>CM057056.1:28247500-28847500 GCA_029948455.1 Solanum rostratum | reverse complement strand
AAGCTCATTGAGTTAGCTCAACCTAGAGTTTGCCGCATTATTCTAGTTTAGATTCAACTTCTTCAGTGCCCACATCGCCTTATATTCAAGCTCCACTAGTAGATACATCCTTTCCCAAAGACAAGTTGGTAGGGAGATATGCCTATAATGGTCTTGAATGTTGTCCGGTATGCCTATAATGTGTCAGCAAGCTTCTGTGACCAATCTGTCTGGTTTGCATTCACAGTTTTGGATAGAATCTGTTTAATATCTCTATTAGATATGGATAGAATCTGTGACCAATCTGTCTGGTTTGCATTGCCACCCGATGTTTCACCCCATACTTCTCAAGTAGAGCCTTGAATAGTCTGTTGCAGAAGTGAGAACCTCCGTCTCTAATTATCGCCCGAAGGGTGCCGAACCTTGAGAAGATGTTCCTTTTTAAAAATGTTATGACGCTCTTGCCTTCATTGTTGGGTAGAGAAATTTCCTCCACCCATTTTGATATGTAATCCACAGCAACCAAGATGTGTTTGTTTCCATGCGAGCTAACAAAGGGACCCATGAAGTCTATTCCTCACACATCAAATAACTCAATTACCATAATGGGGTTTAGGAGGATCTCATGCTTGTAGGAAACACCACCTTCTCTTTGGCACCTATCATAAGCTTTGGCGTAGTCGTGAGCATCTTCATAGATTATAGGCCAATAGTACCCAAGTTGTAAGATCTTGTGTGTTGTCTGGACTACACTATAATGCCTACCTTCCAACGAGGAGTGACATGCATCGAGGATACTCATCAACTCAATCTCAGGAAAAAGATGACGAATAATGCCATCTCCGCATACACGAATCAAGTATGGGTCATCCCAAAAGAACTTTCTCACATTATCCATGAACTTTCAGCGCTTGTAGGTATTTAGATCAGGTGGAACAATATCACTAACCAAGTAGTTTGCATAGTCCGCAAATCATGGTATTAAATCATGGGACGCTGCCAACACTCTCTCATCTAGGAATGAGTCGTCGATCTCCAATCCATCATCAAACTTTGCCATGGCCCTATCTTTTAACCTGGAAAGGTGATCTACAACTTGATTTTGAGTCCCTTTTCTGTCAATGACATCGAAATCAAATTCTTGAAGAAGGAGTACCCATCTCATCACTTTTGGTTTTGCATTATTCTTTGCCATCAAATATCGCAGTGCTGAGTGGTCTTTGTGCAACACTACTTTGGTCCCCAATAAATATGAACTGAATTTCTCGAACGCAAAGACCACCACAAGTAACTCCTGCTCAGTGACAGTGTAGTTCTTTTGGGCTGAATTTAGGGCATTGCTAGCATAGTATATGGGATGTAATATCTTCTCTTGGCTCTGTCCCAATACTAACCTAGCGCAACCCCACTTGCTTCACACATGATTTTAAAGGGCTTTGACCAGTCTAGAGCTACAATGATAGGGGTTGAAATCAACTTTTGCTTCAATCCTTCAAAGAATTGAAGGCATGCATCATCAAACACGAACTTAGCATCCTTCTCAAGCAACTTACACAATTGATATGCAATTTTAGAGAAGTTTTTAATGAAACGTCGGTAGAACCCTGCATGCCTTAGGAAGCTTCTCACACCCTTCACGGAAATAGGTGGGGGAAGCTTCTTGATCACTTCTACTTTAGCTCTGTCGACTTTGATTCCGTTGATGGAGATTCTATGTCCCAACATGATGCCCTCCTTCATCATGAAGTGACATTCACCACTAGATGGCATTCCTCACACCTTCTTAGCACAACATACAAGTGTTTCAAGTAGTCCTCAAATGAGTCCCCAACCATACTAAAGTCATCTATGAAGATTTCGATAGTGTCCTTCACTATGTCTGAGAAGATCGACATCATGTATCTTTGGAATGTTGCTGGAGCGTTACACAACCCGAATGGAATCCTCTTGAATGCAAAGGTGCCATAGGGGCATATGCACGTCGTTTTCTCCTAATTTTCTGCGCTCTAGGTGATCTGGGTGTAGATTAAATACCCATAAAGAAAGTAGTACCAGCCATTTTCCAGCCAATAGGTCTAGCATCTGATCCATGAACAACATAGGGAAGTGGTTTTTTCCATCAATGCATTGAGCTTCCTGTAGTTCATGCACTCTTCATCTAGTGACTGGCCGCATGTGCATCAACACGTTGTTGGCATTTGGGACCATAATGATACCCCCTTTCTTCGAACACACGGAATCGGGCTTAGCCATTCATTATTGGCGATCGGGTAGATCACTCTTGCATCCAGCCACTTGATGATTTCTTTGCGCACGACCTCTTGCATAGGGGGATTGAGACACCTCTGGTGCTCAATACTCAAATCTTAGTTCTTGATCAACTAGATTTTATTTGTATATATCCCAGGAGAGATACCAATGATATCTACAATCGTCCACCCAATGGCCTATTTGAACTGTTTATGTACCATGACAAGGGCATTCACTTGCTCATCATTTAAGTCTGCAACAACTATAACTGGTAAGGTGTAGTTGATGCCCAAAAATGCTTATCTCAGATGTGCTAGAAGAGCCTTCAACTCTAGCACCAAAGGTTTCTCTATGATGGATTAGTGGGTAGTGACTCTCGATTCTGCAAGTCCAGCTCCTATATAGTTTGGTGCCTAGGGGCGTAGGATACCCCTAGTGCATTAAGTGTCTCCTCATAATATGGGATGCCATCACTATTAAAGTTACAGCCTCCAAAGTGCCGACACCCAGTCTCACCTCATGTGGTACTTCTGGCTCAACATCATCAACACTCTCAATAACAAAGACCAGCCTCAAATCATCTTCTTTCTTTGCATACTAATAGATGTTGAACATGATCCCATCTTTTCCCAATCTAAACTTGAGGGTGCCTTTCTCCATGTCCACCTAGGTGCATCCGGTGGCTAAGAAAGGCCTCCCCAAGATGATAGGGACTTTGAAGTCAACCTTGTAATTCAAGATTACAAATTCTGCGGGGATATGAATTTATCTACTTTAACAAGTACATCATAAAGTATCCCCACAGGCTTCTTTACCATTTGGTCAGCCATCAACAACCGCATGCTCGTCGAAGTATGGGTTTCGAGTCCTAGATTCTTGGAGACCGCAAGGGGTATTAGGTTAATGCTGGCACCGAGATCACACATTGCCCTTGCGAACTCTACATCTATGATGGTGCAGGGTATGGTAGACGCATCAGGCTCTTCTCGCTTTTGAACCAAGGACCTCGTAGCAATTGTATTGCAATGTTGAAGCTCTTGGGAGAGCTCTTGACTCACAGTACGCTTCTTCATGACCAACTCCTTCATGTACTTTGCATACCTTGGCATCTTCTCCAATGCCTCAATGAGAGGGATGTTGATGGAGAGCTGTTTCAGCATGGAGAGAAAGTGCTTGAACTTGCCCTGTTCCTCCTTCTTTTTAATTCTATAAGGGAGGGGAGGAGGAGGCCTAGGAATAGGCTTTAGATTCTATGGCACCTCTACAACATCACTCACCCCATTCTTGCCATGATCATCTCTGGTATCCGCATCTTTGAACTCAACTGTCTCTTCTCAAACATCATCCTCATCTACATGGATAAGAGGATCAATGGTACTCTTGCTACCATAAGTAGTAACCGTCATGCACTACCCTTCATTCTTGTGATTTTGAACTGTGTATTAGGCAGTGTACCCCTCTGACGCTGATTATGTTGAGTCGACACTTGACCGAACTGCTGCTCAAGCTATTTGATAGCAATAGAATGAGACTCGATTTTCGGATTTATACTAGAGATCTCAGATTTCATCCCCCTTAGAGTCTCATCCTGTGTCTTAGCTTTCTTCAACAGACGATCAAACATCTCCTTAACTCTTGAGCTACTCGCACCTATATCGCGGTTGTGTAGTGGCACATGGAAAATTTTTGTAACCATCTCTACAGCCCCAATTTGCATCTCTGTCTTGGCCCTGATTCCTATCACAGTTCCTTCTATGGTTATCTCTGAAAGATCCATCTCTATGGAACTTCCAACCTTGGTTTTCTTAACCTTGGTGCTAATAGTCCTGATTTGACCATTGGGAGCTAGTGCAGAAACCCCCTGTTTGTTCAGCAATGAAACAAGTGTCCTCCTCATAGTAGGGATCATCATACATGGGTGCTCGTGGAGGCTGATGAACAACTGCATTGGCTCATTCCTGATTCTGTTTCATCATCACCTCCATACCTGTATGGATTCGAGCAAGCTCTTGCATAATCTCTTCATTTATTTTAGCTTGCTTCGAACTAATACTGACTGCGCACGAAGTTTTGGTTGATGATCCGTCTTTCTGCCGCCATGCATGATTGGTCTTGACCACTCTTTCCATCCTTTCATCAATTCTTGCAAATGGTTGATCTAAGAACCTACGCCCCCCCCCATAATGGTATCAACACAAGCTTGACTATTCTCATCCAGGGCATGAAAGATCTCCACAAAGGCATTATCAATAATTTTGTGGTCCAAGACACTCCTCAAGCATTTTGTGAAACGCTCCCATGTAGTACTGATCGAGTCACTAGGAAGTTGCTCAAAGTTGTTGATTTGATTTTTCAACTTGAGCTTCTTCGATCTCGGGAAGTACCTCTCTAAAAGGGACTTTTGTAACTCAGTCTAACTAGTGATCACACTCTACGAGAGCTTGGATAACCATAATGTTGTATTGCCTGTCAGATACACTAGAAAGACACGAAGTCCCACACCATTTATAGATAGATTCTGTGTTTCCATCACACTTTTACAGACAAATGAAACATTGTGTAGATGGCTATGTGGATCCTCTGATGGTAGGTACGTGAACAACCCACGGTTCTGCAGCATCTGAAGCAACCCACTCGAAACCACGAACTTTGTGTCAGGTGGTAGTGGTGGCAACACAATAGCTCCAGTCATCTCCATAGCCGTAGGTTCAAACGATATTGATTCCACTGATAAGCTTTGGCATTGAAGTCCTGTGTCTATGGAGCAATGTCCTCAAGAGGAGGTGAGCTTTCATTGTTGGCATTCTCATTCTCATTCCGGTTCAAAGCTATATTAGCCGCGTTTATGGCATTATCTTGGGCCATTCTTCTCAGTCTTTTCTGGATCTCTAGGTCAAACGGAGTCAACAGTATGCCTCGACTTAAAATGTTGGGCATACACTACACTTACACCATGAAAGAAAACAAAAAGGACAAAAAATATAAAATGCGGGAAATAAGGATTAATTCCTAAATTACTTGAATTAGACAAGTCTAGCCATATTCCCCGGCAACGACGCCAAATCTTGATGTCACCCAAGCTACACCTTTTTTTTAGGCTAAAGCAGTCGTTGTCAAGATATAAACCTAACCAAGGTTAGGTCGAGCCCAAGGGAATATGGTAGACTTAGAAGAATCCAATTTATGCAATTTGGGTTTATTAACCAACTTATCTCTCCAAAGGGGGAGGGTTTATAATCACTAGTAAAAATTAACTCTAAACTAAGACAAGTGTTTAACCAATATGAAGAGAAACTAGGATATTGTGTTCCCCATGATTCCCTAACTTAGTATCACCGGATAACCAAATTCTTTTCTAGTGTGTAGTATGCAGAACGGTAAGTTAAGTTCACCAACCCATTGGCACAAGTGAGAGGCGAATTTCACTACTTGACTTGGTACATCCCGCAATGTGGATTACTAACCCTTACTTATTGTCCCAATGCAACTTCCCCTTGGCCTAATTTTGTTGATTACATGAGAAACATCGATTGAATCCTATTAATTAATCTCTTTTCCTATTCATTACTACCTTGGTTCAGTCAATAACACTAGGCAGGTTCTAATGTTAGCCACCATTAGAAGACATGCAAAACAAAAAGAATTAATTAATACATGCATGCACACTTTTCAAGAATTATGAATTATCCGATTTTATCTTGTTAGTTCTTCATGGTTCCAACAACCCTAGTTATGGATTTATCTATGCATGATTTGTGTGGATGCAAGACTCGTGAATTTGAATAATATGATAGACTACTTGTACAATTGAATTAAGCACAAGAAATCTAAAGCTTCAATGAGGATCGCAAGATTGTAAATAGAAGAGAAAATTAATGTTTACAAGTGTTTCTCAAAATCTCCAATAATATTTGCTCTCTATTCTTGTTGTTTTGTGCTAACTCCTTCAAACTCTGACTCACTCCCTAGGAAAAATAGTCTAAAAACATATTTATAATGTTTAAAATACAAATTCAAAACAAAATAGGATAACTAGGTCGGTAGGCTCCACGAGGCACTCTATGGGTCGTATAGTGATTTATGGCTCGTAGTCGGGCTTTTGTACTTTGTTGCTTTAATTCTGGACTTGGCTTCTACAATACCCCCTCTATAGCTCGTAAAAGATTCTACGGCCCGTAAGGGGTTTTATCTGATGAAATTTCTACAAGTCTTTACTTTCTGATCCTCAGGGTACGAGACTTGGTATATGACTCATAAAGTGTACCACGACTCGTTCGCATGTTTGTAGACCAAACTTCAGAAATTCACCCTTCACTGGAATCGCACACGAACCCTTCTTCACGGCTTGTAAAGGCTCTCGTGGATCCTCAAAATCAGCAACTTCTACATTATTTGCGCAAACATTTTGCCAACCCTAAAATCCTGCAAAATAAACACAAAAAACACATCAAACCTACTAACATCACATTAAGAACACACAAAATTCCACATCAAAAGTGTTGGGGGGCTATGGGTTCATCATGATCCTAGGGCTCAGGGTGGTTAACATTCTGTCTAGCAACCTGTCCTTTTCCTCTAACAACTCTTCTTGGAGGCATTATTACAATTCTTCAAATGCGTAATCCACGAATTAGAAGAAAATTTTCATAGAGTTTTAACTCTATCGCACAAATCAGAATATGAAAGAAGTGTAGCCTTTCCTAATGTCCTATAGCCTTCTTCTTATAAAGTGTGGTGCACAACACACCCATAAATAAGACTCTACTAGACATGGCTTTATAGACTCCCTAGGACACTTTAACTCTGTGCTCTGATACCAAGTTTGTCATGCCCCGGGAGGGTATCCTAGACGTGGACGGCACCTAGAGACTATTGCTAGTCCCCAAGTGAACCACTTAGCCTAATCACATTAATTCAATCAATACTTTTTACAAATTAGTGAAAGACTATTGTAAGGACCCAGAATTTCATACGACCTCAAGGAAGCATGAAAATTGGTTTCGGAAAAGTTTTGGACCAAGGTGGCACTTCATGGGAGCCATCACGGTCCGTATGAGGTCACACGGCCCGTGTGGAGCCTCCGCGGAGTGGCCTTTGGCCCATGAAGGATGTTTGACCCTTCAACATGGTGTTTTAAACTAAGGCACACCACACTTGGACCCCTCACGGTCTGTGTGACACTTCACAGACCGTGTGGTGGGCCGTGTGATGGCCTTGGCTTGAAATCCTACAGCTTTGGGACCAAGTATGATTACACGGCCAAGTGCACGGCCCTTGTGGGGTGGGACGGACTGTGAGGTCATCCGTAAAGCTTCCAGAGTGAAATATTTCTAAGTACGAGATCTTCATGCTCAAGCGAAGTTCAAAGGAATTCCCTTGGCTAAACTCTTCTCAAGTACTAATAGGAGGGTCAACTTTGAGTGGGAATATATCTTAGCTCAAAACAAACTGGGTGGCCCCCGACATATCAAATCAAATCTCTTTGAATTATCTTTCCAACGCATCTGGTCTCACCTCATTCCGAGTTCGGAGCAAGGAGTTATACCCGTTTTTGTAAAACCTGTCTGGGCTAGACGGGAGCCTTCACGGCCCGTGAAGAGCTTCACGGACCGTGAAGCCAACCGTGTCAAGGCCCTCTTGAAATATAAAGATCCATTTTATTAAGGTGTTTTTGATATTTTAATTCATCCCCAAGGCTTTTTATGACCTTTAAAACCCTTTTTACATTCCTAAACTTCTCCGACACTAAACCCAAAGGTTCTTCAATGATTCAGTAGAAGGGTCGATTTTAAATGGTCATATCTAATAGCACAAACCGAATTAGGTGTCCTAAAATATATCAAATTAAAGCTCTTTGAATTAGCTTTCCAATGCACCTAGTTTCATCTAATTTCGAGTTATGACCAAGGCGTTATGCTCGTTTTTGTTAAGACTGTTCGTGCAGGCAAGCCACACGGCCACCTACACAGACCGTGTGGCAGTAAACGGTCCATGAGGCTGAAGTGACATGCGATTTTCTTGCCAAAATGTGTTCTAAGTGTGTCTCCTTCCTTGGTACCTTCATATGGACCCTTGTATGGTCCGTGTGACCTCAGATGGTCCGTTTACCGGTCCGTGTGGTGATACTTAGTCCGGAAAATTTTGCCTCTGAAAATTTCAAGTCTTGGGCCACGACATTGTAAACGGTCCGTGTGACCCCAGATGGACCGTTTACCGGTCCGTATGCCCCAAACGGGCCAATTTCAGGTCTGTCTCATTAATGGCATTTTTGAAATATTAGTTATTCCCAACAAAAATTTGGTCTTTTCCAGCCCTCCTAAGCTCCCTATATAAATCATTCACCCTCATATTTCAGCATTTTTCTCTCATTTTCACTTCTCTCTCTCCCTCTAAGAGTTCACTCCACCAAGACTTTCCAACATCTCTCTAGGATTTGTCAATCTTAGGCTTTCAATTTGAAGTCCATCCCTCTTAGTGTTGTCTTCAACCAGGTATGTGGGTTTTGATTCTTGGTTCCTTTCAACAAGAAGACCCAAGTTCCTTTCAAACCATTTTATGAACTTGTCTACTTAAAATGTTAATTTTGACTACTTGATCTTGGTTACTTGAACAATGCATGTGCTATTTAAGACTCCGAATCTTGAGTTTTATTATGATGAACTACTTGGTTATGAAACTATGAACATGCATGTCCCTTTAAAGATGTTCTTATGCATGGGTGATATCTACTACCATTTTCTAATGATTTTATTATGGGTTTCCTAGTCTTTACATTATATTTCTATATTTTATCTATTCTTTAAATTACCCACGCCATCCCTACATTGTGCATTGCATCATACTCATGACATTGGTACATGGAAATTTTGGAAATGTGGGGTTAAGCCCAATTTTGTCCTAAAAAGAAATTATGATATGATTTTTTGTAAGACATGGGATATGACAAGAAGGTGATCACCGGTATGTCTATAATTATGGCTCTTGGAGCATCTTGGGAGTTTACACCATCTTGTATCTTGGCTCTTTGAGCATCTTGGGTGCTTGCACCATCTTGTACTTGTAGATGAGCTATTCCTCGCATGAATCATGTGATCTTGACCTTGTGATTTGGCATTTGAGCCTACTTGTGCATTTGACATTTTGAAATGGATATTTGACTCTCTTTTGGAAAGCATATGTATATATATAAGTATTCTCGTGGGATGCGTAAGACTTAGCACCGATGGATTTGGGGGGTTGGGGATATCCCCAAGGTCCCTCTCCCTTTTCTAGAACTATGTACCAGCATAGGGATGGATATTATTCATCTACTTGTTTATGATATGACATGTCTTGATATGATTCCTGAAAATCCTTCCGGAATGGGGGTCCCATGAGGAAGGTGGCCATCCACCGAAATGGGGTTGCCCGTAAGGTGTGATGTAGATTACGTTTGGCAAGTAATCTTCTCCCGACCGGTGGGAGGTCCCAATCGGTCCAATTCATATAATAGCTCGCATGGATTTGGTTTGTCAGTTATAGTCCATCCCCGCTATATGTATATAGGAGCATTATCGCATTTGCACGCATTACACATTCCATGGCATCTTGTATATTAAAATTCCTTTACTTATATGATTCTTGTGTATTATGTGGCCTTTTCATCTAACATCGATATGCAGGTCCGGTAAGTCATATGCATTGCATACCCGCATACTTAGTACATTCCAACGTACTAACGCATACTATATGCCTACATGATTTTACCATGTAGGGACTGAGCAGTTTGAGTACCAGCCGTAGGACGAATAGTCCTTCATTAAAGATATTTTTGCGGTGAGCCCCGTCTTTCGAGGGCAAGCTTTATTTCTTGTGATCGTTGTGTATTATTTTGTTGAGGGTGAGCCCGGAACTTGTCCTGGTCCCCATTCCTTGACTAGAGGCATACGTTGGGCACTGTATAAAACTTTTCTCATTTTAACCATCCATAAATGAATGGTTTTCCCTCTTGACTTTGGTTTCTGCTATTTAATTATCTGTCTTAAATGCTTTTGCACCAATTATGTAGCTTTCTAAAATTTGAGGCTTGTTTGGGGACTCTCGGGTCCCCATTCGCCGTGTCACATCTAGGCTCCGACCTCGGGTCCTGACAACTATAATCATAACAGAAGGACAATATGAGTCATATATAATCATGTCAATTCAATGAGGCTAGTATGAAAGAAACTAGCCTAAAATAAGATTGAATCGACAAATCGACTGTAATCTATGAAGCCTTTATCAACTATTAGTTGGTGCCAATGATTGACCCATGGCTACCACAAATTAAAATAAAACAAGTATAAAGTCTGACTCTAAAAGCTAGATGAAAATAAAAATAAGAATCCTCCAGAGAAGGGGAGGGCTCACTAACTCAGCTGACTACAATAGAATCTCAATGGTGTGCTTGTTGATGATCTCTAGTACCTATCTATGCATCATGAAATGATGCAATTCAAATTGGACATCAGTACGTGAAATGAACGAGTATGTAAAATGGTTGAATGAAACATGCATCAAGGTAGAATACTATCAACTCAGATAAGTCAAATCAAGAGATAAGGAACTCTATCAGGATGTCAAATGTCTATGTAAAACAAAAATAAAGAGTAGGCAATGACCTATCGATATAATCTAATCCAATCTCAATCAAATCCAATCCAATCAAAGTACTATCAGTACAAAACCTATCTGGGAGTTTCTCTTATCCGACAACAATCACTTATGAGCCACTAATGCCACAGTCATTCCATAGTTGCCAGGTAAAGAATGAATCGAATTCGCAATGGATCTGGTCAATCAAGCCCGCTATTATTTCAAGGACTTCCAATCAAGAGGGAACATCTGATTTAAGGGTCCAATCCTCACCTACTCTTGGTGATGTAGTTAATGAGTTTGAGTTAGGCTTACTCTTACTTATGTCGGTGCTCGATACTCCTCCCATGATTCAATGCTCATAAATAATCCATGCCAATCAATCCAATCAATGTGTCTCATAAGGACTCTTATCAATCCATTAGTTCCAACACAAATGAGCCTTTAGGTCTACCGACTATCAAATCAAATCAACTCTCAATCATATCTTTCAAACGAGCTTAGACTAATCATTAAAAGGACCAACAATTACACCAATCTTAAGAGTTCAATTATGGAGACCCTTAGGACCATCAACTCATCATCATGCTCATATCCCAATCACAATCCACATTCTCAAGAAAGGCTCTACACTCAAGCCCTAGGCTCATTCATGCAATCTTTTATATAGTTACATATAGAGTTTGTGAAACAACTCACGTAAAGTATTTATTTAGTAAATCAAGTTTATGATGATCATCAACATATGAAAATATGTAGGGTATGTATTATTTTGCAAGAAAACATTCATAAAGACTCAATATGTTCATCTAGCAATCTATCTCAATCAAGGGGCACATGGAAGAAAAAAATCCATGCTCTAGGTTAGCTTTACCTACCAAGTATGGAGTTTGATAATCAACTTCGTAAGAAGTTAGTATCAATCCTCTGAACCCTAGCTCTTTCTCCTCTTCTTCGCTCAAAGTGACTACTTAGTTTTTGCATAAGGGACTTTATAATGGGTTTAGAAACCCCTTTTAGATAAAAAACAATGACCTATATTGGTCGTTGATTATGGTTAGAAGGGGTGGGAAAATGTCTGAAATGCCCCTCAAAAGATTTAAAATTTTGAACTTCGGCGGAACAGGTTGGGCGACCAGGTCTGCGTCAGGGACCTGTCACGTACTTGTGCATTTTTTCCAAAATATTTTCAATTAATTTTCTAATCCCGTAGAAAATATTGGGACCACATCTAAGAGTAAGTCCAAGAAAAGTCCGTGATGTGAACGTGTCGTGCACCTTTTTGGAAATGCGTTTTCGCATTGAAAAATTATCTTTTGATCTGGTTGCTCTAAAAATCAACCCAGACCATTTTCCCACATAATTTTTCATGTTGATCACATTTTTGGCCTTGGATTCACCATTGAAGTTTGGGAAGATGCATCATGGGAGCACATCTCGTCTAGGAGTATTTTGGTAATTTTACCAGGTGTTACACCTTCGACGAATCTGCCTGAAAATCAGTCAATGATTCATCCACTACAATCACCTCATCTACATTGTCAACTTTCCGCCTCTAAAGCTCTTGTTTGGCCAAAGGCTACTATGAAATAAAACAAGAGATCCACGCTGATCAGATTCAGGGTTCGGAGAGTGAGCTTGGTGAACTTCCTAACGTAGTCACGAATGGAAGATGTTTGTTTCAACTCCCACAACTTTCTATGGGCTTCATGGGCTGCATTTTAGGGATAAAATTTTCATTTCAGTTCATCTTTGAACTGTTGCCAATCATCAATAGAGTAAGTACCCCTCTCCATGTTCGCTTTCTTTCTACGCCACTACAATATGGAGGTGTCGTTCAAATACATCACTACCATTCTTATCTTGGCAACCTCATCCACCACATTTACCTATTCAAAATAGGCATCCATTTCCTAGAAGAAGTTTCTCAACATCTTGAGCACTTCTCTCACCACGAAACTCCTTTTGTGGTAGAATACTATCAACTCAAATAACTTAAATCAAGAGAAAAGGAACTCCATCAGGATGTCAACTGTCTATCTAAAGCAAGAATAAAGAGTAGGCAATGACCTATCAATATAATCTAATCCAATCCGAATCAAATCCAATCCAATCAGAGTACTAAAAGTACTGAACCTATCTGGGAGTTTCTCTTATCCAAAAGCAATCATTTATGAGCCACTGATGCCACAGTTGTTCTGTACTTTCTAGGTAAAGAACGAATCGAATTCGTGATGGATCTGGTCAATCAAGCTTGCTATTATTTCAAGGACTTCCAATCAAGAGGGAACATCTGATTTAAGGGTTCAATCCTCACCTACGCTTAGCGACGTAGTTAGTGAGTTCGAGTTGGGCTTACTCTTACCGATTTCGGTGCTTGATACTCCTCCCATGATGCAATGCTCATAGATAATCAATACCAATAAATCCAATCAATGAGTCTCATAAGAACTCTTATTAATCTATTAGTTCTAACACAATCGAGCCTTTCGGTCTATCAACTATCAAATCAAATCAACTCTAAATCATATCTTTCAAACGAGCTTAGACCAATCATTAAGAGGACCATCAAGTAGACCAATCTTTAGAGTTCAATTATGGAGACCCTTGGGACCATCAAATGCTATAAACCCATCATCATGCTCACATCCCAATCACAATTCAAATTCTCAAGCAAGGCTCTAGACTCAAACCCTAGGCTCATTCATGTAATCTTTTATAAAGTAACATATAGAGTTTGTGAAAAAACTCATGTAAAGTATTTTTTCAGTAAATCAAGTTTATGATGATCATCAACATATGAAAATAAGTAGGATATGTATAATTTTGCAAGAAAATATTCAAGAAACATTCATAAAGACTCAATACGCTCATCTAGCAATCTATCTCAATCAAGGGGTACATGGAAGAACAAAATCAATGCTTTAGGTTAGCATTACATACCAAGTATGGAGTTTGACAATCACCTACGCAATAAGTTAGTCTCAATCCTCTGAACCCTAGCTCTTTCTCCTCCTCTTCGCTCAAAGTCTCTACTTAGTTTTTGCATAAGGGACTTTATAATGGGTTTAGAAACCCCTTTTAGATTAAAAAAAAATGACCTATATTGGTCGTGGATTATGTTTAGAAGGGGTGGGGAAATGTCTAAAATGCCCGTTAAGAGATTCGAAATTTTGAACTTCGGTGGAACAGATCGGGCGACTAGGTCCGTGACACGGACCTGTCACGTACTTGTGCATTTTTTCCAAAAAAATTTCAATCAATTTTCTAATCCCATAGAAAATATTGGGTTCACATCCAAGAGTAAGTCCATGACAAGTCTGCGATGCGAACGTGTCGTGCACTTTTTTGTAGTTGCGTTTTCGCATCGAAAAATTATCTTTCGATTCGGTTTCTCTATAAATCAAACCAGACCATTTTCCCACACAATTTTTCATGTTGATCACATTTTTGGCCTCAGATTCACCATTGCAGTTTGGAAGATGCATTATGAGAGCACCTCTCATCTAGAAGTATTTTGGTAATTTTACCGGGTGTTACACCTTCGACGAATCGGCCTGAAAATCAGTTAATGATTCAGTCACTACAATCACCTCATCTACATTGTCGACTTGTCGCCTTTGAAGCTCTTGTTTGGCCCAATTTTGAAAGCATCCATGAAATGAAACTAGAGATCCGTGCTGATCAGATTCAGGATTTAGAGAGTGAGCTTTGTGAACTTCCTATCGTTGTCACAAAAGGAAGATGTTTGTTTAAACTCCCTCAACTTTCTACGGGCTTCATGTACTGCATTTTGGGGATAAAATTGTCATTTCAGTTTATCTTTGAACTGTTGCCAATCATCAATAGAACAAGTATCCCTCTCCATGTTCATTTTCTTCCTACGCCACTACAATATGGCGGTGCCGCTAAAATACAACACTTCCACTCTTATCTTGGCAGCCTCATCCACCACATTTACCTGGTCAAAATAGGCATCCATTTCCTAGAAGAAGTTTCTCAACATCTTGAGCATTTCTCTCACCACGAAACTCTTTTTGCTTGGGAGCTTCAATACAGGTTTCTTAGACAATGACAAGGCCACGTCCACTAGCAAGCAAAGGCTGCACCACTTGCTGCCTCAATGCCTCACGCTCTTTGTGTAATGCAGAAAGAGCTTATGTGAGCTTGAGCTCAAGGTTGGTCAGTCCTTCCTGGTGCTCTCCCCCTTGTTCAACAAGGTTTCCTTTGACTTCATCAAATCCCTCAAGTGACACAAACTCAAGAGAACTGAAGTTGTTCTCTAAAGCAATAATCTGACGATTCAAAGCCACAAGACCAATCTCAATGCTAATGATTTTCTCATCAAGGTGTTTGGTTGCAAAACCCTCTCTCTTTCCAATGTGATTTCTAGCACTGGTTGGGGGTTGAGAAACGTCCCTAGCCTTGCTTTTGTCATGTTTCTTGGAAGCATCCCTCTTAACTTATTGGTCCCTCTCAAGTGTTGGATCTTCCATACGTTGTTCCTTTATTGCCATGTCCGAAACCAATGCTCTGATACCACTTATCAGGGGCCTAACTTTCGAAGATGCGTGGGACAACCTCGTAAGTTAACAACATTCTTCAAAGGTTTCACTCCTTAAACAAATAAATTAGCACCAAGGTGTTGGACAAAACAGTCCACTTAGGCAAGCAAACAAACAGGAACTTGAAAGAAAGAAGAAGAGCCTTTTGGGAGACAAGTGCCACTTTTCTGGTTGTATTTTCAAGTGTCAAAATTTCAATATAAGCTGTCCAAGGGAACTTATATAAATATATAAAGATACGAGCAATGAAAAGGATGAAAATCCAGTAAAAGTCCCTATACAAGCTACCTAAACAAAAGGAGAAAAGGGTTGGCAAAAGCAAGTCAACTAGTTTTCCAAAATGGCAAAAATGTCAAGGCTGATTTGTTTTAGACCAGCTGCTGCTTGAAAATGACCCTCCAAGGGCCTTAAATGACTCCCCTGCTTCTCTAAATAATTGTCACACGAAATGGGACTTGTGAAACTCAAATACAAATCTGCCCCGTCCTCGAAAATGCAAAAAATTAGTCTAGACGTGTGCGGGGCGGCACATATTGCTACTTTATGTTGAAAATGATGATTTTAAAATTGATATAAACTTAACAAGGAAAAAAAATCAACTTTTCAAAAGAGTCGCCACATAATTTTTAAAGATCAAGAAACCTTTTAATTTAATTTCAAAATGACTTAAAACAGAAAAATGTTTTTGAAATTTCAAAGAGTGGATACGTGGTTCTTATTTTCATTTCAAAAAGATTTTACGCACTTGAAATATTCACTAACATGCAGTTATCCAACAATTTAAATCATTTGACTATTTTAGAAGTAAATGAAAAGACAATTTTAAAAACATTTGGAAGAAAATTTTTAAGATATTTATAGATAGTAATGTAATACTTAGAATAATTTTAAAAATACATTTTTTTATTAAAAAAAGATTATTTATTTAAAGAGACAAGCCAACATGAAGAAACAGGTTTGTTTTTGGAAGATTTGTTTAGGTTAAACCAAAAGTAAAGTTGGAATCAAATAAATAATTATAATAATCAACATAAAAACACCCCTCAACTTGGTGAACTAAGCTTAGATACACCTCCAACTTTGCAAAATTATTAGTTTCATCCCTAAACCATTGATAGGCTTAAAAACACTCCTCAAGTTGGCGAACTAAGCTTAAATAAACCCTCAAACTAGGCATGAATTATTAGTTTTGTCCCTAAATTAAGGCTTAAAAACACTCCTCAGCTTCATTTTTTTTAACTTATTAAATTTTGATTTGAAATTTTGTGGAGCTTCATTTGCTGCCATATTTTTACCATCCCAAAATCTTCTTACGAGATTTTCATCCGACCATAAAATTTTTAACGTTGCCGGAAGTCCACATTGACCAAAAAAATCATAAATTAAATAGTAAAAGAAAGAGAATCAAGCAATTAAAAATGAGAATGAAAAAAATAGATCTTTCTTCGAGGTCACCATTAATGGTGAAAAGGTTATATGGGAAGAAGAAGGGTATTCTAGTAGTTGGTAATTAAAAATTAATGGTAAATTTTCTTTTAAAAAGGGAAAATTAAGGCTGATGTGGTCTTTTTTTAACCTTTTAAGCACTTTAAAGAAATTGTATTCACTTGTTATGCCATGCGGTATGGGAAGGGTGTATCTAAGCTGAGTTTGCCAAGTCGAGGGATCTTTTTAAGCCTACAAATAGTTTGGCGACAAAACTAATAATTCGTGCCAAGTTCGAGGGTGTATTTAAGCTTATTTCGCCAAGTTGAGGGGCTTTTGAAGCCTATCAATAGTTTAGGGACGAAACTAATAATTCATGCCAAGTTTGAGGGTGTTTTTAGTACTTCTCTCTCAAATTCTAAATCTATCAAGTGTCCAATGTGCACTATTTTAGGGCAAAAGTTAGGTATACGGCTGGACAGACTTGGACGTTCAGCTATTGTTTTGGATATTTTGGCCCAACTCCTTCTTTGCATTCCCCTATTGTATACAAGTGTATATACACTTTATTTTCCTTGTATTTAAACTTCTAAGTCCTGCAAATTAACTCCTTTTTGTCCAACAATGATGTTGACTCATGAATACATAATTATTAGGCCTCTATGGCCCGAACTCGAAACACAAAGGAGCAAAGAAGAGTCTATTTTTGACTCCAATGGAATTTCACATGAAATTTGAATTTTTCATGTAAATAAACTTATAAAATCAATCAAATGAATTATAGATAAAGACATGTATTTATATCAATCCAAAAGGATTACTTACTGAAAAAATCCAAAAGGATTTGGATCAGATTTGGAAACGATCAAATTGGGCTTATATCAAATCCAATCGAACTTCCAAAAGAAAATCTATTGTTTTTTATCAATAGATCTTTTAATTATCGATCTCAAATCTCAATTAATCAAACACGTCTCAAAATCCATATGTTATCAATTTCATCAATTGTTCAATCGACCTTTTCCTCTTCAATCTTTAATTCCCTCATTTTTTTCCTGAAGTTTTTTCTGGATCCTCCATTGAAGTTATTGTTTCCTTTTCTGCAAAGAAGGCTTGTTAAACACTAAGGTTGTTTTTGTAATACCCAAAAGTTAAAAGTTAGAAGAAACGGAGATGAAATGCTTCTATTTCCCATAGGATGAGAAAGAAGGGGGAACTTTGAATTCGAGGGGTTGAAGGTTTCATGGGTTCATTCATTGAGTGTAGCATCCAACAATGTTGATACAAGGAAGTTGAGGTTTGATTTAGATTTGGAATTGAGGGATTTTTATTTTCCCTCACTTTTTATTAGTTTGTTTTTTAGATTCTCTGACGAGAAAAGCTTGAATATAGCTCTAAGAGCTCCGTAATCGTTGTGCTTCTTGGTTCCTCTGAGGTCAACTTTGATGGACTTTGGTGTTACATAATAGTGAAACAACTTTAAGGGTATGAAGGGATGGGGTAATATAAGAGAAAGGGGAAAAGAATTATAGAAAAGATTGAAAAAAAATAAATTAATCAGATTTCCATGTGTCAAAGCCGTGAGATTCCACTAATAATGAGCAGAAGAAAGCAAATGAAGTGATGCTATCACGAGCCATTTTGGGTGTGACGGCACTTGCCTTTAACCTATCAAGGCAAGTCAACCTAAACAAGTAATAACAAAATAATGCGAAAGCTAAAACAAAAATACAATCCAAATAGCAAATGATAAGGCATAAAGAACTTAACTATTGACTAAAACCATCCCAGAACTGCTTATCGCATATATAAGCCTCTATTACAACATAGTTCAAAAAAAGACAATACAAGTCTCAATAGTTTTTGTTTCTTAAATAGCACAAAACCAAATCAATATTCTGACAGTCTCGAGAGTAGGCTGGAATAGACAAGCAACCACCTCTCAATCTATCACAAGCTTAATCCTCAAGAAGAAAAGATGTGTCAACTGGATTCGGGCTCACAACCTACAGACATGTGTAAAAAACAAGGGAAAGTACCCAATAAGAGGACCTAAACGTAGATAGAGAATAAAGAACTCAAGTACTCGTTTCATCCCAACTACGAAATCTACATGCAGGAAAAATCAGCATACACATATTATAGATATACACATACAATCACAATCTCAGTACAAATATATCAACTGATCCATCCCAACAATTTACAAGAATAGAGTCAATCACTTATCATACTTAATACAAATTAAGATACTTAAAACAAGAAATGACATAGAATGGTATGCCATGATATACAAGTAGCGCAATGCAATGTCAGGTAATCATGATTCATGTATGCCCTATGGTACACATCTGCCAATATAATTAGATCGAAACCCATGGGGTCACACATGGACCATGTATCCTCCGGAACTATTGTCCTTCGGCATTTATCCTTCATATCTAGCCAAAACTATTTTTTTTCGGCTTTCCTTATCTCTTTCTTTTCTTTTTTGTTCTTTTTATCGGAACCACTTCCCTTCAGCATGTTTTAATGCAACTTATAATCACATTTGATATGAGCTGAGAGTATGCAAAAAATTCACACAATCCATACATTCAATGACCATGTAAAATCAATTTCATTGTTATTTCAAAACGTATATCATTATCAAAACATCACATAATAATCACATCATATCATAGCTCAAGTTTTCAATAACCTCTTTATCATTATCACTTAGGACTACTCCTCATTGAATCTACATTTCACTAGTATTCATTTCAATAACTTCAGCAAATGTTAAGATTATACAAACTAGCCCAACATCATATATATACATAGAATAACTCCATATACATTTCTACACAACATGAGACAATCTCCAACCCTATCTCAATATGAACAATCTCCACTTTCAACAATAGGAAAATACAAGCTCAATTCACATTATCAACTCACAAGTCATTATCAATAACATGTACTCATCAATTCAAGAGTCAATTCATACATATCATCACTTCGACATCCCCATTAACCAATCATATATGCTAACTCATGTCACTAATCCCCAAATACACCAAGAAAGGAAGATACAAAGTTCAATTAAACACCACAAGGTTTCGAATTCACTTGCCTTGATTGGGCATGCAATCAATCCAACAAGAGTGCCTTCCCCTTTCGGATTGAATCAGACACACCACAATCTAGCCAAGAATGGGTTCAAAGTCATATTTCAGGAATAATGACACCAAAATCAAGGAATTCGAGAAAAGGACAAAAATCATTCAAAAATCTAATGCCAAAAATAGAGGCCAAAATCTGAAAATTTAGATGAAAATGTTCCCCACGTAATCAGAATCTATTATTAAAAATTAATTAAAAATGGAGTTAAAATGAGATCGTAATTAGCATTTTTGTGAAAAATCCAAGTCCAAAAAATTCTCAATTTTCTCAATTGAAAACACCAAATTTGATGTAGAAATAAAAGAATAATTAATGGTTAATGAAGAGGGAAGTTGAGAATACCTTTTTCAGTGAAAATCCTTTGAAAAAAAAAATGAAAATCATCCAAGTCGAGCTCTCAAAATTCAAAATAGACCCTAAAAATCATAACAACAGCTTGAAAACGAGGCCTCTGATGTTTCTAAAGGCACACCCACCTAAAGGGTGGGCTTCGCTTTAGGGCCCGAGCCCTCGCTAAAGCGAGCCCTCAATCGCTTTAGGGCCCAAGCCCTCGCTAAGGTGAGGCTTGCTGCAACAAATACACAGAAAATTTTCAATCACAACAAAAATTTGAAATCTGCCCTCGAGATTTGTTCGAGATCCCGTACATACAAACCATATATGCAACCCAACTAAAATCAATATTCTAGACTCAATGAAATCATTAAAAATTAAATTCGAGGTCTCCTTGACCCCAAATCTGATAAGACACAACTAAACTAACTTAGGACACTTGAAATATCAAACACCATCGAAACACTAAAATATTAAGACAAAGCTTGTCTTAGCACTAAAATTACCTCCCAGAATCAATTGAACCATCAAAAATCTAATACAAGCGTCGAAACTCAAAATGTGACCAAAGTAAAACTTCAACTCAATTTCCAACTTTGGAACCTAAATCCACATAACAAATTCAAATCTGATTCCGATAACTTTTCACGACCAATTTCACATTTTGAGATTGATGAAATTGGTGAAAATTCGTTCTGAGACTCAAATCTATGGATAACTTAAAACTTCAAACTTAGGAACCTTAAACCTTCAAAAATTCAATCTTTAGCAAAAATCTCAACTTTTTAAAAGATTCTCGAAAGTTAACTTTCATAATCAATCAATCATGACTCGAGACCGCTGTTGAAGGGGTAAAATGGTAATTTTGTCAAAAATACCAATAAATAACCTTCAGAGTTATTACATCATCCACCACTAAAAAAAATTTTCATCCTCAAACATAAAGGAAGGGATATACCTGAAGTCTAAAAACGATGACGGTAATGAATCTCTCTATCTCCCAAGTAGCCTTTTACATGGACCGATGCCGCTAGTGAACCTTCACTGAAGCTATCTCCTTAGTCTTCAACTTTTGAACCTAACTATCTAGAATGGCCATGGGCTCCTCCTCATAAGTAAAATCCAAACCCAGCTATGCTGAATCATGTGTTGTCACATGAGACTCATTCGGAATGTAACATCATAGTATCGATACATGAAACCCCGGATGCACAAAGGATATACTAGGTGGCAAGGAAAGTTTGTAGGCCACCTCTCCCACTCAGTCTAGGATCTCAAAAGGGCCAATATACCTGTAAGGACCCAGATTTTTTGAGCGGCTTTACCGGACCTCTTGGTACCTTCCCGAGCAAAATTGCCAGGCATCGCTCCATGTAAAGCCCACACAGGCCGTGTGAAGCCACACAGACCGTCTAGTTGAATGAATCCCGATCAATACAATATCATTACTCATACTGAAACTTACAAAGTCATCTTTTTGAAGATCGAAGAAATTCTTGGTCGTCGCAATAAGACGGAACGATTCCCGGGACATTGAGGAATATCCAGAAAGGCATTTCGGGAATCGGCCTGATTTTATCTCTTTTCGTTCCGTTTGAAGAAAGGAAGGATCTCTCCCCCTTTTGGGGAAGCGCGCATGTAGGTGCAGGAAGGATTCTGCACAGCAGACAATGAATCTATGGGTCCGTCCCATGCGAGGACCCGTGCTTCAAAAAACGAGGTGATAGCAATCCTAGGCGGAGGGGAGAGCGTAGATCCCCTTTACCAGGGGGGATGAGACAGAGTTTACTCCAACGGCCTCTCGGTAGAAGATTGGGGAAATCCCAGTGCGAAACCCGCGGTTCTTTAAGTAAGCATCTCGTCTTTCCGGATCATGACCTTTTGATCACCTTGATCTGACTTGGGATTTTGCTTTCGCCTCTTGGGGAATGCTGACTATTGCCAGATATATAGAAGAGAACCTATCTTTCAAGTCATTTAATTAGAAAAATGCTGTTTTGAATTATCATAGGTGATGTTCGAAACCGCTGATGTTTCAATCTTGACTGAGTAGTGGCTTAGTCCTGTAACCTCTGTGTTCCCGGAGTTCGAACCCTAGAGATGCCGAATGCGAATCTTGTTAATTGGAAGACTCACGCAAGATGACATGTTACAAGGAGCCGCTAACCTAGCCTCCCGTGGAGGCACACTTGGTCTAGCCGACGTCAAGGGAACTTGAGATGGTGGAAACTTCACACAAAGTGAGGGCACACGGCCACTCACACGGTCTATGTGATTTGTACGGGACGTGTGGCCCTCCATGTAACTCGCTATGGAAATTTTTTCTAAGTATGCAAGTACCGTCTCATAACTTTATCGTGCAGAACTATTTCAAGTACTATCACATGGTTCATGTCACAATCCATGTGGTGTCACAAGGGCCGTGAAGTCATCTGTGTCGTAACCCTTAGCCTCGAATAAATTCTCAATGTTGGCTCTGCGAAATTATCTAAGTGACGGTTCATGATCACTGTTCACGGTCCATTTGGTGACTCACGGATAGTGTAGGCAACCATATGGACCTGACGGTCCCAGGTTTTGCCCGTTCCATTAATGGTGTTTATGAAATTTTGGTTTATTTCAATTATGAATTATTACCTTTTACCTATCCTAAACCCCTAATTCAGCTGATATGCCTCACCACTTAATTCATTCTCCTAAAACCTTCTACCTCGCATAAGATCACCTCCCAAGGCTAGGGTTTAACCGAAGTTCAATTTAACCTAAGTCATTCTCCACATTCAGCTCTTCAATCAAGGTATGTGGGATTGATTCTTGGTCCCTTTCAACCAAGAAGACCGAACACTCCTTTCAATTGATTTCATGAATTTTTGTCTACTTTCAATATGGATTTTTATTATTTGATTTTATAAAATCCAATTGATGTATGGGCTACACTCTACCTATGACTTTAATTACTTTGAACACTATTATGATGATTTACATTAAGTTATAAAGTTATGAACATGCATGTCCCCTTTAAAATTGATTTATGCATGGGTGACTTATATCATGATTTAGATGTTGATTTAATTGTGGATTTATCCAATTTCATATTATGATGTTGATTTTAACTTCAATTTATGTTACCCATTTTGTCCTCACATCATGCATTGCATTGCATTCATGAGCATTGGTATATGGAAATTATGAAGTGGGTTAAGCTCAATTATGTTTTATGAAACGATTATGATATGATTTTGGTGAGGCATTGGTTATGACAAGAATGTGATCACATACATATCTTATGATTATAGCTCTTTGAGCATTCTTGGTGCTTGCACCTTTTTGTATAGGTAGATGAGCTATTCCTTGCATGAGCATCGTGATTATGATTTATGATTTGGCATTTGAACCTAAATGTGCATTGATCAGTTCTGAAATGAATTACGGATTTGAAATGAATATTGTATCCCTTGGAAGCATGTTTATGTATAAGTGTTCATATGGGATGTTTTGACTTAGCACCGATGGATTGGGGGTGTCAGGGCTATCCCCAAGGGCCCTCTCCCCTTCCTTGAACTATGTGCCAACATAGGAACGTTAACCATTACCGAAAAGACCGGATCGTAGAGAATGGTTATCCATTTATTTTGTTTATGATATGATATGATTATGGAAAATCCTTTTGAAAAGCGTGGTCGTAAGGAAGATGACCCTCCACCAAAAATTGTGGTCGTAAGGTGTGATATAGATTACCTCTGGCAAGTAATCTTCTCCTACTGATGGGAGGTCTTTATCGGACTAATTCATGTAATAGCTTGCATGGGCTTGATTTGTCGGTTATAGTTCATACCCATTAAATATGAGCATTGTTGCATTTCATGCATCATAAATTTTTTGGCATCTTGTATATATTTCCATTGGATATATGATTCTTTCTATATTATGTGCTCTTGTCATCTAACATTGAAATGCAGGATTGGTAAGTCATCTGCATTGCATACCCAAATACTTAGTACATTTAAACATACTAACGCATACTCTATGCCTACATGATTTTACCATGTAGGGGCCGAGCACTTCGAGTATCAACCGTTTGACGAGTAGTCCGATCTAAAAGAGTATTTGTGGTGAGTCCCATTTTCCGAAGACAAGCACTCTTCCTTTACCTTTACTATCTTCGAGTTCCTTTTTCATTTGAGGGTGAGCCCTGAACATGTCCTAGACCCCGTTTCATCTTGATTAGAGGCATTCCTTGGACAATCTGTAGACTCTTTGAAAACCTTATGTTATCTGTGGTATCTGGCTTATGTATTTGTTGGATCGATTTATGGGAATTTCGTATTTGGCTATATGCATTATTTTGTGTAGAAAAATGGAAAGTCCCTAGCCCCATATTTCCCCCATAGCATGAGTCCTATTCTCCCACCCCTTAGAACTATGTTTTACTATTTGAACGTTCTTCCCGAACTGATGATGTAGATTTAGATACTTGAGGCTTGTTGGGAACTCTCGGGTTTCCATTCGTTATGTCAGATCTAGGCCCTAATCCCGGGTTGTGACAATACCTTAAGCTGAGCTTTTCCTTCTCCTCAATCCTCATTAAACCCTTCATGTCAAAATCCTCAACTCTAGCTAGTCACCCACATGAACTCTAGGGATTGAACCTTCCTATTAACATGACTCAATCATACCCACTCTATGGCATCTTTAACCAACCCAATATCTAGGTAATCCATCGTAGTCTATCCAAAACCTCGAAAAAGGGTGATTACCAAATGATGAACTAGCTCATAGGCCAATTTGAATTGAAATTCCAAATCACAACATGGTCCCCCCAGCTAAACTTCCTCTCCCTATAACCTTGAAGCAATGTTGAAATAATACCTGCAATACAAGTAGTGAATCTGAACCAACCACCACGCACTCGCAATGTACATACACCGCAACCTTAGCCATCTTTCATTCTCATGAGGTAGTCCTCTCCCAAGTTTAAGCTACACAAATATGATCTTTAGTTAATGAATAGTCATGAGAGAGAGCCCGAAAAATTTGATCCAAGAAAGGTTATAATTAGGTGACCAACCAGCGAATGTTATTCGCAGTCATATACAACCTCTAATAACAATGTCAGGATACTAAAATAGTAGTTGTGATAGTAGACAACTTTTGACGATGGCATAAATAGACCTTATGGTCTTCGAGGTTAATCATAAAAAGTGGGCAGATCCTCATTGACAAAATATTACCGAGACTATTGAGAAATTTCAATCCTCCATGCTAAGCCTCATGCAAGCATCATTGATAAGATTCACACTTGTAGCGTACTAGAATACACTAATTACCTAGAATCCTTTTTTGTCTGACCCAAAGTACTCCCTCTCCGGCACTTACAGTTAAAACTCCTCTAATTATCAACGTTCACCTGTTACACCTTTCTCTTCACACGATTCCTCATTTGATCACCAGCACAACGTGAAACATGCTCATCCTATTAAAATTCAACACCTTCATCATAACCCAACAACTAAAAATGACAATCTGGTTCCAACAAAATATCATGACCTTACAAATAATTTATTCATGCTTCCAAAACCATTATTAGTACCAAAACTTCTTGGAAGTTACATTGTCACTGTCTGTAACTCTGAGTTATAACTCCTTGCTTTTCCCAAATTAAGTACTACTATCCAAGGTCAATAATATTAATTCCCATTTTGATGGTGTTCTTCCCACGGCTACAACTATTAGATCAGAATCCAATCTTAACCACGAGTACTACTCCCATGCGAACACTCATATCTTTATGTCCAAGACTTAAGGAAACCCATGATCACCCCAAGAATTCTATATCTCATAAGCGTTTAACCCTTCTTCACCAACAAAGGTCTACATAACTCATCATGATAGTCTACATTATCTCTCATCAACAATAAAGTATCCACCCTATTCAAAGTCTTCAATAATCATGATTGGGCATTCCAACTTAACATAAAAATACAAATTCTCTCTTATATCATTGTCTTGTCATCCAAATCAAAATGAAATTTTCTAAAAAAGCATTTGAAAATCTTTCATAACCTGGTGCTGAACCAGCCCATCTCACATTACTATATATGAGCTTAGAGAGAAAAAAGTGTACCATCCTCTACTCAAATGAAGGTTCTATACACGTTATCTTATTTTCATCACATTTCTTAACTTGTGTCCACACACAATGCTGCTAGGATGTTAGATTGCTTAACCCATACTCATGACCCAATCCTAAATGCTCAATTCCTTGACACCTAAGGCTCTTGTACTTCTTTCTCACACATTTATCATCATTATTCATTAGCCAAACTCCATAATAGACTGCCTCTTAATTTATATCACAGTACTCAAATGAAAACTTAATAAGGCCCTTCCACAATTTTAAGTAATAGAACCTATAGCCGAACCTATGCACAAGTCCTTCCAAATGCTCAATAACTTACATAATCAATTATTTTGTTGCATGAACAATCCTTACCTTAAAGATCGTATACCTTAATTCGCTATCAGTTACTTTCTTATTAATGTCACCATCCCTAGAATAATCATGCCTACTCAGGGGTCATACTCACCCCAAAACAAAATATGGTCAGCCAACCCAAAAATCAAAATAGGAATCACATAACGGTATGAAGACTCATATCCCAGCAACATAAAACATATAATTAACTGTCCAGGAAAATACCTATAGTCATTGTATTTGAAGACTCTACCTTTGGTCCCCAGGAGAAACATAGCACTGGTCCTAAACATCCCCTCCACTTTCCTGTTGAATCAAAACACCACTCATACCTCTACTTGAAGCATAGCCACCTCTACCAGGCTTAACTCTACACAACCTCTAGTATGAGGTACCGTCCCCTTAACGGTAATTGTAGAATCGTGTTGGGGCCCTCCTTGACCCTACATAGAGTACCATCACCCAAAATGTCCTAGAGTCCAACAAGAAAAATAGAACCTCCCAAGAGTAACTACTATGATGACCTTAAAGAGTTGATGTGACTACTAAAACCACCATTGAATGTTGATAACAATGCATGAATTATCCATTAAGGCTAAGAAGAACCTCTCCTCCTGAAAGGGCCTCCATCTTCGGATGAGGCCCCTTAGAACTGGCCATACGAATAGGCCCTTTTGAGGTCCCTAAACTCCTCACAAACCACCACCTCTACCTCCTTTGTGATGTTCACACTAGGTTGAAAGGAACTCTCTCATGCACTGGTTTTAAGGCATAAGATCTAGTAGAGGCAACCAATCCCTTCATAAGTCTGAACATGCCCACCATCTTCATCAAAATCAATGACATAACATGACGAGTCAACTAGAAAAAACATGTCTCGCAGTTAGCAATAGACATACCACACTGGGTCAAGCCCCCAAACCTTTATCGACACTACTCATGTACACTCTAAAGTATGAAATAGCGAAAGGTACTTGAAAACACCTCCCCCTCCACTAAAAGAGATCCGCTGGTCTTGATCTTATGTAAGTCATCCACCACCATCTAATGGCGCCTCAAACCTAAAGGGAAACAAACCTAACACCTCTTGGATCATCTAACCCCATGGCCTTTAACCTTTTACTGACATAGAATAAAGAACTCATAAGCATCAACACCCTTAACACCCTAGAAGTGCAGTGGTTCCATCTTTTGAAATCTCTTATAGCTAAGCTGACCATCTACCTAAACACTAGCTCAGGAGCCATCAGTACCTATGGATGAACCATGGATACCAACCCGTCTGACCCTGAACTATAGAACCCTATACCATAGGAGCCTATCTGTCGACCTGGGTCCGCACACCTATCGATGCACCTATCATACTTCCACTTTGTGCAAGATTACAAAACATACCCCGCATCCTCAGTACGATATTATGTAGTAATGGTGAAATTGCATACTTAGGAGGAACTTGACCTCCTTTAACCTTGGGCTCAACTCGAGGGAGATACCCTTCTCAGAGTCTTGGGTTGGTGTTGCTCCTCGGGCGTGACCTCTACCTTGGCCTCCAACTTGGCCTCAAGCTTTGCCTCTATATCTACCCCAAACTTGGGTCTCAACAAAACCATAGAGAGCTACTCCCTATCCTCTTCTACCAGTTGAACTCTAACCCTAACCAACTGTCAAAATAATACATAACAGTAAACATTAATATGATAATTCATGCACGACTGAATTAAAGAAAGTAAAAGAGAACATTATTCATAACAGTCTCCATAGCCTCTCAAAGATAAGCAACGAATGTCTCCATGTTGATCCTTAAGAATCTATTCAATTGGGCTTGTACATATGTGAGACCTACGAACCTAGGGCTCTTATACAAAATTGTCATGACCCAATTATAGTATGATGATACTTTTCTTTAACCAACTAAGGCAAGTCAACCTAAACAGCTGATAACAAAATATTGCAAAAGGTGGAATGAAAATACAATCTGAATATCAAAGGATATTTACCTACTTTGTGATGTTCACACTAGGCTGAAAGGAACTCTCTCATGCACTGGTCTTAAGACAAAAGATCTAATAGAGGCAACCAATCCCTTCACAAGTCTGCACATGCCCACCATCTTCATCAAAATCAATGACATAACATGACGAGTCAACTAGAAAAAACATGCCTCGCAGTTAGCAATAGACATACCACACTGGGTCAAGCTCCCAAACCTTTATCGACTCTACTCATGTACACTCTAAAGTATAAAATAGTCTCGAAAGGTACTTGAAAACACCTCCCCCTCCACTGAAAGAGATCCTGCTGGTCTTGATCTTATGTAAGTCATCCACCACCAACTAATGGCGCCTCAAACCTAAAGGGGAACAAACCTAACATCTCTTGGATCATCTAACCCCATGGCCTTTAACCTTTTACTGCCATAGAGTAAAGAACTCATAAGCATCCATACCCTTAACACCCTAGAAGTGCGCTGGTTCCATCTTTTGAAATCTCTTATAGCTAAGCTGGCCATCTACCTAAACACTAGCTCAGGAGCCATCAGTACCTATGGATGAACCATGGATGCCAACCCGTCTGACCCTGAACTATAGGACCCTATATCATAGGAGCCTATCTGTTGACCTGGGTTCGCACACCTATCGATGCACCTATCATACTTCCACTTGTGCAAGATTACAGAACATACCCCGCATCCTCAGTACGATATTATATAGTAATGGTGAAATTGCATACTTAGGAGGAACTTGACCTCCTTTAACCTCGGGCTCGACTCAAGGGAGATACCCTTCTCAGAGTCTTGGGTTGGTGCTGCTCCTCAGGCGTGACCCCTACCTTGTCCTCCAACTTGGCCTCAAGCTTTGCCTC
The DNA here is from genome assembly GCA_029948455.1 of Solanum rostratum. NCBI lineage: Eukaryota > Viridiplantae > Streptophyta > Magnoliopsida > Solanales > Solanaceae > Solanum > Solanum rostratum. The sequence continues at coordinate 28,817,833 of CM057056.1, read as the reverse complement.
TATATCTACCCCAAACTTGGGTCTTAACAAAACCATAGAGAGCTACTCCCCATCCTCTTCTACCAGTTGAAGCTCTAACCCTAACCAACTGTCAAAATAATACATAACAGTAAATACTAATATGATAATTCATGCACGACTGAATTAAAGAAAGTAAAAGAGAACGTTTTTCATAACAGTCTCCATAGCCTCTCAAAGATAAGTAACGAATATCTCCATGTTGATCCTTAAGAATCTATTCAATTGGGCTTGTACACATGTGAGACCTACGAACCTAGGGCTCTTATACAAAATTGTCATGACCCATTTTAGTATGTTGACACTTGTCTTTAACCGACTAAGGCAAGTCAACCTATACAGCTGATAACAAAATATTGCAAAAGGTGGAATGAAAATACAATCTAAATATCAAAGGATAAGTCATAAAGAACTTAACTATAGTCTAAAATCATCCCAGAACTAGTTGTCACATGTACAAGCCTCTATTACAATACTAGTCAAAAGAAAATAATACAAGTCTCAATAGTTTTTGTTTTTCAAATAGAACAAAACCAAACAAGTACCCGAACAGTCTCAAGAGTAGGCTAGAATAGACAAGAAACTACCTCTCAATCTATCACAAGCTCAATCCATAAGAAGATAGAAATATCAACTGGATCTGGGCTCACATCCTATTCACATGTGTAGAAAACAAGGATGAGTAGCAAAAGCACCTAACAAGAGGACCTAATGCAAGTAGATAATAAAGAACTCAAGAACTCCTTCCATCCCAACCACATGCCTCCAAACTACAAAACCTGTATGCAGGAAAGTCTAGCATGCACGTAATATAGATACACATATACAATCACAATCTCAGTACATAACATATCAACTAATCCATCCTAACAATTTACGGGAACAAAGTCAATCACTAATCATATTTAATACAAATTAACATATTTGAAATAAGGAATAATATGGAATGAGATGCCATGATATGCAAGAAACACAATGCAATATCAAATAATCGCGATGCATGTCTGTCCTATGATACACATCCATCAATATAATTAGACCAGAACCTATGTGGTTGATGAGCCATGAAATTTGACTCATTTGGTGCTTAAATTTCTTGAAAAAATATTTTTATGCGTTACTTATGGCATACACTGATATGATTTTATTATTTTACAATTCGGGAAGGCTTTGGGGATGACTTAGGTGCAAAATGTCATAAAGTGGTTGAAAGATGGTTAAATAGAAGAAATATGGTCTGAATCTCAACAAATGTACTTGACGACTTGCCCAAATGGATATGGACCTCACCAAACACTCCAGTAAGTGAACTAACTGACATCCCAAATGGATATGGACCTCACCAAACACTCCAGTAAGTGAACTAACTGACAAGGAAGAATTGGCAAGCAAGAATGTTTGTTGGCGAGTGGTCGACCTAGAAAATGAGATAAATAGTAACTCGTCAACTTCACCAGAAAATGCCACCACTGAAGTTGGTTAAAGGGCGAGAATGATCTCCAAAGGGTGACTCACTAATTTAATTGGTGATCTCTATTTATCTCACTGAGTTTCCCAAAATATGGCTAATGTGAAGAAAAATAGTGAGGAAAAGTTATAAAGGGCGGCTCGCCGACGCGATCGATGAGCGTAATCTATCTCGCCAAGTCTTCTCAAAAGTTCTAGTCGAAGTTGAGGTGAAAAGGATGAGAAAAGAGAATGAAAAATGACTCATCAACTCAGTCGGCGAGGCCAACTAACCACGCTAAAGTGGATCCGGAGGGAAAAATTTTCCAAGTATAAATAACTCTATTTCATAAGGTTCAGAAGGGACTTTTTTCATAGATCATACAAACTTCAATATTGAGATTTTAGAGCTTAGAATTTGAGTGTTTTGTACTTAGATTCCAATTTCGGGGATTTGTTGAGCAATCAGTTTGGTAAATTGCAATAAGTTACAATGGATGAACATAAACTTGGTATAATTGCATCTTATATTTTCATGCATAGCTAAAATCCCAACCTCCTAGGGGAAATGTAGTAGTTGAATTTGTAGATTTCTTTTATGGGTGTTTGACAATTTCTTAAATTTTTATGGAATGATTAGAAGTTTCATGATTTCTTCATGTTTTAATTATAAATTGAGATTGCAAACCCAATTCTAGCTTAGATCTTGATGCATACTTGAGAGGGTTGTATGGAGTGGGTGAAATTGATGGATGAATATTAATATGTGGTAATATAATTGCTTTCGAGAGAGAGTAAGGTGTTGGAGTATTGCGTGTTTCACATTTTAACCCAAACTTATGCTTGAGAAAGCATTTCTAGATAATTGGTATATTTTCAAGAGTTGCATATCAAATCCTAGTCTCACCTAGACTACCCATATGATTTTAATTATTTTGAGTATTATTAACATCCAGCTAAAATCTACTAGTTTAACTATGCATTTTCTCATAGAAGAACTTGTATGAATTTGAGTACAAGTTGATTTTATTAATCTTGTTATAAATCTTACTTATTTTTATGTCCTTTATTTTAAACATATCGTGCCATTAGCTTACATTATTACTTATCGATTGAGTTTTATTCTTGCGTATTTCCTGTGGGATTAACCCCAACCAAGTTGGGTTTGTACTTTGATTGACGACTGCACATCCAAATTCATTCGAGACGTTGTGAATGTCATCACAAAATAGCATCGTTGCCGGGGAATAACATATAGATATCATTTCTGGAAGTTTTTAGCCAGGGAATAACATATAGATATCATTTCTGGAGGTTTTTGTGTAAACTAATTTTGTGAAGTGAATTAGCTTATTAGCTTTTTTTTCTTTGTTAGTTATAGGTGAAGAAATGAGTGTCCATGGTAGTGTGGCTGGGACATGAGTTGGGAAAATGGATGATGTTGTAACATGAGTGATGAGAATTTGGATGCCTTTGGAAATGGGGGATCAATTTGCTTACCACCAATTAATGAGAATGTTGTGTTTCATATAATGGGAACAATGCTTCATTTCTCCAAATCATAAGATTCTTTGGAGGCCTCGCTCATGAGGATCCTCGTGACTATATTCACAATTTTTTTAATGTTTACAGCCCATTCTCATTCAAGAATATTTCTCAAGAGTCGATCAAACTTTGATTGCCCCATTCTCATTAGCTGGGGCAGTTACCAAATGGTTAGCTGAGTTGCCCCGTGACTCAATCACTTCATGGGAGAAGTGTCTTGAAGATTTTTATGAGAGGTTTTTTCCTCCCTCAAAGATGTTGAAGCTCCGGAATAGTATTCAAAATTTCAAAAGGATAGGTGAACTAATACATAAGACGTGGTTGCAGTACCAAAAGTTGTTGATGCAATTTCTAAATCATGGAGTACCAAACCATCTTTTGTTGTAATATTTCTTTAAAAGCCTCAATGCGGTGAACAAAGGTATCGTGGACTAGCTAGTTTATGGTTGGTAATATGAGGCAAACATTATCAAAAGCATCAGAGTTCCTAGATGAGATAATAAAGATTAACTGAGCATGGTAAACTCAAAATGACATGGTGACCCCACTTACAAAGGATTTGAAAAAGGAACAAGTCGAAAAGAATAAAGAGAGGGACAAGAATATGGCAAAGATGATGACCCAACTCAATTTGTTGACTAAAACACCATGGGCAGTAAGAAAGATGTGAATACCATTGGGGTGAGTGAAAGTTCTTCCCTAGATGCTGCACTTTTTGTTTCTATGTATGATGAAGAAGTCCAATATTTATCGAATCAAATGGGGAGTTTCCATTTGGATTTTCAAAGACTGGGCGAGAATCAAGGTTTAAACAGAGAATAAGACAAGGGATATCATAGAAATAATTAGAGAATTGTGCTATAGATAGAGAGAGGTTTGCTCAACCCCAAGGTGATCAATATATTTCTCCCTATGATCGGAAAAAGCTCGTTGAACAAAAATTTGATCTGAAAAGTTGTCAGACTAAAGATATGTTGGCTCGTATTTTGCACAAGGTTGAATGGTTGGATAAGGTATTGAAATATATGAAAGATGATTTCTCTTCATTGACAGTTACTTCCCATTTAGCTGTTATTAAATAACTTGAGACCCAAATGGGTCAAATTTTAGCATGTCTCAACCCTAGGCAAAATGGATGTCTTCCAAGTGATACAATTGCAAATCCTAAGGGTGACACAGCTCATTGCATGGTTGTTACTACTCGTAGTGGTAAAGTGGCATATGACAAAGCACCTAAGGATAATGTTTCTAATTTTAGAAAACGAAAGACCATTGTTTTTCTAAGTGATGAGTTAGCGAAAGAATTGAACAATAAGGCATAGAATGATAATGATGAGCCTCAACAAAATGTGAATGTCGATATTAATGAGGGGAAGGAGAAGGTCATTCCTCCTTTGTTTCCTCAAAATCTATTACCTTAGTTAACCCTCTATTTTCTCAAAGGCTTAAGAAGAAAGGTGATGATGAGAAGTTTCAGAAATTCGTTACAATCTTCAAGACTCTCCATAAATCATCCATTGATTAAGGCATTATGTAAGATGTCTGGTATGCAAAATTCATGAGAGAGTTAGTGACTAAAAGCATAGTTTAAACTTTGAGACTTTTGAGGTGTCCCACAACTATAGTGTTATTATGTCAAGCAACCTCTTGGTTAAGAAAAGGGATCCAAGAGCTTTCACGATTCTTTGCACCGTTGGGTTATTTCAATTTGCAAAGGCATTGTATGATTTGGATACTAGTATTTATTTAATATCGTATTCCATTTTAAATAGATCAAACTAGGGAAACCCATACGACCATGATGCGTCTTCTTATGGCAGACCGTATGATAAAACAACCTATTAGGATTATCTATGGTTTGTTGGTAAAGGTTGATAAGTTTATTTTCTAGTTGATTTTGTAATCTTGGATTGAGAGGTTGATGTAGAAGTTGAGAGTGGTGAATTGAAATTCTAGGTTAATGATGAAAAGGTGACCTTTAACATGTGCAAATCCATGAGGTAGCCAAATGATCTTCATGTCCTCTTTGTCGTTAATATTATAGATGATGCAGTTGCTAGTGTGAGTGACATAATAGGTCTTGGTGAATCATTTGTTGTGGTGTTATTGAACTATGATGGTGAAAACATTGAGGATTATGATAAAATGGCTGCAACAGTATCAGGCTTAAGGTTGCATTTCAAAACTCCCCCAAAGCTTGATCTTGACTTGAAGAATTAAGAGTCACCTCACGCGAAGCCATCCATTGAGGAACCACCAAGGCTTGAACTTAAAGTTCTTCCTCCTCATCTATGTAATATTTTCTTGGGTGGAAACAATACCTTGCCTATGATTATTGAAGCTAATCTTCTTGATTAGCAAGTTGAATCTCTTGGTGATGTGTTGAAAATATTTCTTAAGACCATTGGGGTGGACAATTGTCGATATTTTTGGTATTCCGTCAGGTCTTTGTACCCATAAAATCAAAGTTGTTGATGATTGTAAGCCTAGTGTAGAGCATCAAATGTAGTTGAACCCTCCTACATAGAAAGTTATAAAGAAAGAAATCATTAAGTGTCTTGATGCCAAGGTAATTTACCCCATTGTGGATAGTAACTGGGTTAACCCTTTGGGCATATCATATTACTTTCAAGACACCTATCAAGATGTCTCGATACCAGCTGATGTTTGGAAAATATTATCATCTCCCCATTGAGCTTGAGCACAAAACCTCTTGGGCTTTAAGGGCCACTAACTTGAATTGGGAAGGTGCTTCGTGGGATAGAGTTGATTAGTTACATGCTTTGGAAGATTTCCACCTCTGTGCTTATGAAAGTTCAGCTCTCTATAAGGAAAGGTTGAAAAACTAGCAGGATGCTAAAATTCTACATCGAGAGTTTAGAGTTGGTGATATTGTATTTCTCTTTAATTCTCATTTGAGACTCTTCCCGGGCAAGATTAAGTCTAAGTGGTCAGAACCTTTTAATGTGATTCATATTTTTGAGGATGGTGTTGTTGAACTTGAAAACAAGGATAGGTTGAGATTCAATGCCAATGGAAAAGGTTGAAGATCTACTTGGGTGTTTGTCCAAGAGTGGCTTTAGTTGATGTAGTATACTTGGACGATGCTTGAAATCATAACAATATCGTGCCACAATATTAAATAAGGCACTTCTTCGGGGCAACCCAAGTTTTTAGTGGTTTTTGAATAACATGTGTTGAGTGTGCACGTTGCAGAGGAGAAACATGTTGTAGGTGAAGATCGACGAGCAAATTCCTACTTTGACAACTCGCAAACCTATCTTGGTAAGGTCGTGAGCTCATCTGTTGAAATCAAAATATCCCCATAGACACTCGATGAGCTGGAGAGTTAGGCCTATATTTGGCGACTCGCTGAATCATATTGAAAATAGCCCCTGATCTCGCCAAAATTTGACCAAATTGATGTCATTAACACTAGAGAGATCGGCAAGCACCTACACAATTATGCAACCCACTTAACCTCTTTTGCAAGGAAGATCATGCTCGCCAACTAGAACTCAAGATTGGGCATTCAAGCCTGGAAGGTTTGGCAAAATGCTGCCTTTTGGAGACTCACTGATTCTTTTTGGCGAGCACGAGGAACTCCACTCCTAGGTCTACTCTAGGATGAAAAGGGCGAGTGACATCGACTTTGGCGTGTCACCGATCAAATCGGCAACGTTCTGTAGCTTGCCGAACTGAAATAACAAATTTGGTAAATGGGGTCAATCTTCATATAAAAGACCTCCATTTCAAAATTACCACTTCTCACTTTATTTTTTCTCTCTTCTCCTCAACGCCTTCACATTCTTCACCAATTTTTCTCAATTTTTGCTTGATATTGGTATGGTTTTCTTGTGAATTTTGAGTCTTTACATTGATTTTTGTCTCCTGAACTAGTTAGTTTTCTTGATTATTTTTTCTCTTATTTTGTAGTTGCTATTGTATATTGTTACTTGGGTCTTCGCTTGAATCATTGGAAATGACATAAATTGATCCATGTTTGTCTGGGAAGCTCCTAGGGTTTGGTAGGTTATTGTGGGTATGAGTATATTATGCCTATTTGTTGCTACAGTGATATTAATTGATTAGGTTTGAGTTTAATAGTGCGTAGAAGTTAATTTTCCTATTTGATTTCTTTGGGCATGCTTTGGGTTGTTAAGGTCACTATGAATTTTCAGAAAAATTGATCCTTGTTTGATGCTGAGCTTGTGGTTGATTTATTTTAATTGTTAGGTTGTTGAATTTGTTTATATGGTGTATTTTGAGTAGTCGCATGTGACTTAATCGAATGATTTTGCTCGATGATGGAATAGTGACGATTTTCTTAAGGGCTTAATTATTGATTTGGTATCTGTAACTTGACTTACCTAAAGAAGTCTAAGTATTTGGAGGGTTATGGGCACTAGCATATGTATGAATATGTGGAAAATTGTGTCTAAACGTTGCTTGAAATGATTTGTGTTTGAAATTTTTGTCAGGGCTTGAATTTGGCTATTCAGTGAGGAAAGTCTAGCTCGCCGACCAGATAGGCAAGTTGCCTTTGGGGTGCCAGCTCACTTTTCCAAGCCTTCTCAGGACTTTAAGTTACTAGATCATTCAGTGAGCTATTGTAGCATTGCCAAGTTGATTCAGCGACTTACCTAGTGCCTCTTGACATCGCCTAATTTGTGTAACTTTTTTGAAACTTTTCTAGATGGTTTGGCGAGGCCTTATAGTCTTGCTGATTTGATTTGGCGACATGCTTGATTGTTTTGGAGCTCGTCGATTTATCCAACCTTGAACCAAAAAGTTTTGAGATGGATTATCGAGCATGACTTTGCTCGCCAAGTCACTTTGGTGACTCACCAACTCATTTGGCAAGATACAAACATAGATTTTTCCCTATGTAATTTTCCTCCATTTTTTATTTGGTTTTTTGACCAGCCCTTCTCCCAATTGCCTCATCTGATGTATTATTTTGCAGGTATGGGTAGACCTAAGCAACCTGTGCATAGATTGATCGACGAAATGGAAGGTCAACCATGAAGACGTTTAGGTGCTCGGACCCTATTGATAGTCTTTCTTCTATCCATAGGTTGAAGATTTTTCTATGGAGACTTCAGAGGTAACTACTTGTCATTCCTGCGGGCTCTCATATTTCTTCATCATGTTCTTGTGCTTTTGAGAAACAATTCCTTGAAGACTTGTAATTTCTTTCAGTTTTGGTGTAGTATAATTAGAGGCTTGTACATGTGGCATCAAGTTTTGGTGGTGTTTTAGTTATTTGATTATTTAGTTCTTTTGAGTTTTGATGCCACAACCCAAAAATGGAACGCGACTAAAGGAAAGAAATAGTAAAACAGAACAATCACAATACTTAATTTCAAATCCCAAAACCTGGAGTCAGGAGTACAAGATCTTCTAAGTAGTACGTATGAGTAAATAAAAAGTTATCTCATAAAGGAAATACATAGGCTGATATGGATGACAACAAATGAAGTTCCTAAGAATCAATGGCAACTTGGAGTCTGAGCCTCATCGCTGAAATCTGGTAATGATAAGGAACTCAGCTCAATAAGATTAACTACCACAAAGGAGTCCCTGTGCATGACCTGCAAGGAGGAAACATAGTAGGGTTGAGTACACCGAAATGTACTAGTAGGTTCAACCGACTGATTTGGATAAATTGAATAAGCATGCAATAAATAAGAATCCCTATCACTTGCATTGAAGGGGTTAGTACACAATATATATGTCTCTGTGTGTGTGTATACATACAATTATAAGAAAAGTTAAAGATAGCAAGTATAATAAATGATGCAATGTAAATGTGATGTGTGTATGCAATGCATGGGGTGGAATCACGACTGTCGCACAGCCGATGTACACATCTACCAAGCTAAAGCTACCAAGTAGAATGCAAGGGCCCTCACAGACTATGTACTGAAATCTCTCAAATGTCACAATATCACAACCTTTGTCAGCTCCTCGTGGTCAAGGGTTCTAAAAAGTGGTACAATCTCTCCCTTGCCACTTCTACATGGTCAAGGGATTTTATAAAAGGTGGTACAATATCACAAAAGTGGTATATCTCACCCTTTCCACTTCTGCATGGTCAAGGGGCATTATAAAAGGTGGTACAGTATCTCAATCCTGGCCACCTTCGCATGGTCAGGGGGTGGTACAAATGCAGCATGAGATGAATGCATGTCGATGTCTCAAATCAAGGTACATAACAATAATATAATAAGATATTGATTAATAACCATCATAGAATTAGGGAAATAATGTCAAGTGTCACAATTGGGACCATAAGTCATGACTATGTCTCAAAGTACCACACTTTTACTAATAGCAAAAATTACCGATAATATCGAACTTCACAAGTCCCCAACATGTGCATATAAGTCCCAGAAGCACCTCAAATACCATCAATTACCAAAAAGCTTCCCAAATAATATCACAAGTCTCATATTATTATAACAACATCCAAAAGTGTCCCGATGTAAGGACGTAGATTTTGGGACGACTTTATTGGACTTCATAATGTTGTCCCGAGAGAATATTTGACCAAGTGTCACTCCATGGAAGGCCCACATAGCCAGTGTAAAGCCACACAGACCATGTGGCCTCCACTAGAGAAGTACTTAGCCATGATTTTAATTACAGGGTTTCGACAGAGAGCTTCGGATGAAGTGTGGGCACATGGCCACTCACACGGCCCGTGTGGTGTGGTAAGGGCCGTGTGGCCCACCGTATAAGCTCACAACGTGAAATTTCTCTAAGTATGAAATTACTATCTCATAACATTTTCGTGCAAGATTTTTTTAAGTGTCGTCTCACGACCCTTAACATGGCCCATGTAGTGTCACACAGGTCGTGTAGCCATCCGTATGGTACCCCTTTGCTTCGAAAAATTCTAAGTACAGAACATTGCAAAAATATATTCAAGTGTCACCTCACGGGCACTATTCACGGGCCGTGAAGTGTCTCACAGACCATGTAGGTGCCAGTGAAGTCGTGATGACCCATTTGCCATCCGTTTTGTTAATGGCTCTTATGTAAATATGACTTATTTTAATTGTGTTTTATGACCTTTCTACCTATCCTAGACCCCTAAATAAGCTGATAACCTTCTATTCTAATTCATTCTCATTGAAAAAACTCTCACTCAAAAATCAATTCCTAAAAATCCTCTCTAAGTTCTTCTCACAAGACTCAAGCTAGCATTCAATTAGGGTTCTAATTCATTCTCATTGAAAACACTCTCACTCAAAATTCAATTCCTAAAAATCCTCTCTAAGTTCTTCTCTCAAGACTCAAGCGAGGATTCAATTAGGGTTTCAACTTGAAGCTAAATTCTTCTCAAATTCATCTTTCTAATCAAGGTATGTGGGATTGATTCTTGGTCCCTTTCAACCAAGAAGACCCAAACTTATTTCAATTGATTTTTTATGGAATTTTTCTTACTTTAAATATGGGTTTAATATTTATGATTTTATAAATTCAATTGAAGTATGGTTTGTGCTTTATTGATGATTTAAAGTTCATTTAAGCCCTTATATTATAGTTTGCATTGAGATTATGAAATTATGAATGTGCATGTCTCCTTTAAAGCTTGATTTATGCATGGGTGATTTATATTATGATTTAATTATGGATTTACTTCAATTTCGTATTATATTGTTGATTTAAGATTGAATCTCAATTACCCATGTTATTCTCACCTCATTCATGGCATTTTCATTCATGGACATTGTTTTTTATGGAAATTATGAAGTGGGTTAAGCCCAATTATGTTTTATGAAATGATTATAATAAGATTATGGTTATGACAAGAATGTGATCACATAAATGTCTTATGATTATGCCTCTTTGAGCATTTTGGGTGCTTGCACCATTTTGTATTTGTAATCGAGCTAGTTCTATGCATGAATATTATAACTACAAGCTATGAATTGGCATTTGAGCCTAAATGTGCATTGATCGGATTTGAAATGACTATTGCCTTTTTGAAAGTATGTATATATATACTATATGTATTCTCGTGGGATGTTGACTTAGCACAGATGGATTGGGTCATCAGAGCTATCCCCAAGGGTCCTCTCCATTTCCTCGAACTATGTGCTTAGCATATGTTATTAGAATCCTATCTGAAATGGGAGATGTTTCCATAAGGAAGGTTGCTTCATATGAAATGGGTGATGTTCCCGTAAGGTGAAGTATTATGTTATGATATGAAAATCCTTTCCGAAATGAGAGATATTCCCGTAAGGTGGTTACTTCATATGAAATGGGTGATGCTCCCATAAGATGAAGTATGGTTTACCTTTGGCAAGTAGACCACCTCTATACCGGTGAGGGGATTTAATCGGGATTCCAAGTACTAGCTCACTTGGTCTTACTCTTGTCGTTTGAGGTCACATCCCCGCTATATATGAACATCATTGCATTCACGCATCATGAATTTCACGGCATATTGTATACTACTCTTCCTTGGATATATGATTATTTCTATATTATGTGCCTTTGTCATCTTACATTGAAATGCAAGTTGATAAGTTATATGCATTGCATGCTCGCATACTTAGTACATTCAAACGTACTAACGCATACTCTATGCCTACATTATTTTACCATGTAGGGGCCGAGCGATACGACTATCCACCGCTTGACGAGTAGCTCAATTCTGAAAGTTGAACTTGTGGTGAGTCCCATCCTCAAAGGACAAGCCACCCTTCTTCTCTCTATGTTATCCTATGTGGGACATTTCTTGGCCCCCGTTCCATCTTATGACTAGAGGCATTGTTGGACATCTGGTAGACTCTCGTAGACTTTATATATGCTATGTGTTGTATTTGGAGCTTATGTTTTTGGTTATCTATTGGAAATAGCCATTGTGGATTGATTGTGGAAATATGATATGTATACATGTTTGGTGTGGAAATGTGGAAGGTCCTAAGTCCTATTTGCCCGCATAGAGTGAGTCCTACTTACCCACCCCTTAGTTCTTATATGTTATGTGCTACGTGAATCCATGTAAATCCCTTCCCCTCGATGTCCCCATAGTGTGAGTCCTACTTTTCCATCCCTTAGTACTATGTGTTTATTACTTTAATGCACTTCTGATTTGGATACTTCGAGGCTTATTTGGGGACTCTTGGGTTCCCATTTGCAGTGTCACTTTTAGGCTCTAGTCCCAGGTCGTAACAAAAAATGGTATCAGAGCCCTAGGTTTATAAATGTCCTTAGAGTCCAACATACCGCGTCAAGTAGAGTCCTATTCATGGGTGTAAAGTGCACCATGCCTATGAGTGGGAGGCTACATTTTAGAAGATGCCTCGAGGAAGACCCCACCTACCATGGCCGGCTCCAGCTGATGAGGATCAGACACCTCAACGGCCTATGGATGAACCCATCTCTAATATTGAATTCTTTACATCCTTTGCCATGCTTGCCCAAGATGTGACATCTCAGACTAGGCAGGTTAGTCTTCCACGGCATCCTACACCAGCTTCCATGGTGAGGGATTTTACCCAGATGAATCCTCGGGAATTTCATGGGTCGAAGGATGATGAGGATGCTCAAGAGTTCATTGATGAGCTCACCAACATATTGAACATCATGGGTGTCAATTCTGAGGAGAAGGCTGAATTGGCTGCCTATCAACTTAAAAATGTGGCTCAAGTGTGGTACATCCAATGGTCTACGGAGAGGGTTTACGGTGGTGATGTTAATTGGGAAGAGTACAAACTTGCGTTCCTAGATTGCTTCTTTCCATTTGAGCTTAGGGAGGCCGAGATGACTGAATTTATCAACCTCAAGCAAGGAGGTATGAGTGTGAGGTACTATGCCCTCGAATTCACAAAACTATCCAAGTATGCTCCGTCACTTGTGACTGACATTCGTGCAAGGATGCACAAGTTTGTTTCTGGTATCTCTAATTTGCTTGTAGAAAAATGTCATACTGCCATGCTCATATGGGATATGGATATTTCTAGACTCATGGTATATGCTGAACAGATCAAAGGGGGGAAACTCAAGGAGAGAAGGGCATACAATCCTAAGAGGGCCCATTTTGATGGTGGGTTCTCTGGTTCTTGGAGTGGTGGCTTCGGTCGCTTCCAACAGGGCCAAGGTTCTGTGATCGGGTCGCTAATGCTCAGGTACCTCCTCCTAGGGTACCGGTTGGTGGTGGAAAGGGGTAACCTTTGTGTGGAAAGTGAGGGAAGCCCCACATGGGTGCTTGTTGGAGGAATTTGGGTGTATGCTATGGGTGTGGTGATAAAAACCACAAGGTTGCTGATTTTCCTAAGAATGCCCATAGAGGCCAAGGTCAGGTGGCTGAAGGCGATCAAGGCCAACAAAGAGCTCCCCAAAGTGTTGCGTCAAGGAACAACAGGTTCTATGCACTCCATGCCCGTCAAGAGGTTGAGGAAGCTCTAGATGTCGTGACTAGTATGTTAAAAGTCTTTGATTTTGATGCTTACGTTTTGCTTGACTCGGGTGTAAATTTGTCTTTTGTGACTCCTCTGTTGGTTGTTATGTTTTGTTTGAGTCCCAAGATTTTGAAGGACCCTTTTTTGGTTTATACTCCCGTGGGTGAATCTGTTATTGCACATAGAGTCTATCGTGGTTGTCTGGTTTCTGTATTGCATAAAGTTTTCCCGTGTGACCTCATGGAACTTGAGATGTTCGATTTTGACATGATTCTTGGGATGGATTGGTTGCATACATCATATGCCTCTATAGATTGTAGAACCCAAATGGTCAAGTTCCAACCTCCTGGTGAACCCGTTCTTGAATGGAAGGGTACTGACTCATGTATTAAAGGTCCGTTTATTTCCTACCTCAAGGCCTGAAAATTTATTTCCAAGGGATGTATTTATCATATTGTAAGGGTCAAGGATATGGAGTCCGAAATACCTACCCTTGAGTTGGTTCTAGTGGTGAATGAGTTTTCAGATGTGTTTCCCGAAGACTTGCCCGGTATTCCTCCTAAAAGGAAAGTAGACTTTGGCATAGATCTTCCCTCGGATACTCAACCTATCTCTATTCCTCCTTATGATATGGCATCGGCCGAGTTGAAAGAATAAAGGGACCAATTAAAGGATCTGTTGGAGAAAGGTTTTATTAGGACAAGTATATTGTCGTGGGGTGCTCCAGTGTTATTTGTGAGAAAGAACGATGGATATCTTCGAATGTTTATTGATTATAGGCAACTAAATAAGGTGACCATTAAAAATAAGTATTTTTGCCCAGGATTGATGACTTGTTCGACCATCTTCAATGGGCTACTCACTTCTCAAAGGTTGATCTTCGTTCCGGGTATCATCAGTTGAAGGTGAAAGAGTGTGATATTCCCAAGACGGCCTTTCGGACAAGGTATGGGCAATTTGAGTTTGTGGTGAAGTTGTTCGTCTTAACCAATGCTACAACCGTGTTCATGGATCTAATGAATCGGGTGTTCAAGCCATTTCTTGATAGTTTTGTGGTGGTCTTCATTGATGACATTCTCATTTACTCCCAAAGTGAGCAGGAGCATGGGGATCATCTGAGAATGGTTCTACAAACCTTAAGGGAGAAGAAGTTGTATGCCAAGTTTAGCAAATGTGAATTTCGATTGGGTGAAGTGTCCTTTCTTGGTCATGTGGTGTCCGGTGATGGTATCAAGGTGGATCCGAAGAAGACCGAAGCCATGAAGAATTGGCCCAGGTCGTTGACTCCTTCGGATATTAAAAGCTTTCTGGGGTTGGCTGGCTATTATAGAAGATTTATTGAAGGGTTCTCATGTATTGCATCTCCGTTGATTAAATTGACCCAAAAGAAGGCTAAGTTTGTGTGGTCAGATGAATGCAAACAGAGTTTCCAAACCTTGAAGGATCGGCTTACGTCGACTCTCCCATCTTGTCTTTACCAAATGGCTTGGAGGGATTTGTGGTGTATTGTGATGCCTCACGGATTAGGTTGGGTTATGTGCTTATGCAACATGGTAAGGTAATAGCATATGCATCAGATGAATGCAAACAGAGTTTCCAAACCTTGAAGGATCGGCTTACGTCGACTCTCCCGTCTTGACTTTACCAAATGGCTTGGAGGGATTTGTGGTGTATTGTGATGCCTCATGGATTGGGTTGGGTTATGTGCTTATGCAACATGGTAAGGCAGTTGAAGGTGCATGAGCGTAATTATCCAATGCATGATCTTGAGTTGGCGGCGGTAGTCTTTTGCCTTGAAGATTTGGAGGCACTATTTGTATGGGGTTCTTGTTGATGTGTTCACCGATCACAAGATTTTGCAATATGTATTCACTCAAAGGGATCTCAACTTGAGGCAAAGGAGATGGTTGGAGCTCTTAAAGGAATACGACATGAGTGTTTAATATCATCCTAGCAAGGCCAATGTTGTAGCCGATGCTCTCAGTAGGTTATCTATGGGTAGTGTGACGCATATTGAAGAGGAAAGGAAGGAGTTAGCGAAGGATGTTCACTGGTTGGCTAGGTTGGGTGTTAGGTTGGATGACTCGAACGATGGTGGTATCCATGTTCAAAGTAGGACAAAATCTTCTGTGGTGGTTGATGTAAAAGCTAAGAAAGATTTAGATCCATTGTTGCTTGAATTGAAGAAGTTGGTTACCAAAAAGAAGATACAGATGTTGTCCCAAGGGGGAGATGGTGTGCTCCGGTACCAAGATCGGCTTTGTGTTTTGGATGTGGATGATCTAGAAGGACAATCATGAGTGAGGCTCACAACTCTCATTATTCTATTCACCCGGGGTCTACTAAGAAGTATCGGGATTTAAAGGAAGTGTATTGGTGTCACGGTATGAAGAAGGATTATAGCTAAGTTTGTATCTGAATATTTAAGTTGTCAACAAGTGAAGGTAGAGCACCAAAGGTCCGGTGGCTTGGCTCAAGATATTGAGCTTCCCACATGGAAGTGGGAAGATGTGAACATGGACTTTGTGGTTGGTTTCGGACCCAAAGGAAATTTGACTCTATTTGGGTCATCGTTGATCGGATGACTAAGTCAGATCATTTCCTATCGGTCAAGACTACTTTTGGAACAGAGGATTACGCAAGATTATACATCCAAGAATTGGTGAGATTGCATGGTGTACCTAGGTCCATCATATTGGCTTGTGGCACCCAATTCACTTTCCACTTTTGGAGATCATTTCAGAAGGGACTCGAAACTAAGATTAAGTTGAGCACCGCTTTTCATCCTCAAACCGATGGGCAAGCTGAGAGGACTATGCAAACCCTGGAGGACATATTGAGGGCTTATGTGTTGGAATTCAAGGGTAATTGGAGTGATCACCTTCCACTCATTTAATTTACCTATAATAATAGCTTCCATGCTAGCATTGGTATTGCACCATTTGAGGCTTTGTATGGGAGAAGGTGTAGATCACCCATGGGGTGGTTTGAATTGGGAGAAATGGCATTGATTGGCCTGGATTTAGTGTTGGATGCTATGGAAAATGGAAGGCGATTAGAGAAAGGTTGAAGACGGCACAAAGCCGCCAAAATTCATATTCGAATGTTAGGAGGAGGAATCTTGAATTTTATGTTGGTGAGTGGGTGTATGTGAAGGTTTTGCCTATGAAGGACGTGATGTGTTTTGGTAAGAAGGGCAAGCTAAGCCCCCGGTATGCTGGCCCTTATGAGATCGTTGAAAGAACTAGGAGCGTGGCTTATAGGTTGGAGTTGCCTCCGGACTTGAGTTCCATTCACCCCGTATTTCATGTGTCTATGTTGAGGAAGTTAGTCGGTGATCCTAGCACTATTGTGCCTTTGGAGGGAATAGAGGTTGAGGAGAACCTATCTTATAAGGAAGTCCCGATAGAGATTTCCGATAGACAAGTGAAGCGGCTTTGTAACAAGGATGTGGCTTCGGTGAAGGTACTTTGAAGAAATCAACATGTGGAGAGTGCTACATGGGAGGCAGAGTTGGACATGATGAAGCAGTATCCCTATCTTTTCCAATCTACTCAAGCCTAAGGTACTAGGTTATTCCTCTTCTAAATAGTCCTAATTATTTCACACTTGAGTCTCATGACAGGACATGCATACATGTGCACAAAAATGATTTTTATGATGTTTTGAATGATTTGTATACATTTTGATATGGGTTTTAAAGACTTTATGATTTTCAAATGATGAACTATGAATTGCACCTTATGTTCGGATGTTTCATGTCCTAAGTCAAGCTTTCAAGCCTTGTCGTTGCACATTCGGGGATGAATTTTCCCAAGGGGGAGATGATGTAAGGACCCGAATTTTTGAACGAATTTATGGGACCTCATAATGTTATCCCGAGAGAAAATTTGACCAAGTTTCGCTCCATAGAGGCCCACACGGCTAGTGTAAAGCCACACGGACCGTGTGTCCTCCAGTGGAGAGGTACTTGGCCATAATTTTGATTACGGGGTTTCGACAGAGAGATTCGACTAAGTGTAGACACATGGCCACTCACATGGTCTGTGTGGTATGGTACGGGCCGTGTGGCCCGCGTATAAGCTCGCGAAGTGAAATTTTTCTAAGTACAAAATCAGCATCTCGTAAACGTTTAGTGCAAGATTTTTCTAAGTTTCATCTCACGGCCCTTGACATGACCTGTGTAGTGTCACACAGGTCGTGTAGCCGTCCAAATGGTACCTTTTTTCTTCGAAAAATTCTAAGTGTGGAACACTACAAAAATTTATTCAAGTGTCACCTCACGGGCACTGTTCACGGGTCATGAAGGGTCTCACAGACCATGTAGGTGCCAGTAAAGCCGTGACGGCCCATTTTCCATCCATTTCGTTAATGGCTCTTATGTAAATACGACTTATTTTAATTGTGTTTCATGACCTTTCTACCTATCCTAGACCCCTAAATCAGTTGATACCCTTCCATTTTAATTCATTCTCATTGAAAACACTCTCACTCAAAAATCAATTCCTAAAACTCCTCTCTGAGTTCTTCTCTCAAGGCTCAAGCTAGGATTCAATTGGAGTTTCAACTTCAAGCTTAATTCTTCTAAAATTTATCTTCCTAATCAAGGTATGTGGGATTGATTCTTGGTCCCTTTCAACCAAGAAGACCCAAACTCTTTTCAATTGATTTTTCATGGAATTTTGCTTACTTTAAATATGGCTTTTGAGATTTATGATTTTATAAATTCAATTGAAGTATGGGTTGTGCTTTATTGATAATTTAAAATTGATTTAAGCCCTTATATTATAGTGTGCATTGAGATTATGAAATTATGAATGTGTATGTCCTCTTTAAAACTTGATTTATGCATGGGTGATTTATATTATGATTTAAGTGTGGATTTAATTATGGATTTACTTCAATTTCGTATTATATTGTTGATTTTAGATTGAATATCAATTACCCATGCTATGCCATATCATTCATGGCATTTGCATTCCTGGACATTGATTTTTATGGAAATTATGAAGTGGGTTAAGCCCAATTATGTTTTATGAAATGATTTTGATAAGATTATGGTTATGACAAGAATGTGATCACATAAATGTCTTATGATTATGGCTCTTTGAGCATTTTGGGTTCTTGCACCATTCTGTATTTGTAATCGAGCTAGCCCTATGCATAAATATTATAATTACAAGCTATGAATTGGCATTTGAGCCTAAATGTGCATTGATCGGATTTGAAATGACTATTGCCTTTTTGATAGTATGTATATATATACTATATGTATTCTCGTGGGATGTTGACTTAGCACAGATGAATTGGGGGTGTTAGGGCTATCCCCAAGGGTCCTCACCCTTTCCTCGTACTATGTGGCTAGCATATATTATGAATCCTATTCGAAATGGGAGATGTTCCCATAAGGAAAGTTGCTTCATACGAAATGGGTGATGTTCCCATAAGGTGAAGTATTATGTTATGATATGAAAATCCTTTCTGAATAGGAGATGTTCCCGTAATGTGATTGCTTCATACGAAATGGATGATGTTCCCGTACGGTGAAGTTTGGTTTACCTTTGGCAAGTAGACACCTCTATACCGGTGAAGGGATTTCATTGGGATTCCAAGTACTAGCTCACTTGGTCTTACTCTTGTCGGTTGAGGTCACATCCCCGCTATATATGATCATCATTGCATTCACGCATCACGAATTTCATGGCATATCATATACTACTCTTCCTTGGATATATGATTCTTTCTTTATTATGTGCCCTTGTCATCTAACATTGAAATGCAGGTTGATAAGTTATATGCATTGCATGCTCGCATACTTAGTACAGTCAAACATACTAACGCATACTCTATGCCTACATTATTTTACCATGTAGGGGCCGAGCGATACAACTATCCACCACTTGACGAGTAGCTCAATTCCGAAAGTTGAACTTATGGTGAGTCCCATCCTCAAAAGACAAGCCACCCTTCTTCTATCTATGTTATCCTATGTCTACTTTCTTATTTGAGGGTGAGCGGGGACATGTCTTGGCCCCCATTCCATCTTATGACTAGAGGCATTGTTGGACATCTAATATACTCTCACAGATTTTATATATACTATGTGTTGTATTTGGAGCTTATGTTTTCGGTTATCTATTGGAAATGGCCATCATGGATCGATTATGGAAATATGATATGTATACATGTTTGGTCTGGAAACATGGAAGGTCCTAAGTATCGTTTGCCCCCATAGAGTGAGTCCTACTTACCCTCCCCTTAGTTCTTATATGCTATGTACTATGTGAATCCATGTAAATCCCTTCCTCTCGATGTCCCCATAGCGTGAGTCCTATTTTCCCATCCCTTAGTACTATGTGTTTATTACTTGAATGCGATTCCGAACCGATGATGTGGATTTGGGTACTTCGAGCCTTGTTTGGGGACTCTCGGGTTTCTATTCGCCATGTCACTTCTAGGCCCTAGTCTCGTATCGTGACACTCAACTATGAAGGATACATCTCAATTAGCCAATAGATTTATAATTTACTCCATTTGCAATATAACCGATACCACATTCCACCAAAATATCATCATACCAATCAAGTCACTCATGAAACAATCCAACAACTTACAATTATAACATAAATATATACCATAACTCAAATTCAGTCCCAAAAGGTTAGTGAAACCAACCTCGATGTTGAAACTGCACTCGAACTAATCTTTCGATCGCTCCAACCCTCAAAAATGATCTTGAATCAATCAATCACTAACATGAATAGACACTACGCTTCAAGAAATGAATTTTGACACCCATATTGGCATGAATTAGATTCAGAGGCAAAATGACCAGAATGAGGGCTAAAATTCGGGGTTCACAATCTAGAAATTGATTAAAGATTACAATTCTACATAAGAAAAGAAGTTCGTGGGTGAAAATTCCACTAAAATCGAGCTCAAATTGAAGGAGAAATTAACAATTAAAGTTTCTAAAACAAAGACATGAAAATCCCAATTTTAAACATTCAAATTCATGAAATCCAAGACAAAATCAAAAGGAAACAAATAATGAAAATTAATTAATTTGATGATAGAAACACTTACCCAAAAGGCTTCACAAAAATCCTCATCAAAGTCACCCCAAGAAAGCTTGAAGAAATTGAAAATGGTTAAAATAGTGTTTTCTCATATAAAAATTGTTCAAGCATGAATTGTACTCAATGCGAAGCCCAAAGAAACATTGACCTCCATGAACAGAGGAATAGGGCCCACAAATGCGGAGGGTCCATCAACTTGATCTCCACGTATGCGGAGGGCTGGCACGCGAATACTAAGCAAAAACAAAGGGTACTCCGCGAACATGGAGAAAAGGGCCCCGAACGCGGAAAACAAAAATGACCTGCACCAGTTCAAAAAATGAGCTATCATTTTCAACTCGGAATAAACCCCCGGGGTCCATTTAGAAACCAAAATATACAAACCAGACATGTAACACTACTAGAAACGGTGATCCAGACTCAATAAAATTATCATAATTCGATTTCGAGGTCTCCTCGGCTCATTTACCGATAAAGCTTGTTAAAATTAGTCAAAATTCAATACCAAAATTGCCCTCGAAAACTTCAAAAATTATAACGAGACCCTTTTTAGTGTTAGTTTCACCATTTGGTACCACTAGACTGTCAGAATTTTGATTCGAGCTTCGCACTTTGAATGTTGACCAAAGTCAAACTTAGGCTCCAAAATCAACTAAAAATGCAACTTTGGGTCCAAATATCCGTTTAACTCCAAATTCAGTTTCGTAACTTTTTCTAGGCCAGATCAACTTTCTGGAGCTAATGGAATTGACGGATTTCTAATCCGACACTCGAAACTCAAAATGGTACAAAAACTCATTTTTTAACAACTTAAGCTTCCAAAAATGCCAAAACTCATATTTTCCACTTTTAAAACACAAGATCTCAGTTTCAACAACATAGTTATTTAAAAATAGGTCCAAAGCAACTTACAAAAGGACAAAACGATAATTTTCGTAGATAAGTTCAAAAATGACCAACAAGGTCACTACATCATTCACCACTAAAAACTAATGTTTGTCCTAGAACATAAGGAAAAGAAAGGTACCTGAAGCCTCAAAAAGGCTGGGATATCTCGCTCGCATGTATGACTCCAACTCCCAAGTAGCCTCCTCAATGGGTCAGTGCTGCCACTGAACCATCACTGAAGGTTTTTCCTTGGTCCTCAACCTTTGGACCTGCCTATCCAAAATAGCCACTGGCTCCTCCTCATAAGACAAGTCTGAACCCAACTCAACCGAATCATAAGAAATCACATGTGACTCATTTGGAATGTACCGGCGGAGAATGGAGACATGAAATACAGGATGAAATACTGATAGTCTCGGTGGAAATGTTAACTCATAAGTAACCTCACCTACACACCTCAAGATCACAAATGGGCCAATAAACCTAGGGTTGAGCTTACCCTTCTTCCCAATCCTCATAACACCCTTCATGGATGATATCTTCAGCCATACACTATCTCCAACCATGAACTCTAGAGGTCTAGTCCTCCTATCAACATAACGCTTCTAGTGGCTTTGGGCTGTCAATAATTTAATTTGTATTAATCGGATCCGATCCATACCATCTCTGAGCAAATAAACACCCAAAGCATCAATTGAACCTGAATCAAACCACCCATGCCTCAAATAGTGCCATCTGAATGTTGGAATGATAACTGTTGTTGTAAGCAAACTCTGCCAAAGGCATATGTTGATCCCATCAGGCCTAAAATCTATCACACATGCCCGAAGCATATCCCTAACACCTCGATAGTGCGCTCGGACTACCCATCAGTCAGAGGGTGGAAAGCTAAACACAAATCCAACCGAGTACCTAGACCATGTTGTAGAGCCTTCCAAAAAGGTGATCTGCACAAAGATCCTTTATCACACACTATAGACACTGACACCCTGTGCACTCTAATAATATCCCGGATATACTACCTAGCGAACTACTACGCACTGTAGCTAGTCTTCATCGGTAGGAACTGAGTTGACTTAGTCCATCGATCTACAATAACCTGAGCTGAATTTAACTTACCCAAGGCCATAGGCAAGCCAGTAACTAAATCCATAACAATATGTTCCCTCTTCCACTAGGAAATGGGCATCCTCTGTATCGAACCTCCAGGCCTTTGGTGCTCATATTTGGCTTGTTGACAGTTCAAGCACTTTGCCACAAACTCAACAATGCCTCTCCTCATCCCGCACCACTAATAGTGTTGTATTAAATCATGATACATCTTTGTCACACTGGGATGGATAGAATATCTAGCATAATGAGCCTCATGTAATATCAATCTTACCCAATCTCCTGCCTTAGGCACACAAACTCGACCATTAATCCTCAAAACACCATTTGACTTAATCAAAGCCATTTTTGCTTCACCCCTCAACACCTTATCATAAATCAAGCATAATCTAGCATCCTCAAACTAGTAAGCACACCCCTAAATAAGCAATGAAGACCTATCCTCCACAAAAGGCTAAAATACTTTGAGGAGGAGAAATATCTACCTGAACCAGCTGTCGAGCAAGTGACTGAACCTCCAATTCTAAGGCCCTCTTCTCCGCCCTCAAGAATGTCAAACTCCCCGTACTAGAGGCCTTCTAGCTCAATGATTTATCACCACATTCGCGTTGCCCGGGTTATATAGAATTGAGATGTCATAGTCTTTCAACAACTCCAACCACCTATGTTGTCTCATGTTCAAATTAGCTTGAGAAAAGATATATTTGAGACTCCAGTGATTGATAAAGATCTTAAAATGCACCCCATAGAGATAATGCCGCCACAACTTTACTACAAACACCACCATAACCAACTCTAAATCATGGATAGGGTAGTTCCTCTCGTGCACCTTCAATTGCCTAAAGCATATGGAATCACTCTCCCCTTTTGCATCAATACTCCACCCAAACCAACTCCATAAGCATCACAATACACCACAAAAGATACTCCCTCCTAGGACAAAGCAAGAATGGATGTTGAGGTCAATAAGTCCTTGAGCTTGTGAAAGTTCACCTCGGACTCCTCTAATAAATGAAAAGCTGAATGCTTTTGAGTGATTCTAGTCAACGAGGCTGCAATGGAGGATAATCCCTGCACAAAATGCCTACCTCGCTACACCAATATAAGTTTGAATTTCTATCACAGAAGTCAGCATAGCCCACTCACGAACTGCTGCTACCTTCATCGGATCTACCATAATGTCATTTTTGTCACCACATGCCTAAGGAAAGCTACAGACTAGAGCCAGAACTCACGCTTTGAAAACTTGGCATATAACTTCTCTTTTCTCAACCTCTATAGTACAATCCTCAAGTTTTGCACATGGTCAGACTCATTCTTGGAGTAAACCAAGATGTTATCAATAAACACAATCACATATATATCCAAATATGGCTTGAACTCTCGATTCATCAATTCCAACACGAAATAATAATGGCCATAACGGGTCTTGAAGGATATCTTCGGGATATCAGACTTCTAAACTCTTAACTGATGATACCCAGACCTTAAATCAATCTAGGAAAACACCGAAGCACCCTGTAACTAGTTAAATAGATCATTAATACGAGGCAAAAGATACTTGTTATTAATAGTCACTTTGTTCAATTGGCAATAGTCAATACATATCCACATAGTGTCATCCTTCATTAATACGAGGCAAAAGATACTTGTTATTAATAGTCACTTTGTTCAATTGGCAATAGTCAATACATATCCACATAGTGTCATCCTTCTTCTTTATGAAAAAGACAGGATCACCCTACAGGATATACTCAGATGAATGAACCCCTTCTCCAATAAATCCTCTAGCTGCTTTTTTAGCTCCTTCAACTCAACCGGAGCCATTCGAGGGGGGCAATAGAAATGGGGTTAGTGTCAGGCTCCACATCAATAGTAAAGTAAATATCACGATCTAGGGGAACACCAAGCAAATTAGTTAGAAATGCATCTATAAACTCCCTCGCAAGCCTTGTGTTCTCCAATGATGGTGACTCCTGAGAACAGGACCAGACATGAGCCAAATATAACAAACATCCCTTATCCATCAATCTACAGATATGCATATAAGAGATCACCCCCTTGGGATAAAAACTAGATGCACCAACCCACACTAATTGAAACAAATCAGGAGAAGATAAAGTCACCATCTTCCTATTGAAATCAAGAATAAAGTGATGAGATGCTAACCAATCCATACCCAATATCACATCAAAGTCAACCATATCAAGCAATATCAAATCAACAATAGCATCTCTCCCTAAGAAAGTGACAACACAACCTTGATTCACCTGCTTCACTACTAATGACTTACCTGCCGGGGTGGAAACACATATAGGCTCAGCAAGGGGCTCATATATAATATCAAGGTTCCTGAGTAGAGCTTAGATAAAATAAAACTAAAGCAGAATGGTGGCACACCGGGACCATACCTATAATAACCGCACCAGAGGCCTCTGCCTGGTCCTGATCTGGAACTATGTAGCTTACTCTGCGTCCCCCGCCCTAGATTGTGGGCCTCCATGGGCTGCACCTCTCACCATGCCTTGACCCCCTATAGTACCACCCCTCATGACCTAAGAGGTGTCCCTAGCTACTGGTACTATGGTTCGACGAGCTTTCTGGGTCCTTGAAGGGTGGGTGAAAGGGGCACGACGAGGACAATGCCTGTCCAAGTGCCCAAGCTCATCACAAACATGGAAAGCTCTAGGATCTTATCCCTGAGATGATTGTCCCGAAAAACCACCATATTTGCCTGCACCACAAGAGCTATCATAGCCCGTCTAAATAGGCCTAGGTCTATCAATACTGTTAACTACGAGAATGGTTGTATGAACCGCCCTGCCTTGATGGTCCTGTCTCTGAAACTCTCTGTCTTGTGGTGGGTGTCCATTCAACTTGCCATGCTGCCGGAATCTCTTCCCGCCACCCTGACAGTCATGTCTAATATGCTCAATCATGTGAGTGTGGTCTACCATACTCTAAAAAGTGCCACCGGCCAGAACCAAAGAAGTTATGGCCTCCTAAAGGTACCCCGTCAATCCCTTAGCAAAGTGTCGATTCCTCTCAAGCTCTATAGGGATACTAAACAAGGTATAGCGGACAACTCATGAAATCTGGCCTCATAAATAGATACTAACATAGATCCCTGTTGCAGCCTGTCAAACTCATCTTGTAGGGTATCTCGGAGGCTATAAGGCACGAACCTCTCTAAGAACACCTCAATAAACTAATCCCAACTCATAGTTGGTGATCCAACAAGTTTACGAGCCAAAACTTATCTCCACCACTACTTGTCTAAGCGGGTGAACTTATAGGAGGTATAAGCAACTCCATGTGACTCAAGAATAGCCAAATTACACAACCAATCCTGGCACTCCGAAAGAAAGCCATAGGCCCTATCACCGGGCGTACCATCAAATCTAGGGGGAGCTAACAAAATAAATCACTCAAAAATCTTCTGCTCGGTAGTAGACATAGCGGGGCTAAAAAAAGTTAGGGGAACCATAAACCTGGGCAGTGCAAGATGGTGCAATAGGCAACCCATGAAGCTGTGAACCAGTACTTAGTCGAGAAGTCTGAGGCAGAATAATAGAGGCTATATGAGGATCCACTGGAGCTGATGAAGTACCAATATGAATCATAGGTGGATCAACTAAAGTTGCAGAAAGGCCAGCCAACGTTGTAGGAGTCGGTGCATCGAGAATAACAGGAGTTTGGAGAAGCTCCCTCAAGTTTGTCCAATACTCGTAGAAGTAGCTCCTGAATTGAGGGCATAGTATTAGGGTCTGATAGTGGTGGAACGGGGTCTATGGATCCCTCAAACTCATACTCAAGCTTAGGTGAAGCTGCTCTAGCTTGTCCTCTAAACGAAGCTGCCCCTCTAGCACTTTCTCGACCCCTAGCCCTACCAAGAGCCCTGCCTCGACCGCGAGTGGGAGCCACATCATCTGGCTCTGGCTAGCCCACCAACCATCGAGCTCTAGTCATTGGCATTTGTGCAGAAGGAGTAGATTAGATATATTCAACCCAGTTGATATGAAAAAAATGCACGAATAGAGACAAGATTGAATCTTTTCCTATCAAGTGCCTCGTAGCCTCTTGAAGATGGGTATAGACGGCTGCATACCGATCCATGAGACTCTACTAGACACCCTACTTTTGACTCACGAGCCCGACGAACCTAGAGCTCTAATACCGAACTTGTCATGATCCAAAATCGGATCACGACCAAAGGAAAGAAATACTAAAACAGAACAATCACAATACTTAATTTCAAATCCCAAAACCTAGAGTCATAAGTATAAAAGCTTCTAAGTAGTATGTATGAGTAAATACAAAGCTATCTCATAAAGGAAATACATAGTCTGATATGGATGACAATAATAGTAGTCTCAAAGAATCAACAACAGCTCAAAGTCTGAGCCTCACCACTGAAATCTGGTAATGATAAGGAACTTCGCTCAATAAGATCAACTACCATGTGAGAGTCCCTGTGCATGATCTGCAGGGAGGAAACATAGTAGGGGTGAGTATATTGAAATACATCCAGTAGGTTCAACCGACTAGCTAGGATAAATCGAATAAGCATGCAATAACTAAGAATCCCTATCACCTGCATTGAATATATATATATATATATATATATATATATATATATATATATATATATATATATATATATATATATATATATATATATATATATATATATATCTACACACAAAATTAAAGATAGTAAGTATAATCAATGATGCAATGCAAATGTGATGTATGTATGTAATGCATGGGGTGGAATGATGACTGTTGCACAACCAGTATACACATCTATGGAGATAAAGCTACAAAGTAGAACCGAGGGGGCCTTGCAAACCATGTACTGAAATCTCTCAAGTGTCACAATATCTCAACCTTGCCACATCTGCGTGGTCAAGGGGTGGTACAGATGCAGTTTGAGCTAAATGAATGTCAATGTCACAAATCAAGGTATATAACAATAATATAATAAGAATACCGATAAATAACCATCATAGAATCAGGAAAATAATATCAAGTGTCACAATTGAAACCACAAGTCATCACCATGTCTCAAAGTACCACACTTTCACTAATAGCTAACAATGTCGTTAATACCGGACTTTGCAAGTCCCCAATATGTGCATATAAGTCCCAGAAGTACCTCAAATACCATCAATTACCACAAAATTTTCTAAATAATATCACAAGTCTCATATTATTACAACAATATCCAAAAGTGTCCCAACTATCAAGGATACATCTCAATTTACCAACAGATTCACAATTTACTCCAATTCTAATATAATCGGTACCACATTCTACTGAAATATCATCATACCAATCAAGTTACTCATGAAACAATCCAACATCTTACAATTATCACATAAATATATCCTATAACTCAAATTCAGTCTCAAAAAGATTAGCCAAACCTACCTCGATACTGAAACTATACTTGAACTAAGCTTTCGGTCGCTATGAGCCTCAAAAATGATTTAGGATCAATCAACCACTAACATGAATAAATATTATGCATCAAGAGATGAACTTAGATACCTATATAGGCACGAAGTAGATTTAGGGGCAAAATGATCAAAATTAGGGCTAAAATTTGGGATTTTCGAATTTGAAAATTAACTAAAAATTATTATTCTACACGAGAAAAGGAGTTTGTGGATTAAAATTTCACTAAAGTCAAGCTCAAATTGAAGGAGAAATCAACAATTAAAGTTTTTCGAAACAAAAACATGGAAATCCCAATTTTAAACATTCAAAATTATAAAATCTTAGACAAAATCAAGAGAAAAATAATAAAAATTAATTAATTAGATGATAGAAACACTTACCCAAAAGTTCTCCACAAATATCCTCGTCAAAATCACACCAAAAAAGCTTGAAAAAGTTAATGGTTAAAAATGGTGTTTTCTCGGATAAAAATTGTTCAGGCATATTCCGTAGAAAGACATCACAATTCCTTGTGGAAAAAAAATGATTTGCTGAGGCGGAAAAAAAGATAGCAAATTTCTACCAAGATAACTGGAAGTTCCAACTAATAAGAAGCCTAATGAACCTAAAAAAAAGGATAAAGGCCCAACAGAAATTACTTTTTTTCCGAGACCCCATTATAAGTTCTATCCATATATCATCTGATCGCCAAGTCATACTTTACTCGATTGCATTTTATTGGAATTGAGACAATACCTCAGAGAAATTTGACTTTACTTTTTTGTTTTCGAAGTAACTCTCCTCAACTAGCACTAGTTTGAGGTGTTGTACTCATCGAAAGTGGATAGAAATTCGTGAACATGAAGCCCAAAGAAACACTGACCTTCACAAAGGTGGGGAAAGGGCCTGCGAACGCGGAGGGTTCATCAACTTGATATTCGCAAATGCGGAAAAGAAACGAGGGGTAATCCATGACCGCGGAGAACAAAAATGACCTGCACCAGTTCAGAAAATCAGCTATCATTTTCAACTCGAAATGGACCCCTAGGTTCCATTTGGAAACCAAAGTACACAAATCAGACATGTACCCCACTAGAAACAGTGATACAGACTCAACAAAATAATCAAAAATACAATTTCGAGGTCCCCTCGGCCCAGTTAATTATAAAGCTCATTTAAACTAGTCAAAATACCAAAATTACCCTCGAAAACTCTAAAAATTACAACAAGACTATTTTTAGCATTAGTTCCACCATCCGAAACCACTGAAATGTTAGAATTTCGATTCGCGCATTTGATCTCTAAATGTTGATCAAAGTCAAACTTAGGCTTTGAAATCAACTAAAAATGCAACTTTGGGTCCAAAATCTCCATTTTAACTCCAAATTTTAGTTCTGTAACTTCTTCTAGATCAGTTCAACGTTATGAAGCTAATGGAATTGATGGATTTTTTATCCGATATTTGAAACTACAAAAACTTACTTTTTTAATAACTTAAGCTTCCAAAAATGTCAAAACAAATGTTTTCCACTTTCAAAACACAAGATCTCAGTTACACCAACACAATTAGTTCAAAATAGGTCCAAAGCAACTTACGAAAGCAAACAATAATTTTCTCAGATAAGCTCAAAAATGACCAGCAAGATCATTACATTTTATTTTCATTCTAATTCTACTTTACATGTACAATCGAGTCTTAGGTTGACTTATCTTGATGAGTTAAGAGTTTATTTGGATTGACTGAAAAAATGACTTTTAACAAGTACTTCAGAAGCACTTTTTAAAGTATAAAAACTTATTTTACAAATAAGCAATTACGTGTTTGGATAAAAATGCTTAAGCTAAAAAAAGTTGTTAATATATTTGGTACATAAGTGTTATTAAGCATTTTTTTTATCTAAATATCTTAAATATCTTAAATGCTTAAGCACTTTTTAAAGTATAAAAACTTATTTTACAAATTAGCAATTACGTGTTTGGATAAAAATGCTTAAGCTAAAAAAAGTTGTTAATGTGTTTGGTACATAAGTGTTATTAAGCACTTTTTTTATCTAAATATCTTAAATACTCTTAAGTTGTTACACATTATAAAATGCTAATTATTACTCTAAAAAAATTTCTAAATTAAATTACATTAGAATTAATTTATTTTAATTCAACTTCAATATAGATTGATTATATAAGTTAATTTATATGTCTAAGTTATTTATTATTTTTAAAATGTGTAATTTTAATAAAAACACATGAAATGTTTGAGATATTTTTTTTAATTATATTTATAAATAAGTAATGGCTATATTTCTTATTTATCATAAAGAATTTATAAAGAAAAAAGTAAAAGCAGAAAATAATTTAGAAGGGAAAAAAAAAGATAGAAAGAGCAAGAGAAAAAAGAAACTGAAGAAAAGAGAAAGTGGGAAGAAGGAAGAAAAGGGAAGAAAAAGAGAGAGAGAGAGAGCGCAAACTTAAAAAAATAAGAAAAAAAGAGTAGTAGCAAAATAATATAGAATATATAAACAAACATTAGGGATAAAAAGATAAAATTGTTGATTCAAACATAAATGTCTTTTAAAGTTATTTCTGACACTTTGTTTGCATGGTTGTTATGTATTGTTTCGTAATGTATTGTATTGTGTTGTAATGTATTGTATTGTACTGTATTGTATTGTTTCAATGAATATAATGTTTGATAGATTTTATTGTTTTTCGTCGTTACATAATGTCATATATCCATAATTTGAATGATAAACCTACAAGAAATTATAGGGTATGTGATAGATAGCATAAAAAAATAGCGCGAATGATATAATAGAACTATCACATAATTAATAAAGTAAAAAAATGCGAAGAAGATATTAAAGTAACGATGCAGTCACACCAAATCGGTAATTAGACAAGATGGGTCTTTTCGTCATTACCTAATGATGGATTTAAACGACACAATATAATAGAATTTGAGTAACAATCAAAACAAACATTGTATTTAAACTAATTTACAATACAACGAGTAACCACCATCCAAACAAGGAGTAACTTATTTTAAGTTGTTTTAGAATTTGCCAAACACTTTAAAACGTTAGAAAGAGTTTAAAAGCAGGTTTGATCAGCTTTTAAACCTATCCAAACACCCTTTAAATCTAATGTCATCACACCCAAATTTGGTGGTTAACAATCCGCCTAACGATAAAAACAACACACTCTCTCCGTTCACTTTTACTTGACACTGTTTCACTTATTGGGGTCAAATTATATGAATTTTGACGAGCATTTTAAGACATATTTTTTCATCATATTAATATGAAAAAGGATTGCAACTTATAACATTTTTCAACTAGTTTTCAACCATCTAACTTTGAGATTTCAAATATTATATTTAGCTTGAAATTTAGTCAAGTTAACCTTGAAAAATAAAATAGTGACAAGTTAAAACAGAGAGAGTGTCAAAAAAATCCATTGTGTTAGATTGTAATGATCAAAAGTGTTTCAGCTCTGTTGACTAATTATACATATCACTTAAAATCTAACTTAATATGAAAAAATAATTTAATATCCTATGATTCCCATCATTTTGGTGTGCACAAAATCTGTTGATATATATTATGGCAAGTTGATAGGTGCGTTTTTTGATCTTTTTTTCTTTAAAATTCATTGAGGTACTTTATTCATCTACGTCTGTATAAAAGTGACTTCACTTGGTTATGTAAAAAAAAAGAAGTTTGGTATCCATTTTTTTTCTCAGTATTTGAAAATACGATTATAACTTTAACTTGGATGTTTATCAAAATTTAAAATTGTAAAAGATCGTAATGCTTATTTGTTAGCGCAGATTTGTAAAGAAAAATATGATAACGTTTAAAAATTTCATAATTTTAAAAATCAATTAAATTATTCCAATATATAGAAATGTTATGAAATTTAAGGCCTTTGGCCCATCATGAATTTTAGTTGTGTGAATACATGGAGCATGGCCTTGCTGGATTGTAAGCAAACACCTAATTTATTGAACCACAAGTACTACTTAATTATCCTTACTATTTAACAATTCTCAAGGAGCTTATTGTTTATAATATACGTTGACGTAGAAAAATATATATTTAACTTTTACAGAATCATCTTGAGAGTGTTGTGATGCATGCGAAAATGACGTTCGAATGAGTTAAAAAGTAACAATAACAAAATTAGAATATCTTAATGAAAAAATCATCTAAATACATAACTTTTTTTAGCACAACTTATTTTATCAAATTCTCTATTATTTTTAAAAATAAAAAAAAAAATTAGTCTCTTATATTATCAGATACATCAGTCTTACGTGATGTATCAAAACAAGTGTGCTTATATGAAAAAAAAAGAGTAATATATCGGGACGCAATATATCAAAATATTGGATAATATATCAAGATAGGCGTATTTTATATTAATAAAGGTAATGTATCATGACACAATATATTGGAATGTTGAGTGATGTATTCGAAATCGAGACGCGATGTATCGAAAAGATAAGAGATGAATTCAAAATTATGACGCGATTTATCTGAACAATGGGTGATATTGTAATGACCTATAATATCATTTCTAAAATTAGTCCTCTTGATTTCGTACAAGATTTATTTAAAAATATTTTAAATAGGTACTTTGGACTATTCAATAACTAAGACTATTTAATTTAGGGGTAAGTTTGAATAATTAATAAGTGATGGGCTAAATGTTAATTTGTTTATAAAAAACCTATATCCACTTGATTTATGTATTAAATTAGGTTAGTAGGAGTTATCAGGTTTAAAAGAAAAAAATAAAATAAGAAGGGGGACGAGGAGATTGGCGGATCACCGCCGCAACACCAGAGAAGTTTGCTTCTAGGTAAGTACTCTACTGTATATGCCTTATTAATAAGCTGGATTAGAGGTAGTATATATATTATATGAAGAAATTTCCTTGTGTGCGTGCCAGTTGGAAAAAAGAAAGAAAAGAAAAGACAAAATGGTTTCCCAACCAGTGTGATTTCTTTTGGTGACATTAAAGGATTTTGTTCAAAAATGTATAATGGTGGTTTATTCCTTCACAGTGGGCCATAGTTAGTGGAATGGAGGCTGCACATATTAGTTATAGTAATTTGGATGGAATTTTATTAATTTTATATTGTTAATTGGAAAATGCATGAAAATAAGAAAAGCTAACGGTGATGAAATTTGGAGAATATTTTTCTCCAACGCTACCTTGGTTACCGTGTAGTACCCATTAACCTACTATTCGTGTGGCTTTTCATAACTTCCTTTATTACTGTATTATGATTTAAGTTTTATCATATTGAAATAGATAATTTAATATTAGGTATAATATATTCGGTGAATATCCTCAAATTTATATTATTTGGAGGAATTAAGACTTAATCCTAGGTTTGAAATTTTGAGAGTTAACTATGAAATTAACTAGTTTTTAGGGTCTTCTTAGTTTCGAAATCTTATGGTGATAATTTATTTGATTAGATCGCGGTGCTATGGATTCTATTCGAAAAGGAAAGACTCAAGTGTGTGATTGATCGAGATTTGATTAAGGCAAGTGAACTTCTAAAACTTTGTAATTCTTGTAGAATTCTCGAATTATCCTTTCTCCTATGTGTGATTCGTGAAATATTTTAATGAGGGTACTTAAATATAAAATGTGTGTTGGTGTGTTGTTGTGACACTTGAATTAAATATGTGTTTAAGTGATGAGAATTATATATATATATATATATATTCTTTGAGATATATTATTGTGGTTGGTGATGAGGAGTGGATTCGTTTGTGGACTTCATCTCATGTTCATTCATTACATGACACATATTTGCATTGTTTTGAATATTGATATGAGTGAGATGGTAAAAAGATGGGACCGAGGTCTTTACCGGTCGATATGTGATGCCAGGTCTTTGCCGGCGATGATATTGTGATGCCAAGGTCTTTGCCAGCGATGATATTGTGATGCTGAGGTCTTTGCCAGCGATGATATTGTGATGCCAAGGTCTTTGCCGACGATGATATTATGCCGAGGTCTTTATCGGCGATGTTGTGATGTTGAGATTTTTTTCAGTGATGTTATGATGCCGAGGTCATTGCCGGCAATTATTGCATAAGCATTGCATTTCATCCTTGCATATTCCTATGTGGCATGATGTTATTCCTGTGTTTGATTGTGTTGTTACTTGTGAGTTGTGACTTGTGATTTGATATTTGTGACATAGTGGAAACTATCACTAGAATGTACTATGTGTTGCTGGACTTGGACTATTCTTAGTGTAGGTGTGTAGTTCAGCGGTATGTAATTGGGTGTGAGTTGCGTATTCTATCGGACTTACTCAGTTTTGCAATTGACTTGTTGGGTACCACGTTGTTTTTGGTACTCACCCTTGCTTCTACACTTGTGTAGGTTTTGAGCCTGGACCGTGAGTTGTATATTTCTTGATCATCCGAGGCTTCTCAAGAGATTTAGAGAGGTAGTTGTTGTCATTTGGCTGACTCTCTTGTCCTGTTTCCTTTCTACTTTGTTCTCTTTGAGAAGAAAGACAGTTTCAAAGTTATAATTCTTTGGATTTCTGTATGATTAGTGGCTTGTACACGTGACAACCAATCCTTGGGTGGTATTTAAGTTTGTGTAGATTTCTCCTTTTAGTTATTTTTTTTATTTAGTACTTCCACACGTTATTTCGATTCTTGTTGGGTTTAGGCTGACTTGTTCTGGTGGATTTGAGCAAGTGCCATCACGTTCATTTTTGGGTCGTGACAGTTGGTATCAGAGCCCCAGGTTCATAGGTCTCACATATGTACGAGCCAAGTCTAATTAGAGTCTCAAGGATCGGTACGGAGACATCTGTACTTATCTTTGAGAGGCTATGAAGACTGTTATGAAACTTCTTTTTATTTATTCTCTCTTATCGTGCATGGTTATCTCCATTAGTATTGAGTTGTGCCCTTGCTCTTTGGGCAGATGGCAAGGACTAGAGCTACGATTACTGGTGGTAGAGGCGAGGCAGCTCCCGAGACCATGGTTGAGGCCCCAGTTAGAGGTAGGGGAAGGGGTCGAGCTAGAGGTCGTGCTCGTGGAGTGACATCATTGAGAGGATGCACTCGAAGGGCGGCACCAGTTAGAGGACAACCTAGAGGGGCTTCTCTAGAGCCACAGATAGAAGTTGATGAGGATCAGGCTCTTCCAGAGCCCGCAGCTGCACCATTGCTTCAGGATACCCTGCTGAGGATGATGGGCATGCTTGAGAACTTCACTTAGGGGGGTGGTGCGAAAGGGGGGGTGGTGCGACAGGCACGCAGGGAGTTTCTCAGACGAGAGTGGGAGAACAGACTTTAGGGCATCATCACGATTGAGTTCTTGATAATCAGGTGGCTCAGCCCCCAGCGGTTCCTGTACCAGCTATTGGGGCACAAACCACTCCAGAGGCAGTCTTGGCAGCAGATGATCAGCTTAGTTACGAAAGATTTCAGAAGATGAAAGCACCTCAATTTCAGGGTGGTAGGAGCGAGGACGCCCATGAGTTTATGACCTTGTGCCATGAGATGCTAGAAGCAGTGGGTTTGGTTGATCAGCGTGGTGCTCGTTTCATTGCACTCCAGCTTTGTGGGCCAGCCAAGGAGTGGTGGAGGACCTATGTGAGATCCAGACCAGTCGGATCCCCTTCAGTGGATTGGAGTGTGTTCTCCAGTGCTTTTCAAGACCGTTTCATATCTTGGAGTGTACGAGAAGAGAGCCGATTAAGGTTTGAGGATTTGAGACAGGGTGGTATGACTGTTACTGAGTATAAGGCTCGTTTTTATCAGTTATCTCGACATGCCTTAGCTATAATTCCAGATGAGGTGGATAGAGTCCGCAAGTTTGTGAGGGGCTTGAATTTCTCCATTAGATCTTATGTATTCAGAGCATCTCGTGAGGGGGCTTCCTTTCAGTCTATTGTGAGCACCGCCAAGGAGGCAGAGTTGTTGGTTCGAGAGGAGTTTGGGGACCCTAAGAGGGCTCGTACTATGGGGCAGTTTTTTGGTACTTCATCAGGAGGTAGAGGTTCGCATAGGAGTGGTGGACCTTTTAGGCATCAGGATCCTGTACATACATCTATGCCAGCAGCTGAGGGTGGACAGATGTCTCGAGGGTCCCATAGTTCCACCCGTGGCAGCCATAGCGGTTCATTTTGTGGACAACAGTCTTCTACACCGAGGTCTTGCTTTGGGTGTGGGGATCCAGGCCACTTGATTCGACAGTGTCCCTTTCAGATTCATTCGGGACCCCATCGTACTTATTCGGCAGCTCCAGTTAGAGATTCGACTCCACTGACCAGGGGTTGGGGCAGGGGTCAAACTACTAGAGGTGGCAGGACTTCAGATAGTGGTGCCTTGGTTCCACGTGGTGGAGATCGAGGTGTTGCTCAGACCGGGGGTGGTAGAGGAGCTTAGTGCTATACTTTTCCTGGGAGGCCCGAGGCTGAGGCTTCAGACGCAGGTATTACAGGTATTGTTCCAGTCTGTCATCGGCCTGCATCTGTGTTATTTGAACCCGGATCTACCTATTCTTATGTGTCTACATACTTTTCATCTGGGTTTGATTTATTGTGTGATCGGATGTCTGTGCCCGTGCATGTTTCCACACTAGTAGGTGAGCCTTTAGTGGTGGATCGAGTATATCGATCCTGTCTTGTTTCTCTGGCTGGGTATGATACTTGGGTAGATATGATTATTCTTGAGATGGTAGACTTTGATGTTATCTTCGGGATGGACTGGCTTTCTCCTTATCATGCTATTCTTGATTGCTATGAAAAAATTGTGACCTTAGCCATGCCCAGTGTACCAAAGATTGAGTGAAAGGGTGATAGTGGTTCTTATCCTAGCAAAGTTATCTACTACATTCATGCTAAGAAATTGATTAATAGGGGGTGTTTGTCTTACTTAGCTTTCATTCGAGATGCCAGTGTTGAACCACCTTCTATGGAGTCCATTCCTGTGGTTCAGGAGTTTGCCGATGTGTTTCCTACTGACCTTCCAGGTGTTCCTCCCGATAGGGATATTGACTTTCCTATTGATCTAGAGCCAGGTACTAAGCCCATCTCCATCCCTCCATATAGAATGGCTCCAGCTGAATTGAAAGAATTAAAGAAGCAACTTCAAGATTTGCTGAGCAAAGGGTTTATTCGTCCTAGTGTGTCACCATGGGGTGCCCCCGTCTTGTTTGTGAAAAAGAAACATGGATCTATGAGGATGTGTGTTGATTACAGATAGTTGAACAAGGTGACTATCAAGAACAAGTACCCTCTTCCCCGTATTGATGACTTGTTTGACCAGCTTCAGGGAGCGACTCTATTCTCTAAGATTGATTTGAGGTCTGGTTATCATCAATTGAGGATTTAGGCATCAGATATTCCTAAGACAGCTTTTCGAACTTGTTATGGCCACTATGAATTTTTGGTGATGTCCTTCGGGTTGACTAACACCCCTGCAGCATTCATGGAGTTGATGAATAGGGTGTTTTGTCCATACTTAGATTCTTTTGTGATAGTATTCATTGATGACATTCTGATATATTCCAAACTGAGGCTGATCATGTTCGTCACTTGAGGATAGTGCTACAGAGGTTGAGGGAGGAAAAACTATTTGCAAAATTGTCCAAGTGTGAGTTCTGGCTTGATTCGGTGGTATTCTTAGGGCATGTGGTGTCCAAGGATAGGATTAGAGTGGATCCGGCTAAGGTTGATGCAGTTAGAGGGTGGACACGGCCTACTTCAGCTACCGAGATTCACAGTTTTGTGGGGTTAGCTGGGTATTATCGGCGGTTCATTCAGGGTTTTTCTTCTATTGCAGCCCCATTGAATAGATTAACTCAGAAAAATGTAGCATTTCATTGGTTCGATGAGTGTGAGGAGAGCTTCCAAAAGCTCAAGACTTTGTTGACTTCAACTCCCATTTTGATACTACTTGAGGCAGGTGTGGACTTTACCGTGTATTATGATGCTTCAGGAGTTGGATTAGGTGGTGTGTTGATGCAAAAGGGGAAAGTGATTGCCTATGCTTCTAGATAGTTGAAGGTTCATGAGAAGAATTATCCTACCCATGACTTGGAGCTAGCGGTTGTGGTTTTTGTGCTTAAGTTGTGGCGTCATTACTTATATGGGGTTCATTGTGAAGTCTTCACTGATCATAGGAGTCTTTAATATATTTTCAGTCAAAAGGATCTGAACTTGAGGCAGCGTAGGTGGATTGAGTTGCTAAAAGACTATGATTTGACCATCTTATATCATCCGGGGAAGGCTAATGTGGTGGCTGATGCCTTGAGTAGAAAGACTTCTAGCATGGGGAGTCTAGCAGCCATTAAAGTTGAGGAGCAACCTTTGGCCAGGGATGTTCAACGTCTAGCTAATGGCCTAGTCAGGTTACAACTTTCTGATGAGGGTTGTGTACTTGCTTTCATTGAGGCTCGTTGTTCCTTGATGGACCAGATTCGAGAGCGCCAGTTTGAGGATGAAAAGTTGTGTCTCATCAAAGACAAGGTGATTAGAGGAGAGGCTAAGGAAGCAACACTTGATCTTGATGGTGTCTTGAGGATTGGAGGTCGAATTTGTGTGCCTAAGGTGGATGACTTGATTAGAGTGATCATGGATGAGGCACATTGTGCTCGTTATTCCATTCATCTAGGAGCAGCGAAGATGTATCATGACCTGAGTCAGCATTACTGGTGGTGTGGCATGAAAAAGGACATCTCAGATTTTGTGTCCAAGTGTTTAAGTTATCAGCAGGTTAAGTGTGAGCACCAGCGGCCTGGAGGTGAGTTACAGAGGATGCCTATTCCTACATGGAAGTGGGAGCGTATCACCATGGATTTTGTAGTAGGCTTGCCCACTACCATGGGTGGTTATGACTCTATCTAGGTAGTTGTGGATCGATTGTGTAAGTCTGCCCATTTCATTCCTGTCAAGGTTAAGTACACAACAGAGAAGTTGGCTGAGCTTTACATCAGTCAGATAGTCAGATTGCATGGTGTGCCTGTTTCTATCATCTCGGATCGGGGTTCACTCTTTACTTCACATTTTTGGAGGGCCTTGCAGCATGGTCTAGGCACTCAGCTGGATATGAGTTCAGCCTTTCACCCTCAGACAGATGGATAGTCTGAGCGGATGATTCAGGTGTTGGAGGACATGCTTCGAGCATGTGTGATCGATTTTGGTTCCCGTTGGGACCAACACTTACCCTTAGCAGAGTTTGCCTATAATAATAGTTACCAATCTAGTATACAGATGGCTCCATTCGAAGCTTTGTATGGTAGGTGGTGTAGATCTCTGATTGGATGGTTTGATTTTGCTAAGATGGACTCATTAGATGCAGACTTTCTTAGGGATGCTATGGAGCAGGTCCGTATGATTCAGGGTAGATTGTTGACCACTCAGAGCCGACAAAAGAGTTATGCAGATAGGAGGGTTCGAGCCCTAGAGTTTATAGTGGGTGATCATGCTTGGCTTAGAGTGTCACCTATGAAGGGTGTTATGCAGTTCAGTAAGAAGGGAAAGCTTAGCCCCCGATTTATTGGCCCATTTGAGATTTTAGAGCGAGTTGGAGAAGTGGCGTATAGACTAGCCTTGCCACCTAGCTTGTCGTCCGTGCATCCTGTGTTTCATGTCTCCATGCTTCGGAAGTATGTGCCCGATGAGTCTCATATACTTTCATTTGATTCGGTAGTGTTGAGTCCAGACTTATCGTTTGAGGAGGAGCCTATAGCTATTTTGGATAGACAGGTTGGAAAGCTTAGAAAAAAAGAGATTGCTTCCGTGAAGGTGCAATGGAAGAATCGTCCAGTTAGAGAGGCGACTTGGGAGACAGAGTCTGACATGCGTGCTAAATATCCTCATATTTTTTAAGCTTCACGTACTTTCTTTTTACCTTATGTTCGAGGACGAACATGGTTTTTAGTGGTGAATAATGTAATGATCCATAATATCATTTCTAAAATTAGTCCTCTTGATTTCCTACAAGATTTACTTAAAAATATTTTAAATAGGTACTTTGGACTATTCAATAACTAAGACTATTTAATTTAAGGGTAAGTTTAAATAATTAATAAGTGATGTGCTAAATGTTAATTTGTTTAAAACCCTATATCCACTTGACTTATGCATTAAATTAGGTTAGTGGGAGTTATCAGTTTTAAAAAAAAATAATAAGAAGGGGGACGAGGAGATTGGCGGATCACCGCCGCAACACCAGAGAAGTTTGCTTCTAGGTAAGTACTCTACTGTATATGCCTTATTAATAAGCTGGATTAGAGGTAGTATATATATTATATGAAGAAATTTTCTTGTGTGCGTGTCAGTTGGAAAAAAGAAAGAAAAGAAAAGACAAAATAGTTTCCCAACCAGTGTGATTTCTTTTGGTGACATTAAAGGATTTTGTTCAAAAATGTATAATGGTGGTTTATTCCTTCACAGTGGGCCATAGTTAGTGGAATGGAGGCTGCACATATTAGTAATAGTAATTTGGATGGAATTTTATTAATTTTATATTGTTAATTGGAAAATACATGAAAACAAGAAAAGCTAATGGTGATGAAATTTGGAGAATATTTTTCTCCAATGCTACCTTGGTTACCGTGTAGTAGCCATTAACCGACTATTCGTGTGGCTTTTCATGACTTCCTTTATTACTGTATTATGATTTAAGTTTTATCATATTGAAATAGATAATTTAATATTAGGTGTAGTATATTAGGTGAATATCCTCAAATTTATATTATTTGGAGGAATTAAGACTTAATCCTAGGTTTAAAATTTTGAGAGTTAACTATAAAATTAACTAGTTTTTGGGGTCTTTTTAGTTTCGAAATCTTATGGTGATAATTTATTTGATTAGATCGCGGTGCTATGGATTCTATTCGAAAGGGAAAGACTCAAGTGTGTGATTGATCGAGATTTGATTAAGGCAAGTGAACTTCTAAAACTTTGTAATTCTTGTAGAATTCTCGAATTATCCTTTCTCCTATGTGTGATTCATGAAATATTTTAATGAGGGTACTTAAATATAAAATGTGACTTGGTATGTTGTTGTGACACTTGAATTAAATATGTGTTTAAGTGATGAGAATTATATATATATATATATATATATATATATATATATATATATTTTCTTTGAGATATATTGTTGTGGTTGGTGATGAGGAGTGGATTTGTTTGTGGACTTCATCTCATGTTCATTCATTCTATGACACACATTTGCATTGTTTTGAATATTGATATGAGTGAGATGGTAAAAAGTTGGGACCGAGGTCTTTACCGGTCGAGATGTGATGCTGAGGTCTTTGCCAGCAATGATATTGTGATGCCGAGGTCTTTGCCGGCGAAGATATTCTGATGCCGAGGTCTTTACCGGCGATGATATTATGCCGAGGTCTTTACCGGCGATGTTGTGATATTGAGGTATTGTTTTCAGTGATATTATGATGTCGAGGTCATTGCCGGTAATTATTGCATAAGCATTGCATCTCATCCTTGCATATTCCTGTGTGGCATGATGTTATTCCTGTGTTTGATTGTGTTGTTACTTGTGAGTTGTGACTTGTGCTTTGATATTTGTGACATAGTGGAAACTATCTCTAGAATGTATTATGTGTTGTTGGACTGGGACTTTTCTGAGTGCAGGTGTGTAGTTCGGCGGTATGTGGTTGGGTGTGAAAGGAGCTTGTGTATTCTATCGGACTTACTCTGTTTTGCTAGTCGACTTGTTGGGTACCGCATTGTTTTTGGTACTCACCCTTGCTTCTACACTTGTGTAGGTTTTGAGCCCGGACCATGAGTAGTATATTTCTTGATCATCCGTGGCTTCTCAGGAGATTTAGAGAGGCAGTTGTTGTCATTTGGCTGACTCTCTTGTCCTGTTTCCTTTCTGCTTTGTTCTCTTTGAGAAGAAAGACAGTTTCAAACTTGTAATTCTTTGGATTTCTGTATGATTAGTGGTTGTACACGTGACAACCAATCCTTAGGTGGTATTTAAGTTTGTGAAGATTTCTCCTTTTAGTTATCTAATTTATTTAGTACTTCCGCACGTTATTTCGATTCTTGTTGGGTTTAGGCTGACTTGTTTTGGTGGGTTTGAGCAAGTGCCATCACGTCCATTTTTGGGTCGTGACAGATGTATCCAAAATTCTTAAATTTTAAAAAGAAATTCACTTAAAAAAAAATAGGGATAGTAAATAAATTGTTTTTGACAATATGAAATTTGTATAAAATTACCTAGTGTCATATTTGCTATCTCTTTTAACACTGTCATACAAATTGAATGTTCTATTTCAACGTGATGCTTATGAATGTTAGTGTGACCAGGTTGTAGATGGAGTTTTTGAAAGCTAACAATTTTATTTATTCATTGCCTTACTATACTTTAAAATGCAAAAAAAAAAATAAAAAAAATCACAGATTATATAATTTATCCATCTAATCTAGATTGAGAAACATCTGTTACCATTAACTTTTTTTTTCAGAATTCAAAACTAAGTACTTTGCATGAAGTTAATTGGCCTCGCAAGGAAGAAGAGATCTTTATTAAAAATGCTATGTTAAAATAATAAAAATGAATGCACATATTCAATCGCCCTATTCTTTTGTTTTTCTTTTATGGGACCTTAACATTCAAAAATAAATATAAATCTTGTTTCCAGGAGTAAAAAATAATAGAGGAAGAGATTCATTTAATATTGTAATAATATTCATTTGATAGCCATTGAATGCTATTTATCAAACATTTTGGTACTTTTCAAAATATTAGAATATTTTCAGGCAAGTTAAAACAGTGAGTTAAAATGATAGAAATAAATTTGCTAAATCAGCAATTGGATAAATGAAATGCAGGATGAGCAGATGTCAGTAATCATTGAGCTTCAGTCAGTTCAGTACAATATTAAGCTATATATCTTTACTAGATGGTATGTGCCTGTGCAAGGCACGGGCGGTGTGATTTATGGTCAGGCGTTGCGTGGGAAAGTAGGATTGCGCTACGGAACAGGGAGATGCATAAGCACAATGTGTATATTAGCGCGTACAGAACGATAAGGGTCTGGTGTGAATCCAAGAGATAATTTTACAATATCAGGGTAATGTGTCATACATTGTTAAGACACTGTTAAGGCTCTGGTGCTATGAAACGAAATATTTGTTTAACATATATAAGTAGTAACAAAGTCGTAGCCTGGC
This sequence comes from Solanum rostratum, assembly GCA_029948455.1. NCBI lineage: Eukaryota > Viridiplantae > Streptophyta > Magnoliopsida > Solanales > Solanaceae > Solanum > Solanum rostratum. The sequence goes on along the minus strand of CM057056.1, from coordinate 28,774,679 downwards.
AGGAGGGCCTCATGCCGGGATTGTGGATGCTGCGTTCGAAGTTTCTGGAGTACAATCAGCTGAAGGCATGAGCAGTTGTACCCGAATTCATTCCTGATCCTTTGAGCCTGCGCACGAGGAGGGAGCATGTTAGTTTATTAGTCGAAGCGAAGCTGCCAATCTTGTAAACGCAATATGCCTCCGGCTGGAAGGTTGTGTGGAGTGAAAAGACTATTAACAGTAACATTAATGTGTAAAATTGTATGAGCAAACAGCAGTGATATCATTGAGTAACGTTGTCTATGGAAGCCTCTAGCGAGGTAGGGTAGGCAGGGAGGGAAGATGTGTGGAAAATTAAACAGAGGAAAAACTTACTCTTGGTTGCTGACCACGTAATGAATTTTGTTGTTTCCTAATAAACGGCAACAGCTACTATCAGTTTAGGCATGCTTCAATGGCGGTCCAAGGTTCTTACAGCCATCCTATAATTGGTTAAGGCGGATGATAAATTTGGGTAAAAGTACTTTAGAAATGCTTTGTTACTCTAAGCATGCCCTGGTGAAAAGTTTCCATTGCTTTATCCAAGCAACGTTATGCGCGTAGAATAATGGCTGTTTTCTTAACAGTTTTCCTCAGTTGCTAAGTCAAAGTACCTGAATTGCATTCTCAAGTTAGGTGCTTTGGATGTTTTGTGTGAGCAATCATTTGTTGAGGGAGCATGTAAGCAGAGGGAGGTGCGGCATGTGTAGGTCAATTCTTTAGTAAGCTGTGGTGGTGTGTTTGAAGCTGGAACTTCATTCGGGATTTTCTAATAGTGGAGAGTAGAGGTGGAGCCTAGGAAATTGAAGAGGAGGACTTCGGAGTATAAATACGGGGAAGAAAAGCAAAAGAATTAGAGAAAGGGGATATGACTTACCTGAGAACCTAGGCGAAGAAGCGAGCAAGTGTTGCATAATTTTTAGTGTCTTGTGTATTTGTGTTGGGCCTGGAAGATCTGCTTATCCTGGAATTGTGTGGAGAATGTGATGATGGCATGGTGTTGAAGACAAAAACAGCAGTATGCGTCAAAATCTGTTGGTCCTTCCTGCTATCAAAATGTTTCTTTCATTCCCAGAGCCTGCGTTGTGTAAAGCGAAAAGGTTACAACCAATATTGCGGAAGTTGAAATGGTGTTGGAGGATTTTCAGGTAGGTACCTTTTCCTGTACAAGGCAAAAATGCTGACCAAAAAGACCTGCGAGAGCTGGCGTTGATGTGTAAGAGGAGGAGAAAATGAAGGAGTTGTTAGTATGTATCCGTGCGCAAGCGCTTGTGGCAACTTGGAAGGAGGTTGCATATATTACCTTTACTTGAGCTTCTGTGGAGTGGGTGGATCAATTTGTTCCTTGAGCTTAGCCTTGATTTCCTTTTTTTGGAGTCAGATGTTTCTTCAGTTGTGGGGAGGACTTCCCTTTTCTGGCGTTTGGTGATTGCATCTTTCTCACCGGGGCATGGTGAGAGGACGGAAGCTGCCCTTTTTTCAGTGTTTTTTATGGACAGAACGAACAGCTTTGCTGCGACAGGACGTCCAGTCCGCTGGAAGGTTTTTTTTACCTGGATTCTGAAGACGTGGTCCTGTAGTTTCAGTTGATGCTCCTGTGTTGACAGTGCCTGGAGGTGTACGTGAGGAGATGTTAAGTTAGTTTTCGTGCCTGAAGATGAGGTATGTAGTGATATGTAGGATTAGGGCACTGACCTCAGTGGTTGCGCGGCTGTAAATTTCTTCTGCGGTGAGAGATAAGAGTCCTTCCCCTTGCTCATCAACAGTAATGCCTACTATGGAACCTGTGGCGTCCTCAAGAGTTACCTCCAAGCGACATCTGGGGGTATATAGCTAAAAGAATTACCAGGCAGCGTATATGGGGATATATAAGGAAAAAGTAATGTAGAATATACTTTATGCATATGTCTATGTATGCAGCAGCTTTGTGAAAGAACGGATTAGGTGATTTTTTGGGTGCTAAACCAGGAATCGGTGTCTGTGTGTGCGTGCACATCCACTTTTGCATTCAAGGTTAGAGAGTGACTTACCTGGGAGCAAGCATGTTTTCCTTGTTGCAGTTGGTGCAGTGGAAGTTTCGTTTCCTCAGGTTTCTCACTTCTTGTCTGCAGCTGGGGCATGTCAGTACGTAGCAAGTGTTGAATTCCTTTGGCAGAGTTATCGTTGCCTCAATGGTGAAAGGTTGTGCCTGCGCAACCATGGTAGCGAAGTTAAATTTAGTGGCTTAATAGGTATTGTAAACTGTGTTGCATTAGTTGGTGTTTAAAGGGTACAAACATCTTGTTGGGTGTGGACGTTCGCAATGGGAACTATTGTTTCTTCAACTGGAGCTGAGATGAGAGATCCTGAGTGAGACGTGCTTCGTACGGCGAAGGAGTTGAGCATCTCTGTGTTGTCTGCAATCCTATTGCGTAGGAAAGCGACCAAAGTTAACAAATGAAGGTTAGATAAAAGGGAAATCATTAGGTGTAGGCGATAATATTGTTTACCAGGTTTGCAGGTGGGAGCACTGCGAGTATGGAGGATTTATCTGGATTGTTGTGTTGAACCTTGTTATAAGCGAGGTGCCTACACCGGTCAGTGTGTTCAATGAAGCAAGCATCTATGTTGCCATAAGCTGAGACCGTAAAGCAGCAGGTAATGAAGGGGTTTTCTAATTTCGTAGCGTGTACTTACCGTTGTACTTTGAAACGCCAACACGGCATGCGAAGATGATTGGATGCTCTGGAAATTGGGCAAGGAGCATTGTTCCCTCATCGTCAATGATACTGTCCTCCCATAGGGTGAAAGTGAATGCTTGCTTACTGTCATTTTGGGTGTTTTAAGAAAAATAAGTCAAACATCGTTAAGGTAGGAGTAAGAGGGTGAGAGTGTACATGTTCTGCGGGTAAATGAACGAAGCGTTAGAATTTTGGGGGGGGGGAGGTATGAATGCTATGGTTTCAAAGGTACCAAATGTTAAAGGAAGCAGTGTCAAAGCGTTTGATGATGTACCTTGTGTCAATGACGATGACTTCCTGTAGCCTCTTGCGCATGCTGGATAGATACCTGGGCGGGTAGCAGTTTACAACAACGCACAGGACATCTGTTAACGTAGGAGAAGGATTAGTTAGAAGCGTTGCTAGTATGTATGTGTAGCGATAGGGTGAAGGAATCTTACTAAATTCGGCATTCCTGAGTTCTTCCTTCGTCCGTCGTGATGCCTCCTCAGTGATCTCTTGGAACGATGCCATGTCGACAATAGTTGTGGGGGCAGTACATCCTCCTCTAAGTCATATGGAGCACATGCGTTGTCCGGGGTGGTCGCGGAGTCTTCTTTACCAATTGGATCGACAATGGTTTTCTTGTCAATAATCCATTCGTACTTGTGCACGGGCTTCTCATACCGCAAAGTAGGCACCTGTACACGGGGGCGCTCGTGATAAGGTAGGTGTGGAAGAGGCTGAATCTTTGTTGGTAAAGAGAGATGTCCGCACCGTAAACGGTTGCTTTAACCTGCTTGTCCTGCAATAGAGTCATGTGTAAGCAGAATAAGTCGGGATCTGAAATGTAAAGCGAGATACAAAGCTTCAAAGTCGCAACTACAGGTAACCAGAGAAAGATTGGTAACGATTTCAGCGTTATGTTGTCTGCAAGCACAGGTGGACGATTTAAAATGGGTTTTTGTACCTTTTCTTAGCTAAAATAGCAAAACAAAGTACATTCATAATTTATGACTGATGCTTATAAGGCATAAGGTACAAGTCCTAAGTTGCTGCTTATCAGAAGGAAAAACCTACAAGTCTATCTAAACAAGCTCTTACTGGGGGTTAGTTAAGACTCCTAAGATAATACATCATCAAACATGAAGACTTCATGTATAGAATAGATCATTCATCAAAAAAAGAGAATCCCTAAGATAGTACATATAGCAGAAACAAGAAACTGAATGAAGCATAAAAATCAGGCAGCGAAATTTTTTTAGAAAGTAATGGCGATAACATAGGCGTTAATAGAGGTGTCATCCATCAGAGTAACTATGACAAAAAGCTTCATTTGGATGTTAATCCATGGCCTAGTTGAATTACTCATCATTTAGGATGAAATCTTTCATGCCTTGAGTAATCAAATTGAGTAGAAGGATGAAGACTCGTAAGATAATACATAACATACTTCTTGCGCAGACATTCATCAACGAAAGAGAGATTATAGTCATCTATCAGAGTAACAATGACGAATAGCTTCATTTGTATGTTAATCCATGGCTTACTTAAATTACTCATCACTTAGGATGTATCCCTTCATGCATCGAATAAGACTAAGTATGACCTATTGTTTAGATCAATAACAAAGTGTGCCCCAAAAGTTAAAAAAAAAACTCAAAAAATAGTGGTAATCACAGAACAAGCAACATCAGCAAAATTTGCATAAACTATAAAATGAGATTACTCCCTCACAAATTATGTACACACTGCCTTGATCACAAAACATTTATGATTTGGGCTTGTATTCTGATAACAAAAACGGCGGTGCTCTTGCGTAAATCAATGCAGCGTATTACATCATTTCGAGAATGAGTAACCAAGTTACAGTTCAAACTACAGGGTCGGGTTGATGAGATTATGGACTTCACCTATAGGGGAAACTAAGCATCTCAGCAACAAAGTAACTCAAAAATATGTGATAGTACTCAAATGCCTAGGTTTCTACGCAAAGGGATACACATGTGGGAACGGGATTGGTGATTCGATACAGAATTTCAAAACGGAGAAAACACTAAGACACAATCATCTTAGAAAATGAATGACCTTCCCTATACATTAAAATTGGAAAATAGGGGAAAATAGTTCTAAGTATCAAAAAGGAACCATATTTCTCAAGACAAAGAAACTGAAAAACAGAAGCTGGAGCTGACATTCCTAGAATTCTAGTCAAAGAAGGCATTTTAGGCAAAGTCATCTCGAAGAAGTACCCTTAAGAACTCCTATTTGTCTATGAGAATTAGATAGCAAACGAACTCATAAGTTAAGGCCGAAAGATTCCCGTTGGCCCTCTACAGTCTCTCTTCCTAAGTGTAAAATAATTCCTCAAACCCAAACCATTCTTTTATAAGAATCTGAACCAGTTCATTATATAAGGCGGGCATGTGTACATATTAGGTCCAACGTGAAACACGCAGACCTTTTCTATGCCAAAACCACCTTTGAACCCTAGCTTGCGAACGGTCAGGCCCGAACATACCTTGAATGATGTAGGACGTAACTTAATACTATCTCGAAGTTAATCGAGGTTCAATCTTACTATGCAGTAAATAAAGAAAATCTCAAACGACTTTGCTGAACCTGACTGCGGACACCCTGCAGTATATTTTCTACATTTGATTCTGTCACACTTGTTAGTTCCAGCCAAAAAAATTCCATTACAAAGGAGATTTACAATGCGATTCTGTAAGATTTTGACACCCGCGGCAACTGGTAAGAGGCAGCGAATTTTCCCCCTTAACACATGCACAACTACCAACTACCAATATCACGTAAAAGCACTGTGTATTCACCACGAAGGAAGCATCTAGTATTCAAGACTACACAATTTAAACCATAGTGCACCAGTACAACCAAAGCTGGGAAGGGGAAAAATAGCTAATAGGCAACAACAATCCTGTAAGATTTTCACACCCTCGATGCAGGCTGCATTATATTCCTAAAGGATGCCGAGACATTCTGCTAAAGTGAAACTGTGAAAGTAAGTTGCTGCGACTGGAGACATGGAATGTTACAGCAAAGGGTATGTTTGTTTTTTGGTCAGGCAAGTTTAATTTAGGGAGGATTAAACAACCATTTAGGGGGTGCGGTGTAGGATGTTATTGCCTGGCTGCTCAAGTGGTAGGGAAGTACTTGATGCCGGCAATCCAGGAGGGGGGCCATCGGGGTGGAGAATGGTTTTTTGGGGTGGAGCGAACCTGCATAAGGCAAAAAGCTGGAAGAGAACGTACCTGCTCATCCTGGAAGATCATATTCATATATTTAATCTTCCGTTCCTTACCCTCGCCTGGTTTCCCAATGTCAACGAGGCGCACCTTGCATGTCCAGTCCAACACCTCAGGTGTGATAGCATGTATGTGTAGACGTTGTTCCATCTGTTATAACCTGCCACCAAGAAAAAAGAAGAATAAGAGAAAGCATTGTGAGTATTAGAAATCTTCTCAAGGGAGCAATGCTAATGTAGAAGTCTGTATAAGGGCAACAAAGCTTGCTTACCCCAGCCCTGAGGCGTCCGCAATCGGCTAGGGGTGTAATCCGTAGTTATTGCAGAATGCCTTCTGGACAATTTCGGTATAAACAATGTTGTGCGTGGAATGAGCATCAGCACTATCTGCTGTTGGAGGCCTTATAATTATTTTTATACATTGAGAAGTCTATGCGCGGGATAAAGCGACGTAGAGCTGACCGTGTGAGAACACGGGTTCACGCAGGTAAATCCCGACGAAATCCAATGTTTGACCCTACGCTTTGTTAATAGTCATAGCGAAGCACAAGCGAACAGGAAATTGGATCCGTTTGAAAGGGATCGGCAGCCTGTCATCCTGAGGGGATAACAGAGGTATTCGGGGAATAAAAACATGTCTGGTGGCGATCTTAGCACTGATAATGTGGTCCATGATAGCGCAGCAAACTAAACGTGTACCATTGCACAGGTCCTCAGATGGGTTGAGGTTGCGGAGTAACATGATGGGGCAGTTTTCCGTGAGAACCAACCTATACAGTGGCAAACCCGCTGGGTTGAGTGTGTGCATGAAATCCTCAAATTGGTGTTGATCTTTTGGTTCCACAGTGATGTCGGTGGCAATGAATGCCCTTGACTCTGTGTGGAGTTGTTCGATTAGCATTTCGTTAATTTCGTTGACGAAATCATTTTTGGTTGTTAAGATAACACGGGAGGTAGCGTAGGAAGAGTCTGCGTGAGGCATTTGCAAAGTAGGGTAAATATATTTGAATAAAGCATGTAGGGAGTCTTTTTCAGTCGTGTAAGGAATGAGTAGAGATTCTGGAATTTCAATTTTGTTTTGTTCATTAGTCCTCTCTTCCCCATTCCCAATTCGCAGTAGGTAGTCGCAGAAGGTGGGGTCAGTGCGTGCCCGCATGTTTTTGGTAAGGTGGAATTTTTCAAGTGCATTCCAAATGGGGGAATTTAGTAAGGATTCATTAATGAAATCATCTTTAGTTCCACCCTTGACCACCGGTAAGGTTTGGCGGAAGTTGCCTCCGAAAACTAAGACCTTTCCACCGAAGAGCGTTTTTATGCCTGTAAGGTCTTGCAAGAGTAAGTCTAAGGTTTCGACAAGTTTTTTCGTAGCCATGGATACCTCATCCCATACTATTAATCGCGCATCGCAGATTAAAGAGGCGAGTGAACTCTGTTTACTTATGTTGCAGCTGTAGTTTTCGCTTGTATTAATAGGAAGTTTGAAACGCGAGTGTGCGGTGCGGCCTCCGGGAAGAACGGAGGCTGCCACACCCGAAGTTGCAGTGGCCAAGGCAATAAGACCTTTTGATCTTATGCTTGCTATCAAGGCACGATATAAGAATGTTTTCCCTGTCCCCCCCGGGCCGTCAATGAAAAAAGCCCCCGATTCATCGCATGATATGCAAGAAAGGATTCTGTCGTAAGCCCTTTTTTGTTCACTATTTAGTTTTGTATGAAGGTTTGATTCCTCACTTGTTACGATGATATTTCTTTCTAAGTATACATCTCTACTTTCCTGGATAAGTCGGGACGTGCTTGAGGAGGATGCAATCTCGTCAGGTATAAGGTTGAATTCGTTAATATTTCGGCCCATGGAATGCAATATTTTGTTGACGTCATTTATAACAAGTGCACGCACGTCAGCTTTCTGTATATGCGGTGTACGGGCGAAATCCTCAGACAATGAATTTTTAAATCTATTCCATAAGTCGTGAGGTGTGGATGGGTTGCAGTACACTAATATTGTGGCAAACAAATGGCGTAAGCTACGTGGCATCTGATAGTGAGCAGCTTCAACTAAGCAGTCAATCAAGCTGTTATCAGAAGCCAGTAAGCCCCTTTTTTCAGCTGATTCTCTGAAAGTGCTGTAGGTAGTGCCATTTGCAGTAAGTAGATCTTTGTACGATGTAGGTGCACGTATGTTCATGAGTAGAAGCCGGAGGTAGTATTTTTCCCCTTCAGTTGGATGACAGCTAACAATACGCCCAATGGCGTAGCTTTGCTTTTTGTAAGTCCACATTTTGCTGACAGTTGACCAGACAAAATGTTGGGGAAAATCTTTGTACAACAAATGCAGTTCTTGAGCTGCTCTATTTTGTAGATTCATGCGGAAGAATTCCGTTAACATCGTTCTTGTAGTACTGGGGTTCCTTAATATTGATGTTAGCGTTGACGATGTCTTGAAGGAAACGAATTGTTGGTTTTCAAGATGTAGCTGTAGGTGGTAAACCGTGGGATGTAGTTCGTTAATCGGGAAGGCAAACAGGCGCCACATAGCTTCGGTGGTGAAACCCATCTTGCTGAGCGGTATTCCTGTATTTCATCTACCTGGGTAGCGGAGTCGTCTGTTTGAACTGTGAAACTTATTTTGTCGTGGCCTTTGCAGATATATTTGTAGATATATTTGACGACTTTAATATCTGCACAGATCTCTATGTTTACATGGCAGTTGAACTTACATAGGAGATAGGGGTTGTATGGAACCACCCAGGCGTTGTCAAGATATTGGTTCCTAACTTTGACCAGATGCTTATTATCTCGCCTTCTATAAATAGGGTATGAATTTTCCCCCTTTGAAGTTTCGTGAGCGTATTTTTTGGGATATTTGAACTTGCATTGCCCCCTTTTTCGCATGCATGAATTAGTAGGATTTAAGTGTCCACACGGACCATGCATCATATGCCTAATAACCAGGGAATGTAGGTAGTGATCATTAGTGGAGTCTGGTAATTCAGCGCAAACAACTTTGTCGTATGACTGGGGAGTTAGCAATTTATAATCGTCAATTAGTATAATAAGGAAAGGTGCATGGGGCAAACCCCTTTTTTGGAATTCTATAGTGTACATGTAGGCCGCCACCTTCCCAAATAGTTTTTTTTTAACAATATCGGATTTTAATTCCTCTACTTTGGCTCTGAATACTCGGCTTATTAAGTCGGGTCTATTCTGTGTTTCATCTGTAGGGTGTAGAAGGTTTGTTATTTCAGGCCACGAAGGATTGCAAGTCATTGTTAGGAATATGTCGGGTTTCCCAAAGTGTTGCACCAATGCGATGGCATCCATATAGCGCCGCCGCATATCCCTTGGGCCTCCCGTGAAGCTGGCAGGGAGGAATGTTTTTCTACCAATATTAGAAACCTCTCTTTCTCCGATTCGTTGAAGGTCCATAAGTCCGGCAAGGACTTCAGTTCGGAATAAGTCCTGGTTAAATAACAGGAAGTCCAATCGTTGTGTCTCAAGTTTTATGTATTGTTCTACTGAATATTGTTGGAATAATCTTCTGGAATGTAAGGGTGCGTTGTCCTCAGTAGTTCGAATCTGAAGTTTGTAGCAGTAGTACTCGCGGCAGGACACAGTATTTTTTTTAGCCCTTGCCGTCTGCAGAACTACCGACTCAATGTTGAGAAATCCATCAATGGATGATGTCGTGGTGATGTTGGGAACGCGGTCAAAGCAGTGGCCGTTCTGATTGCTGGAGTGGCTAGTGGTGGGTGCGGTCTTTTGTATGCCGCAGTGCCACCCGCTTTCACCACGCGGAAATAACAGGGGGTATTGTAATGGATCGTAGTAGCTGTAGTAATAATGAACAACTTGGTTGTTGTTATCGTGAGTGTACACACGAATGTGAGGGGTTGAAGCAGGACTTTCCGACTCTTGGTCAGTCCATATAGCTGCGACATCCGAAACACTGGGTAAGTTGTATGTTCGCTGGTCCAGAGTAGAGTCACACTTAAGAGCGATGTAGAAGTTAGATAAGTCTGGAAGTTGAGTAAGAGATTTAAGAAACGAAGAATATGGATTAATTCTTAGAATATTTAGCAATTGAGTAATTACGCATTTGTTTAGGTGCTCTGAGAAGCCCAGTTGATTGAGTCGTTCACACTCGTCGTCGTAGAAATAAAGTTGTATATTTTTGGCTCTATTATCGGAGGCGGTGAGACTGGGCAGGAAATGGTACATTTGTCCCTGAACTTTGAAGGTGTAGATACCTTTAGTCCTGGCAGCTAACAGTTTGTCATATTTAACTCCAAGCGACGTGAAGGCGAACATGTTATTGTATGTTCTAATGTATGTGCGGAAATGGGTGGACTCCTCAGAGCTGTCCTGGTAAAGGCGTTTCAACTCTGTAGGTAGCTGGTGTGATACCAACTTTATGGAGCCTTTGCCGCAGCAGAAACCAGGGCTTTCATATTGGAATCTTAATGCTGCACAGAACCTGTAGCTTGGAACGGCCGCTAAAATTGCTGGACAGCAGGGCAAAGGTGCTATTTCAGGAAGAGGTGTGTGCCGCATTTGGCCCCGCTGACCTGGAATGCAGAAGAAACGTAAGGATGAAAGTGTATGTACGAAGACGGATTGGGAGCATGCACTGGACAAACCTGTTTCTGAAGCAGCGGGTTGCCCTCCTCGGGCCTGCCCAGTCGGTGAACAGGTTGCACGTGGAGTCAGCGACCAAGCAGGCGGTTGCGTTGAGCAACTGCCCACGGGATTTTCAGAGGAAAGATGCTTTCTTGCTGCGTACCGACCGCGGTGCTGCTCGAGAAGAGCTGCCTTTTGCGCGGGTTGCATATCTTTGTACGTTGTACGGCGCCGAACATTTCGATCCATTTGGGAAGCAGCCTGAGTTCCCTTGTCTGCAGACATTAGCCGGCCCTTTTTTGGGGTAGGTCAAAGCGCGGTATATTCCTACAGTAGATACACATGTTCTTAGGTGCGTGTGAAATGTTAAGCAAGCGACGCGGTGCTGTAAAATGTTATGTATGTAGATGGTGTAGCAAGTATGCAAGGAGGCATGACGTTCTGGGAAGTCAGCCTTCCGGAGACAGCAGGTAGGAGTAAGAACGCGGTTCTTGTGGGAAGTGGGAAATGGTATATGAATTTTCTAACAGGGACTGCTATTGGAGCAAGAGCGGCCAAGGCAACTGAAGGTGCCTAGGATGAGCCGGGTGGCCGTAGCAGCTGACATCATCTGATTCCGGCTAACATATGGTGAGGTATGTAAAGGAGTAATATTCAGCGACGGGGGGCACTCTGGTTTTACGTGTCACCCAGTAAACTGAGAGCACGCGATTAACAAGTCCACTAAGGACTCATCTGCAGGAGTAACGGCCACGTGAAGGGATATATAAATGATAGCAAACCCATCGCTGAAGCAGCGGGAAGACAAGGTAATCGACGCATCAGTTTGAAGGGAAGATAAAGGGAGGTTGTTTTTGGCCTTCTCATTGGAACCAAGGAGCAGAGGTGGAGAAGAGGGGGCCACCGGAAAACATAACAACAATAACACAATATTAACCAGACACAGCTAACGAAACCAAAAGATGAAAGGGAACATGGGAGTAAGGTAAAAGGCAAGAGGAAGAACCTTGATGTCCACTGAAGAAAGCGCGAGCAAGCTAATTCCAAATGTCAGATCCCTGTGCAGGAAGATGCTGCAGTTCTTTCTGAAAATGATTAGCAAAAGAGAAATCAGGAGAGAGAAAGACAGCTCGGATCGCAGAGCCTAAAATTAAAATCAAACAACACATGCAACCAGCAAGACAAGGTGCAACAAAGGATGTGTAGCAGGCTCAAACGTTCGTGGAATTTATTATCACAACTACCAGCAATTTTAAGGTCACCTATATTCAAAATTTCTTGTGATTTAGTTATCTGCGTTGCAAACAATAGCAACATAACTGTGTTGCCTACACTCTGAACATTTGATGCCACACCCACGGCAGTGCACGGCGCTGAAAAGTAGAGAGTGTCGCATCAACTGAGACCAAATGAGAATATTTTTTAATGAATTAGGCATGTGTGGAACAGCGGAAAAGATAATAGAAGTAAGCATACTTGTCGGAAAATTTATTAATTAATCAGTCAGTATGATTTGCGGGGAAAAGAAATATGTGGTATAGCATTTCATAAAGTAATACACAACCCATTCTCTCAGGTAATAAGTGAAATAGCAACAACATTATCTCCAGCCCAAGTCCCTGTTTTGCCAGAAGCATCACTTGGATGTTGGAACGACGAAGTGCTTCATCTTCTGAGCGGAAAAGGCAGTGGCTTCCAGTTTCAACAACAATTTACAACTAATCCTAAGAATGCAGCAACTACAAGTCATGTAAAACCTGAGGACAGCAACAACTACAAAGATGGAAGTGCAGAATAGGAATGTTATCGCCACTCGGGCGAAGACAGAAGTATTAGTTGTTCAAATAACAATTAGCGTAAACTTAATGGTCCAAAGTAGTTAATTGGAAGTTAATGTTGCCGCACGGCAACCTATATCTACCACTATTGGCATCCTGGAGCAAGAGAAATCAAAATTTTCAGAAGTTAAGACAAACTATGAGAGTTCCCAACATAAATCTTTTTCATGAAAGCGACCGGATATCACCGCACTAATACGAAACAAATTTCATTTGGCCCCCAATTCTGTGGGAGCAATGACACTACATACATCCATAGTTGCGCTGATTTTATAAAAGAGATAAACTTTAATCAAGGATTGTCCAATAGTGGCATAACAAAGTGAAACCTTGTTGAGTGAAGCAACTGACGTACCAAAAAAGGGAACATGCAAGCACCCAAAAAAACAGCTAAGTAAAGCGAAGGATTCTAAGCCGTTAACCCGAAGAGTCCAATACATTCTCCAACCATGACAATTAATGAGGGAGACATTGAGCCGTCAAAATAAGAGCAGCAGCACCAAGTGCACCCCAAAAATCAGCTAATTTGGCGCATTAGCAATAAACTCAAGGGGCAACACAGGTTGTGCTTTCCGAAAAAAGAATTTCCATTTTCTATTCAATTAAAAATTCCAATTGAAGTATAACACAGGTAGTTGCTAATTTTAGACCCCAAGCAGCGAAATTTCAACTACCGAAGAAGCCGCTGGGCAACGGTAAAACCTAAGAACATGAATAGACACACAAATCGAAGGAATACCTTTGTTTTTCAAAGTATAAGCTACAATCGAATCAGGGATAACCGTATTTCAAGAAGGGAACAAGAGGAGAAAGAGGAAAAAGCATACGTACATATACATTGGAGAAGCAAAGTGAAGCCTTCTTGAATGAAGCAACTGACATACCAAAAAGGGAACATGCAACCACCCAAAACACCATCTAAGCAAAGCGAAGGATTCTAAGCCGTTAACCCGAAGAGTCAAATACATTCTCCAATGACGGCAATGAATGAGCGAGACATTGAGGCGTCGAAACAAGAGCAAAAGCACCAACTAAAGTGCAAGCAAAAATACAGCTAATTTGCCGCATTAGAAATAAACCCAAGAGGTGACCTCGGCAAGGTGAAATTCCAGCATGCAGGGTGAAATGGAGAGGGGAAAATAGAGGTAGTTGCTAATTTGAGACCCCAAGCAGCAAAATTTCAACTACCGAAGAAGCTGCCGGCCAACGGTAAAACATAAGAACATGAATAAAGACACAAATCGAAGGAATTCCCTTGTTTTTCGAAGTATAGGCTACAATGGAAGCAGGGATAACCGTATTTCAAGAAGGGAAGAAGAGGAGAAAGAGGAAAAACCATACATACATATACATGGGAGAAGCACAGAAACACTTTATCCTAGCTGAATTCTTCAAGGAAGAATCAAACCTCAATTGAAGAAACAAGCAGAGAAGAAAATCAAACCTGGAAGAAGAATGATTCCTCGGTGGGGAGCACAAGCGGAGGCGTAAATTTCCAGCAGCAACAACTGAGAACAATGCATGCATATGCTTCTTCGTTTGGGAAAAAAAGGGCAAGAAGAAACACGTGTAGAATAGGAAGAGGGATTGGTCCCTGCGGACGGTGCCGAAATGACCAAGAAATTCAGCGTTATTACGATAGTGCCACTGAACATAGGGGCCTAAGGAACAGGGTTTATTACCAAAATGCCCTTGGTTGTCCCTCAAAAGTACCACTTATTAATTGTTTAAATATATATGTGTATAAGAAATTCATGAATTTATACATATCATCCATCTACAGTATTAAGTAATTTATTTTAAACCACTATCTTGTTTGCGTCTCTTCTTGATTTGTATATAATCATTAAGTAAATGTTTAAAAAAATTATTGTATTTTTGTAATTATTAGGTTCATATCAGATGACAATTTCTTCAGTATTTAAAAGCTAATGACTTTATGGCAGATAATTGATGTTTTTCCATTTGATACATTTTTATGATGTTAAATAGATTTTATCCAGTCTAACTGTCGTACGGTTTAACTTAAATTAAATCATGCTTAGAATTAGGGATGAACAAATCAAATTTTAAATTGAGTCAACCTGAGAAAAAATTCGATTATATTTGAATTGGTTTGGTTTTAACTTTAAAAAAGTCAAATATATATATATATATATATATATATATATATATATATATATATATATATATATATATATATATATATATATATATATATATACACACATATATATATAATTTACCATTTTAATATACTATTTTAAATTTTATTTTAAATTTTGGATGATCTAATAAAGGCTATAGTCCATAAATATTAGTAGGGATAATATTATCTTTTTGAGTTTCTTTTATAAAAATATTTACTGTTTTAAAATATATATTTTTATTTATCATCTAGGTATACCATATTTAAAAAATATTTATCATCTATAGAAATTGTACTATGCATCAAAAGTAAATTATATATGTCTTGTAAATGTATTGTATTTATTTTGATTAAAAAAAAGGTGCATAATGTGTTATAACAAATTATACATGTAATATAGATTTATTATACTATGTATAAAAATAAATTTGCATGCACTATAGATAAGAGTCTTAAAATGTATTAGGTTTAATTTGATAAAAATATTTAAATTATATATTGAAAGTGAATTGTACATATATTAAGATAAATTTATATAGTTATAAATGGTAAATAATTTTTTAATATGGTATATTTAGGTAAGTTTTGCATATTAGTAACTCTAATGCTCAAATCAAAAAACAAATCAATACAAATGCTAACAAAAATAATTAATTCAACACTAAGAATGACAATAATAACAAAAATTTGTTCTTTAATTTTAAATTGATTTAGACAATTAAAATACATAACCTAATTTTAGCTTTTCTCTAATGTTTACTCATGTAATTAATAAATACATATTATACTTAATTTAGCACGATTTAATACGTTTAAGTTATGATCATTATCATTATGACTTATTTATTTGCATTATTTATTTTATGCATCTCAATATTATTTTTTTGTTAAATATACTCGTATCATATTTTTTTTGTCTTTCTTAAAAAACAGCCTAGATATTTGTATTTTGGTAGAACTAAAGAAATATTTGAAGCACAAGTTAATTATTATGTTTTAAGAATGTTTTTTCAAAAAGTTAAAAAAAAAAAAACCTCAAAAACACAATCCAGAAAAAAAAAAAATCAAACACCCCCCCCCCCCCCCCCCGAAAACTCAAAAATTTGAGAAACTAAAAAGAAAAAACAAGGTTGAAAAACCTAAGTTTTATTGATTTAGTTTGGCTTGAATTGATTTGGTATTTAAAAAATTTGAATGAACCTGTGCACTCCATGTACACTTCTACGTAAAATATACATGTTAGGGAGGAAAGCGTTTTTGCTTCCATTTGATTCAACTAAACTGGTTTGAAATTGTTTCTCATATTTTCTCATTTATCTATATCTATCTATATTATTTTAAAAGCATGAAGACCTTTAAAAATACTGAACTTTTTATCCTTCATCAAAAAACTATTTTATAGACAAAATCATCATTTACTATTTTCTTAATATATATATATAAAAAAAGAGAAGAATTAGAATAAGAGAAGGATATCAAATAATATTTGGATCCTGTGCGTGCTTTAGAACTTTGCGAGATGGGTAGGATGCAACTTTTATCTTAAAATAAGGATAACAATTACTAATATTTGGATCCATACGGTTCTACTTGTATTAGGACTTTGGCGGGGAATAAAGCATTAAAATCTACCTTGCCATTCTCACAATCATTACTTCAATTTGCAAAACATATTTCTTTAATTTTGTTCTAGTTATGATTTAATCTTTTGATTTCAAGATCCTATCATCGCAAGGAAAGAAAAAAAGTTAATTCGTTTTTAGATATTACATTATTCAAAAGATGAAACAGATAATTTACTTTATCATTAACCAAATATAATGATAAAGTAATAAACTACTAAGCTATCAAAATTTTGACGCCACTAAACTTAAAAAGTAATAGATTACTAAACTATCAAGATCAGGAATATACTATATATTACTTACTAATCACAATATGAAAAATCAGTACAAATAAGTGGTTGAAGCATAATAATAGTAAGCAAAAATTAAACAATTTTTTTTAACGCAAAAACAAAAAAAAAATTACAACTATGAAATGACTTTATGTTTGGGTAAGTATAGATGTGTTGTATGTAATTGGTCTCAATTTTGAGCTGCCTTCACTTTGTGGATGAGATTAGCAGCATCTTGGACAGTTGCAATGTTCTGAGCTCCCTCTTCTCCAATTGACACTCCAAACTTCTCTTCTAAAGCCATCATTATTTCTACCTATATATTCATTCAATTTTATAATAAGATCATTGTTAGTGTTTTAATAAAAATGATTTAACCTATGCACCAATTTAACTTATTATAACACGTAGTCTGCCGAAAATTATTATTCCTCTTAATTTTTTATGAACGGCCAACCTTATTATTATACACCATCCATGATTCATAGTATGCAATACTACATAAGTAAAAATTATACTCCGTTCTTTGCATTTTAGTTGTTATAAATTTTTTTTTTAGAGTAAAGCGGTATGAACTTTGACTACATTTTTGGATGTATGTTTTTATCATATATTCTACGAAACAAATTCAATTTATAGCAATTTTTGTACAATTGATGAATATCTAATTTTTTATTTTAAAATATCAAATTAATGTAATCTAAATTTTAACTTTGAAAAATTAGTCAAATCGACTCTCAAAAAATTACTATTAAAGCAGAATGGGGGGATTATATAATACTCTTTCCATCACAATTTATATCATGAAGTTTGACTTGATATGAAGTTCAAGAAAGAAAGACTTTTGAAACTTATGATCTAAAATAAGATATAGATATTAGTGTGACTATAAATTATTTCATAATGGTAGAATAAATATTTTAAAGTTAAATTGTTACTAAAGATAAAAATGTATCTTTTTTTATGATTGGCTAAAAAGGAAAGTGAGTCATAAAAATGAGGTGAAATGAGATAATATTATACTTGTTGGACATACAGTGTCAAGAGAATCAGCACCCAAATCAGCAAACTTAGTCTGAGGTGTCACTGTACTCTCATCAATAGATAGCTGTTTGGCAATTGTGCTTTGGACAACTTCCAAAGTTTCTGGCTGAGCCTATACAAAACAACATTTTATTTAGTGTTTTGAGAAATTTGTTTAGTAGGAAATTAAATTCAAATGTCTTACAATTGAGCATGAGATTTGATTCTTGTAGCTATGGGACAATTTTGGTGTTTTTATTGCTGCTCTGTAAATTTGAATGCTTGGCACAAGTCTAAGCCCATCTACCTTTGAACCAAACTGCCAGGTAAAAGAAATAATTAGAGAATTGAAAATTATTTTGTTGTCATATAATCATGAAGTCACGGATTGAAGTTTTGAAAACAGTCTTTGGAAGAAATGCAAGGTAAGACTGCATACAATAAACCCTTATAGTCGGACCCTTTCCCGATCCCTGCGCATAGCGGGAGTTTTAGTACATCAAACTTGCCCTTTTTAAAATAAAAGCATAAAATCAATAATCTCTATTCCAAATATGCACCTCACTTTATTTATTTAAAGAAAAGTGTTACATTTCTATTTCTAGTACTTAGTATCACTACAATAAATAAAAAAAAACATTGCGGCAATTATTTTTGTAGACATAATATAATGTCGTTATATTATATTTAATCGCAATAATAAACTATGACTATTTATACGCAACACTCCATATAGATGTTATTAAAGACTCTAACTACACTTGATATATACAAAGATACTAACTCAATTGCTGATAAATAATTTTACGACAATAAATATTATTATTAAAAGAAAACCTATTTGCACCTAAATATCTCTTTTGCTTAGTATATGTTTTAAATCCCTAGAGTCATCTGTATATGCCATATCATATTTAACATCAAAAGATTCAAAAAGTATTATGAATGAAAAGAGAGAAATTACATTTTTTATTTGCCTAATGTGGCGTTGTGTGGCTAAAGGAGCTGCTGATGTTGAAACAAAGGAAGCCATGTGAAAAATATTGTGTCAAACAAAAAAACACTAAGACAAGAAATTTCTAATGATATTTAGGTGTAAATTTGCATAATTATTTATAACCTGTTTGTTCAAATGAATGGCGATCTTAACTAAGACTTCGGCCTATTAATTAAAGTGGCGGTCCATACTATGCCTATGCTTCTTGTTTTAGAGCGCTCGTAATCTCCAAAATATGATTTTCTAAAATTTGTAAGCTTGTAATCTCGAGAGTATTAGAAAAAAGGCAAGCGCCTTATGTCCCAAAATTTGAGGGCCTCAATTTTCAGTTTAGTAATAATAAGTTATAGATTTTTTTAAGAAAAATATACCAAGTAAATATTATTTATTTCATATAAAAAGAAAGAATTATTAGAATAAGCTTGCCATATCTGGAATATGATTATATGATCAATTGAAAAGAATTACTGAATAAAATCAATTATAATTTTTTTAAAAACAATTCTGTATCTCAAAGAAATAGAAGAATAAAATTTATAAAAAAATATATTAATATATTTTTTTAACTTTAAGGCCACCATTGGAGCGGCTTCAAATTCTATAGAATGTTTACAATTCTTATGTTGTGCCCATAAATGTTTGGACATGCGATTTTCGTTCATGATTTCAAGTTCCAAACTTATCACAACATACTCCTCATAAACTAGTCACAGTATACCCTCTACTTCCTAATTAGAATGGCGGCTATTTGGATAGGCTTTTTTTTAAGTTACTTAAAAGTCAAAATTCAAAAGTAGTCTAATTTTGATTTTTGTCAAACACCTCTAAAAATTAAAAAGTGTTTAAAAGTCAAAAGTACCTAAAAATAAGCCAATTCAAACACTCACTAATTCCCAACACGCAAAAAATACACATTCCTGTTTGCTCCATTCATGTTGACAATACGCCTATAATTTCCAGAAATTCACACTATCAATATGCCATTTTTATGTACTCCAGAACTCATCAAACTTGTATCCACGTACCATCCTCGATCTCAAAATCATGTACTTGTACAAATCATGCCATGAATGTCTCATATGGAGATTAACACCTTATCTAGGGGTACATTGACCATATTCCCTGCCAAGTGAAATTGTAAGAATTAATCTTCATCAAGCAATCATCCAAAACAATGAAAGGATTTTCTTTTGCCTTATCAATAATTTTCCTAGCACTAAGACTGCGAATCACATATATGTCCTTTAAGAAGTTTCTACGTCGAACTTTAATTTAAAAAAAAAACCCTCTCTAGAAACCCCATCACCACCAAAACCCTAGCTAGTTTGCCTAGTTACCGATTGTGATGGCCACGACGGACAGTGGCAAACCTCCCATGAGGTTGGTAAGCCTGCAAATATTACTGTTCCTACCGTTTCATATGCAAATTCCTTAAAACCAGCACCTTTGAACATTAACCTATTCCGTTAAAATCTAAAACATACCTGCATGGAGAATCAATGGTTTTCTGGCAGCAGGAGAAGGTTGAACATATGATAGCTAAAGAAAATCTTGAATATTCAGTGATTGAGAAGTTCTCTTACGGGATGGCCTGATACTCAAGATCTGAGGTGATTGATTCCAAAGCAATATTATTGTAAGCTAAACGGAGAGTGTAAGATTAGGCTGCTTAGCAACAGACATGTGCTAATTAGGGATACCTTATTAGAAGATTTTGTGCATCTACGTACTGTCAAAACCTGTTTTCTGTGTCACTCAAGGAAATTGATCTTTTCCTATGAGAACATTGAAGAGGGATCCAATGTTTGATCCAGAGGGAAATACTTCTACTACAATTTCATCCCGTTTCCGAGTGTGTTCTCTAGCTGCTTCAGTTGGTAAACCTTTACAGGTGGAAATGGCGACAAGAAACTAACTTAGACCAAGTTGTGCAAGGTGAAAGTAAAAGTGGATTTGCTAGGGGAAGAATTAAAATAGGAAAAAAGAAGTCCAACAGTGAAGTCATGGAGAAGTGTGTACAAATAATGTATGCTCAATGACATGATAAACAAAATGCTATGTGGAGAATCCAGAGTTATATCTTAAGAAGGAAAAATGTGAACATGAAGCAGGAAATAAGAAAGAGAAGTACGGAAAACCACAAAGAGATGAGGAGGTAAATCAAGAAAACAAAGGTAAAGGCAAACAAGGAGAAGTGAATGTGTAGAAAAAAGCTGAGAAGATTAAAGGTTTTGTAGAAAAGAGCTGTAAAAAGGTGGAAGGAAAGAACAATCAAAAAATGTTTGGGCTAAAGTGGACATTCCAACTAAAAATTAATTTGGAGCTTTGGTGAATGATGAAAAAATTCAAGTGGGGAGTAGAAAACATAAAGGGGAAGAATGTCCAGTCGTTGAAAAACAATCATCAACAGAATGGATAGATGTTCTTTTGAGAAGCAAAATCAGCCTTCAAGATCAGAGATACAAAGAAGTTGCAACAATATCATGGAAAAAGGCAGCAACATGCAAACACTAGTAAATAGTTTTAAGCTTGTAAAAACATCCAGTAATAAGGATGATTCTAACAAGAAATTAGTTGAAGCTAGTATGTGTTGATTCCTATATGCAAACAATAATGCAGAAAAAGTAAAAATATGAAAAAAGAAAAAATATATATATCTGAGTCCACAAAATTCACTGTGTCCTTAAGTAATTTTCATCCTCTCATTGTACTCAAGGTTATGAATTATTGTCTCTCAGGATAAAACAAATAAACATTAAGGAAGTAGCAGTACCTCAAACTTTAATAACTTCATTGAACTCAAAGAACAACAATGAAATCACACAAAGACTTTTATTTATTTTGAGAAAATATATGTAGAAGAGGAAAAAAATTCAATGTTGAAAACTGAGAAAAACCCTCTCTATTTATAACCAACAATGGGTGTGAACTCACTTGTTCAGAATAGTCTCACCTGTTAAGAACAAGCATGGCATCTTTTGGGAGAAAAAATGTCAGTTTGGAAGGAACAAGCCCGTTTCAAACAGTTCCGCGAAATTTAAATACTAAATTTCGTGAATTAAATTAATTAATTAATAATTCACTGATTAATTTGATTGATAAATATTTCATGAATTAATTAATTAATAATTCAATGAATTAATTAATCATCAATATCAAGAAAAAGAAAATCTAATAAGATTGATTAAATAAATTGTCTATAAAGTATTAATCAGTCACAATTTGTTGAAGACGAAAACGTACCTGAGTCGAGAGAGCGATAACGATGATGACGTGAGGGGGGGGGGGGGGGTTACCCTTTACTTGATCCTTCAGAGCTAAAGGAAGTATTTTCTAATGTAAGGGCAAAACATTTCCTCTATTCTACCAATAAGAGAGAAATGAGTCTTCATTTTTTTTACTTGGTTTCCCACTTTGTTCTCCCACATTTCTCAATTCTCATTTTCCAATTCACAGCTTATCTAAACCCAATAATTCCTCACATGAATGGAAATGGCTCTTGTTTAAAACATATGCATTGAAAACTGTGTGATTCATAAGTAAGGATTAATTATATCTAGATAAGTAGGTTTCCCTTTGAATTTTTCATAGTGAACACATATCAGATATACTCGATCAATTGATAGATTCGATATTTTTGAACCATCGAGATTTAGCATATACCTAGACAACATAAGTCATACCAACCTTTTAACTATTTTCGCTTCTCATTTTTTTGTTTGTTTCAATCATAAACACTTTTTAGTTTATAAGTGCGCAGAGAACTAGTCTTACCGGATTCTCCTAAAAGCGACTTACACTTCATACTCACATAGGTGTTTCATAGATGTGTTATCCCATAAATACACTATTTGATATACCTTGTATTAAACTTAGAAATTATTAAAAGGTCCTAATGCCTTATTCTTGTTAATGAACGTTGTCTTATCATGAGAATAGACCATAAAATATTATTTTTAATAATATTGAATCATAATTAGTGACTTAGCTTGATCTTCATGAACCTAGATCTTAGAATCTCAAGTCTTCTAAGTAGAGTTACCGTCATGATAATTTGTCCTTAACCATAGTCTTATTTCTGTTGATGATATCTCAACTCCTTCTCTAGTTAGACCTTTCATAAGCAGATCCGATATATTATCTTTTGACTTTATATAGTTAATTATGATGATTTCATTCAGTTATCTAATGGTATTGTGTATTTGTTGTATGTTCGAGACTTACTGTTATTATATAACACTCCCAACTCTTCCTATTGTAGCTTGACTATCACAATATATGCATATATGAGTCAGTGGCTTGGGCCAAAATAGAATCTCTTCTAAGAATTTTCAAAGTCATTCAGCTTCTTCATTAGCCTTGTCTAAGGCTATGAACTCCACTTCCATTGTGGAGCAAGCTATATATGTTTGTTGGGATGATTTTCAAGATATTGCTCTTCCGCCAATAGTGAAAATGTATCCACTTGTACTTAGTTTCAGTTGACTGAATAATCCAGTTTGCATCACTATAACCTTCAACGACTACTGGATATTTGTTGTAATGCAAAGCAATGTTTTGAGTGTATTCTAAGTACTCAAAAACTCATTTTATTTTCATCCAATGATTTTGATTATGATTACTTATGTATCGACTCAATTTACTTAGAGCACAAGCTATGTCTGGTCATGGATAGTTCATGATGTATATCAAATTTTCTAACACTCTAGTATAATTTAATTGAGACTGACTTTCACCTTTATTCTTAGCAAGATACAAAGTTTAGATCAATTTGGTATTTTTTCTCCTCTTGTAGTTTAAAATTTTGAATTTTCAAGTATCATTCAGATATAATGAGATTGAGATAGTGCTAGACCTTAAGAAGTTTTGTGAATGTTAAATCCTAAAATCAAATTAGTAACTCCTTGATCTTTCATATCGGACTTACTAGCAAACATATGCTTAGTGGCATTTATGTTGTCAATGTCATTACTCATTATCAACGTATCATCCACATATGAATAAACAATGACAATTTTATTTTAAGTGTTTTTAATGTAAAATTGTTTGTCACATTCATTAATTGTGAAACCATTTGACAATATTATATGATCAAATTTCGCATTTCATTGTTTGGGTTCTAGTTTTAGCCCATACAAAGACTTAACAATTCTACACACAATTCTTTTCATTTCCAGGAACCATGAACTCTTTAGGTTGTTCCACATTGTCACAACTTAAGCCAGCCCTATGAGGACCTTGATAGACCCTTAAACATGCCTCTTAACATTCATTCAAGGATTCATATGTAATGAACATATAAACATAAAGCAGATTCATAGGGATAGGGACTAAGGAATCATAGCGTAGGATAGAAAAGTACGAAAGCATAAGTCTATTACTTCTTATCCTATAGTACCTCTACATACTAGATTATGTAGGGCTAAGACATGTCTAATACTCACCTTCAAAGAAAGCACAAGTAACAGTCTCAAAGTATAGAACATAAACAAGCCATAAAGGAGATAAGTTCATCTCGAAGCAAGAGGACACTAATGGATCTTTAGTAGCAATCTAAAATCAACCGCGAGTATGAGGAGGAGGAATATTGCCTATACCTACATTGTGAGATAATGTAGGCATAGAGTATGCATTAGTGCTTGAAATGTACTAAATCTGTAGGTATGCAATACAATTATAACAAAACTCAATAAGTATAAAATAATTTAGACAAAGTACATATCGTAATGAGAAATAAGGTCATAAATAGACATGAATGAATAATGCATTAAACCATGAGTTGAATAATGTGAACACCATAGAAGAGACATACATGTGTAAATAAGAACCATAATTGACAATAAGACCATACGAGTTATAACATGAAATCCAACGTAATCCCTTACGTTGAAAGGAGAGACTACTTGCCAGGAAGAATCCATCAATTAATATCTTAACATTAGGGCTATATATGGATCCACTAGCCTAGCCTAAAGAGGCAGCCTATGGTGGCAACATAATTATGAGACTAAAAGCTTCTATATGGACCACGTAGGTCGAGTTTCCACCTAAAGCCTCATTCGGTGCTAAGTCAAGTCCCATAGAATAGTAATACTTTATAGTAATCATTTATAAACTTTAAGTTTAATAACATTAATGAAATCCATATAGTAGATCATGAAACTCAAGGGTTCAAAATGTAAGAATTTATCCAAATCACATAAGGAATCCATCATTTAGGAGAGAAAAGTTTTCACCAATCAATCATTTAGTCATCAAAGGGCTTCCTTAATCAAATTTATAACTTTCATAAACCCTTAGTTGAAATTCTTATCATTCAAGTAGTGTTTTGTTGAAGCATAAAGTAAAATTAGGCGGGTTTAATGTATTTGGATTTTAAAACATGCAATGCAAGGAGATCATGTATAAAAATTATGAAATTCATCAATTAGAATGATCCATAAAGTAACCCATCATGAACGTTCAAAAGTCTAGGTAGCTTGTCATAAGAACACCGTGTAAATCATCAACTCTTGTAATGAAATATCAATTCATAGCAAAAATACATCATATGAAAGTAGATAAAACATGACACATGCATTTAAAACCAACCCATAAGCATACACAGACTTACATAAGAAAACTTAGAGATTTAATTGGAAAACACTAGGGCTCTATAGGTGGAAGATACCCATGAATAAAACCCACATACCTTAGTTTGGATCTATGGAAGAAGTCTGAATATTAGAGGAGAAAGCTTAAAATCCTAGCTTGTATTCAATGCAGCCTTTGAGAGATTGGGGATTTAGGACTTAGGATTTTGGGAGAATGATTTGGAATAAAGGTGATTGGGATAGTATTAGGCTGATATGAGTAGTTTGAAGAGTCAAAACACCATAGTTTAGAATTAGGATATAAGGAAAAGTTAGAAATACCCTTTTTTTTTAAAATTGTCAGGGAAACAATAGACCTGATCTACGGGTCATAGACCCATCTACAGCTCATAGATAGGAGTTCCGCCATAGTTCCACCCAAAAGTTTAAAAACCTAAAACTTGTACCCTCAATCTATGACTCGTAGTTCCTTTTATGGGTTGTAGATACCCCTCATAGGTACATTCAACACTTAGCAAAATTTTATATGCTCAGGACTTAAACCACGTAACCTATTTGCAATCCTTCAATAAAACCACCACTCATAAGTGATCTCACCACACTTTAATCCACAACTCATAGAAATGTCTATGGTACGTAAAGGCCCTTCATACATCCAACTCAAACCTTTCAAATTTTCTTACGTAAAGACCCTTCATACATCCAACCCAAACCTTTCAAATTTTCTTACGTAAAGGCCCTTCATACATCCAACCCAAACCTTACAAATTTTCATTAAGTGTCTATCCCATCCACAAGGCCTATCCACGATCTGTAATTATAACAACGATCCATAGATGGTGCTCTTACCTCACTGCACCAGAACTAGACTTGCACTTTCTTTCCACATTTTACCATTTTAACATATAGAGTATTACAATATCTCCCCATTGAGAATATTCATCCTCAAATGAGATAAAAGCTAGCTTGAATAGGGCTAAATGAATATCAACAACCTAATATGAATGTAAAATGCAACTTAAAAAATTATTTACTTGAAATTTGCATACTCATGCATCAATCATCATTCAAATACAGTCTCATGAGTATGTATGCATGTAACATGACATGAAAAACTGAAATGCAAGAATTTGGGATCTTTGGACTATTGAACTTAGATAACATAATAATACCTTAGGCTTAAGTGGCACGAAAAAGATAGCGGTATAATTTCATCATGTCCGCCTCCGCTTTCCACGTAACATCTCAACTTGTTGATTCCTTCAAAGAACCTTGACTGATGCAACTTCTATTTTTCTCAATCTCTTTACTTTCCGATCAAAAATCTCAACTGAAACCTCTTCATAGGTCAAGTTCTCTCCAATCCTTGCTTGTTCTAATGGCACAATGGAACTTGAATCACCCATGAACTTTCTCAACATAGACATGTAGAATATCGAATGAACCATGGCACGTCCAATGGAAAATCTAACTCATATGCAACCTTTTTAACCCATTTCACAATTCATAAGGTCCCACATACCTAGGAGTCAACTTTCTCTTTTTGTGAAATCGAATCACACCTTTCATTGGCGAAACATTCAAGTATACCCAATCTCCTATGTTAAAATCAAGATCCCTCTTCTTAACATTGGAATATGACCTTTGGTGACTTTAGGCTGTCTTCAACCTTTTTTCTTATGAGTCTCACCTTATCCATAGCATCCAAGACCAAATCAGGACCAATCAATGCTATCTCTCCCACTTAAAACTAACCCACGGAGGACCTATATTGTCTCCCATATAAGGCTTCAAATGATGCCATCTTGATGCTTGAGTAATAGTTATTATTATAGGTAAATTTGATGAGTGGTAAATGATCATCTCAATTACCTTGGAATTCCAACACACAATATCTTGACATGTCCTTAAGAATTTGAATTATTCTCTCAGCTTGTCCATCAGCATGAGGATGAAATGTGGTTCTCAGCTTCACTTTGGTACCAAGATCCTTTTGAAATGATTTTCAAAAGTGAGAAGTAAATTGGGAAAGATGATCCATTATAATAGACAAGAGTACACAATGCAACCTTACTAATTCATGAATGCACAACTTGGCATAGTCCTCGGCACTATAGGAAGTCTTGATCGATAGAAAATAAGCTAACTTTGTCATCCTAGCAACAATAACCCAGATACAATCATGATTTTTTTAGTATGAGGCAAACCCATTACGAAGGACATGTTTATATCCTCAAACATCTAAGTAAGAATTTTAATATCTTAAGCTAGGCCACCCAACCTTTGATGTTCAACCTTCATTTGTTGGCAATTGGGATATTCCACCACAAATATCACTATGTCTTTCTTCATGCCATTCCACCAGTACACTTCCTTCAAGTTTCTATACATCTTGGTAGATCCTAGATGGATATAATATTGAGAATTATAAGCTTCATGCAAAATAAAATCCCTTAAACCATTAATACTTGGAACACACAACTGGCCTTAGTAACAGAGCACATCATCTCCCCCTTGTGAGAATACCTTTACCTTCTTTTCTGCAATCAACCTCTTCAATTCAACCAATGTGTTGGATCCAAGTCTTGTTTTTCCTAGACATCCACTACCAAATATGATTTAGACCCATTTTGCACATGTACACCATCCTCATTGGAATCATTCACCCGTACCCTCAAACAGGCCAATCCATGTATGTCCTTCACTAATTCTTTCTTCATATCTTCAATATGAGCTACACTCCCCATGAATATTCTACTAAGTGGTGTCAGTAATAACATTTTCTTTGCCGGATGATACAACACACTTATGTCTTAATCCTTGAGGAGCTCGAGCTATCTGTTATGTCTTAAATTTAGATCCCTAAATACATCTTGTAAACTCCTATGGTTGGTGAACACATCAATATGCAACCTCATAGAGATATTAAAGCAATATTTTCAATCGAAAGACCATTACAAACTCAAGATCATGAGTTAGAAAATTCCACTCATGCACCTTCAATTGCCTAGAGGCATAGGCTATCGCCTTACCATGTTATATTAGGACATAATCCAAATTGACACGTGAGGCATCACAATACACCACAAACCCATTCAAGCCTTTTAGCAATGTTAATATGGGGCCGAAGTAAGTTGATCTTTCAAAGTTTGGAAATATTTCTCGCATTCATCCAACTATTGGAACTTGGCCTTCTTTTGAGTCAGTTTCATCAAGGGTGAAGCAATAGATGAGAACCCCGCAATGAATCTTTCTATAGTATATGACAAAACCCAAGAAGCTCCTAATATCCAAAGGAGACAATGGTCTAGGCTAATTTCTAACCACTTCTGTTTTCTTTGGATCAACCATAATCTCATTACTAGACACCACATGCCCAAGAAATGCCACCTCTTTAAACCAAAACTCATACTTACTAAACTTTGCATACAATTTCTTATCTCTCAAGGTTTGAAGTACTATCCTTAAATGGTCCTTATGTTCTTCCTTACTCTGAGAGTGGACCAAGATGACATCAACGATCACTACTATAGTGATATCAAGATAAAGCTTAAAGACTCTATTGATTAAATTCATAAACACCGCCTGAGTATTAGTCAACCCAAAAGACATGCCTAGGATTTTGAAGTGACCATATGTAAGGACCCAAACTTTGGGAAGCCTAAATGATGCTTAAAATAAAGTTTCTGACCAAGGTGCCCCTCCAAGGACACTCTTACGATCCATTGAGAGATCCATGAGTCGTAAGGGCATCCACGGGATGACCCTTGTCCTTGTGCATAGTTTCATGTGGCTCAAGAAAGTGTTTTAGGCTTGGTGGCCCTCCATGGCACCTCCCACGAGCCATAGTCCTTACCACTGTCCGTGGAAGGGGCTCTTGATAGGTGCCCCAACCTCCAAGCCAAGAAATTAGCTAAGGCAGCCTCCAGGGACCCTTTTATAGGTCGTGTACCCTACCATGGGATGTGGTGAGGGTCTCGTAAAGGTCATGTCTTCGAAATACTCTAAGTATAGAATCACCATCTTGGAACTTGGATCTTTGTAAGGGTGCTTGTATGGACCGTGGAGCTTTGTATGAACCATGGAGCCTTCAGCGGAAATATCCTTGTCCTAAAAATTTTCTAGGTGTCAAAGGAACCCTCCCACAGGATCCTTTTACGGTCTGTGGTCCCTTGTACAGGACCCCTGGGCACTTTTTAAAGCTCGCTTCATTAATGGTCTTTTTGTAATTTTTATTTATTCTAAAGGTCTTTTAGGACCTTGGTACCCATCCTAAGCTCTCAAATCAGATATTACTCACCATTTTACATTCATTCACTCTCACTACACTCAAACTCTAGAATTCAACTCCTAAGTTCTCTCATCATGTCTAGTGTGGGACTCAAGTTAGGAATTCAATTGGGGTTTCAACTTCAAGAAAAAATCTTCTCAAACTCATTTTCCTAAGCAAGGTATGTGGGATTGATTCATGATCCCTTTCAATCATGAAGACCCCTAAGACTTCATACTTCTTAATTTATGAATTTCAAGCTTACTTTGAATATGAGTCTTTTAAATTAGTGTTGATTTGATTGAGTTGAGATATGTTCTGTATTTACTTGGTGTTTTTAAAGTGATTTAAGCCATATTATGTTGAATTACATTGATATTAGGAAGGTTTGAATATACATGTCCCTTTAAATGTCGAATCTAGGCATGGGTAATTTCAAGTATGCTTTAATTGGTAATTTCTTCATGAATTTACTATGATTTCATTATATCATGATAACTTAAATATGCACTCCTAGTACCCATGTTATTTTCTCATTCATTCATGGCATATGCATGCACGGACATTGATTTTCATGAAATTGATGATATGGGTTAAGACCCAATTATGTTGATGACCATTATTTCAAGCAAGTATGGTTATGACATGATATGTGATCACATAATGTCTATGAGATGGATTTTAAGCACTATGGGTGAGGATTCACCAATATGTATATGAATGAAGGAGCTATTCTTATGCATGTATTCATGGATTGAAGTATGTTTGGCCTTTAAGCCCAAGTATCCATGAAAATGATTTGAAAGGACTTATGCCTCTTTTAAAAGCATATATATGTATATGTATTCTCGTGGAATGATGATTTAGCACCGAGTGGACTTGTGTAAGGAGGACTATCCCCAAGGGTCCTTATATAAATCCTCAAGTCCCATAATTTATGCCAAACATAGGTTCATATTTATGCCCTTTGTGGATGATTATGTCATGCTCATGTAAAAATCCTTACCGAAATAGGAGGCTCGTAAGGTAAGGTTACTTCTCCAAAATAGGAGGCCTATAAGGAGAAGTATGGCCTACTTTTGGCAAGGAAATCACCCTTTCTTCTGGCGTAGGGTGAACAATTAGAATGCCAAGTTGTAGCTCACTTGGTCTTATATGTCGGTTGAGGTCGCATCCCTACGATGTTCATGTATATTATGGCATTCATGCATCATGGATTTCATAGCATATTGATATTATATTCTTTCATATATACCTCTTCTATATATGTGCCCTTGTCATCTAACATTGATTGCAGGTTACTAAGCTCATAAGCATTTGCATGCCTGCATACTTAGTACATTCAAACTTAGTAACACATACTTTTGCCTATATAATCTAACCATGTAGGGACCAGAGACCATCTTCATCCACCTCTCGACAGTTAGACTAGATTGTGAGCTTGTTAGTGGTCATGAGTCCTTTACTTCAAGGACAAGACCCGCCTTCTATCCACCTATTATGTTATTTCCACTTATGTCTTTACTTTGAGGGTGAGCTCGGGATATGTCTTGGCCCCTATCTCATTCTATGACTTAGAGGCACTGTTGGACATCATATAAACTTCTATGTATGGGCTTGTTAAGTGTTATGCTATTTGTCTATGGAGACTATGATTATGTCTACCTCATGTTGTTGATGTTGTGATGATATGTTGACGATGAGATGTGGATATGTGGAAAGCCTTAAGTCACTTATATCCTTATAGCATCAGTCATACTTACCCGCCCCTTAGCTCCTATATGCTATGTGCTATGTGATATGTGACTCCATGCAAATCTCTATCCATATGCCATCCCCACAGTGTGAGTCATACTTACCCGTCCCTTAGAACTATTTGCTTATTGTGTAATTATGCGTTTCCGAACCAATGACGTGTATATGGATGCTATAAGGTTTGTTTGGTAACTCTCGGGTTAACATTTTCTATGTCACTCCTAGGCCCTAGGCCCTAGGCCCAGGTCGTGACACCATACCAAGTCGGAATGACCATATTTGGAATGTCATAGTCCCTTACCCTTAATTGATAATAGTCGGTCTGTAGATCAATTTTGGAGAAATGACTAGCCCTTTGCAATTGGTCAAACAAGTTATCTATCTTCGAAATGGGGTACTTGTTCTTTATAGTGACCTTGTTCAATTGCCGCTAGTCTATGCACATCCGAAGTGGCCAATCTTTCTTCCTCACAAATAATACAGGAGCACTCGATGACCAAAATTATCAGCGTTTTTTTACATAAGGGACATTTTTTTACCAAAATTATCGCAACAACACTAAAAAAAGATTTATGAGGTTCTAAGTATCAGCGTTTAGAAACAAAGTATCAATAACTAGTTAAAAACCGGTATTTTTAGTAATTTCAGAAAGAAACGGGATTTTTGAGAATTATGCTAAAACAGTATGGGGTCCCTAAATTTTTTACATAAATCATTGTGCCAGTAACTCGGCCCAGAAAATTGGAGACTTCAAAATCTAAGTTCAAGAAGATCATGCGAAGTTATTGATGACGATTTAATATTGTCAAAAAATATTTTATGATTCATTCTTGTGATAAGGCAATATTTAGTAACAAGGATAAATTATTAAATTTTTTTAATGATTTCTATGTTTGGTATATGGTATATCTAATGGTGTATCTATGGAATAACATATTTATGAATTACCTATATGAGCCACTTCAAGGAGAATTTTTGTAAGGTTAGGTCTCTACATATTTATGAACCAAGAAGTGTTCATGGATGAAATGAACAAAACATTGAGAATCAACAATAATTATGGGTTAATTATGTGACTTAGATTGTCAGATATACATCAAAATTCAATGGTTCAAAGACATCAAATCAACCTATTAATCGAGTATATTCAATATATATTTAGTATGAAAAGTTTAATTTAAAGAAGAACGTACTTATTGAGAAGCAACTAATTTTATCTTATTAATCACATTGTCTTTTCATGCATATGTTATAACAATTATCACTCTCTATTCATATGGGATATTGTTGAGGATTAAAATATGTGAATGGAAAATGAAAGGTTGTGGTTTTTCTGAAAAATTGTGACTTTTTCGAAGGATTGCGACTTTTTTGAAAGGTTGTGACTTTTCAAAAGGGTTGTGACCTTTCTGATAAAATACAATACATATTTTTTTTCATACTATTCTTTGTTGTGTATAAATAGAGAGATTTTTTTTCATTTCTAGAATTGAATTTTCTTCTTCTCCTACATATATTTTCTTACAAACAAAGTTGAGTGCTTGTGTGATTTCGTTATTGACTTTAGAGTTCACTAAAGTTAGTGTATCCATTTTATTCTGATAGAAAATTATCCACAACCTCAAATATAAAGAGGGGATTAAATCCCTTATGAACCCAATAAATCTTGTGGTCTGAGATATTTGCTTATTACATTTGAACTTTCTTTGTTTTTTTTATATTCTTGTTGAACATAATATTCATCAAGAACTAGGAAAAAAAATTGTGGTATGCAGGATGGAGCAGGAGTCTTAAGGGGTTTGTCCCCTCTCTCCAACCCAATTTGTCATCCCTAGAACTCATGCTTGGCGCTGATGCACTCTGGTCAATGCGTGTCTCTATTATCACATCGACCAAATTAACTGAAGAGTTGCTTCCACTCTAAATAATTTTAATATCTGAAAAAAGTTATGTCTAGCATTGGATTCTTGTTTTAAAAATACATGAAGTAGTGGTTATTCCATTAATTATAAATAATAAAAATAGTGATCATGCAAAATCTTGTCCGGCATCACTATCCTCGAATTTTCTTTACATTAGTGTGACATAAATTATTTTTCTTCTTTAAGTACTCATAGTTTTACCAGCTTCCACTATATATATATATATATATATGACATAATTTTATGTACGGCCACTTCTCAAGAGTAATATAAAAATTTATTTCAGTGGTGTACACATTGGCATACTATAGAGTCATTTGTGTATTTGTAATGAAAAATAAAATTTAACAACTGGCATGCTTATCAATTAAAAAATAAAAGTAGGTCACTCCATTGGAAAATGGGGATTAATAAGACAAAAATTGTGAGAGTAATTAGACTTGAGGAATCAAACTTGCCTGTTCATCAATTGACCTGGTGTATATATATGGATGAAAGGATTCATCACCTTTATGTCTAATCTTACAACCACCCAAATCACATGATTTATGAATTGTCGTATAAATCCATATATAAGAGTATGAACTTTTGGACATGAATTTAGTGACTTTATAAGGCAGCAGATCAGGGAATGAGGGTTAGTGTTAAATCTATACTATATACTATATTAAAAGTGTGAAGGTCTTTAGAAATGCTATTTGAATTTTTTTTTTCTTCATTAAAATACTTCACTTTAGACAAATTGTCTTTTCACTATTTTTCTTAATTTATTATTTTATTTTTTAGTTATTTAGTTTCAAGATATTATCTTTCTAATATTTAAGAATTTGAATTAATTAAACTTTTGATTATCAAATACTTTGTTAATAAAACTTTGTAATATAGAAAATTTAAAAAGAAAAAGAATAATTAAAATTACGCTGGAAACATTAAACTACTCTTTTTAGGAGAATTTTTAAAATTAAATATTAATCAATTAATTAAAATTAAATATTAATCAATTAATTATTTAACTTCTAATTATTCAACTCCAAATTATTACTTTATGTATTCTTAAACTATTAACATATTTATATTATCTGTAATTGAGTTAATTCTCTCATTTTGCTCGTTCATAATAGATTAAACTATTGCACCAAATTAATAATATTCATTTAATTTTGTTTATATAAATATTGTATTTATTTTAATGTCAAGTACTATTTATATATAATTTTTGAATTGACACGACACATACATCGTCTTTTTACTATTTTTCTTAATTTGTTATTTTATCTTTTATTTCTTTAGTTTCAAGATTCTGTCACGCCCCGAGTTCACACCCTGGATGTGGCCAGCACCCAGAACCATTTCTAGTCCCAAGCGAACCACTTGGCCTGGCTACTTTACTTAGCAGAAGACTTAACTGATAATGAAAGGCTTACTTATAACAAGGTAAAGATACTGCAATTATCTGAATAACTGAATAGACGAAATGTCTCAACAACAACAGAAGATAAGATCTAAAACTCCTGACATACAGTCCATGGAACCTCTAACTGGAATAGTCTAAAACAACTACCGCGGCAGGCCTGTGGTAACCACAATTGAAAATGAATACAGAAATATAAATGAAGACTCTAAAGCCTCTGACTGGTAAGAGACCTCACCAATGGTTGGGTGAATAGTTGGTCCTCAACGGAGCGTCTGCTGAGGGACTCTTTCACCTGCATCTACATCATAAAACGATGCAAGTCCAAAGGACATCAGTACATGGAATATACGATATGTAAAATAGCCAAAAATGGGAACAGAGGATAAGGCACTGTACTCAAGTAATTAAAGCACGTCTCAAAATAAGATAGCATAAGTAATAAATAAAGTGCATGCTAAAAGTTAAAACATATGTTGAAACTCTATATGTAGAAACTAGTTTACTTTAACTTGGGGAGTTCCTCTAACCGACAACCATCACTATGAGATTCGTGATGATACATCGTCTTGTCCACGCTATCAGAGTCATCCAATACTTTTCCAGGGTAAGGGACGAAAACTAGGGGAGTGGATTCATCCCAAAGCTGGGTCATCTCAGCCGCAAATGAGGATTTGTACTCTTAGTACAATCATATCCTACGCCGGCTACGTAGTTTATGAGTTCAAGTTATTATTATTCTCACTCATATCGGTGCTCAATACTACTCCCAAAAATAACTTTTATACTTCTCATAACTTTAAGTGTAAGAGTTCTCAAAATGTCCTTTTATCTTTTGGAACTTACCTCAACGTTAGCTTTTTCTTAAACTTTTCCCAACTTGATTCTTTTCTTTGCCTGAAAGTTGTATCAATGCAAGGTATCTCAAATCATAACTTTATTATTCAACTATCTTGTAAATATAGAAGCTGTAAGTACTCCTTAAACTTAACTTAAAACTGTGAATATAATAGCTTTTCACGAAATACGTATAGGGTTCCCATAATTACGCCAATAACTGTAAATCTTGTTACAATAGCTTAATTTAGTACTAAAATCAGTAAAGGCCATTATTTTTATCAAGAAAAATGCATGAACAAGTATTTTGATGAAATCAACTGGTAATGGAGAAAAACTTATCTCAACTCATAAGCTTGATCTTGGGTAGAGACTAGTAGTTAAAGATGTTAAAACATATGTAGGATAACTTTTGGAAGGCCTTACACACCTGGGAAATGAGTTTCTTGAAGGAATTGAAGAAGGTTCTTGAAAGCCCTAGCTTTTGCCCCTTTGAAACTACGTTCTGAGTTCTTAGAGTGTTTTGAAGTGAATGATATGAATAAGTACGTTCTAGGGGTTTAATTAGGTGAAATCTGACAAGTTTAGGTTTAAAAGGGTGAGAAAAGATGAAAATATCCCTCTTTAAAATTGCAAGTCGGGTCATCCACGAGACCCTCTACGGCCTGTATGGAACCTTCTGTAAACTTTTGGGCAAATTTTGGGGTCTCTGGATCACATTACGAGACCCATTTTATGACCCGTAAAGTGTTCCACGACCCGTAGAATGGTTCGTAAAGTCTGGGCCAAAAATGTGAAGTTTCAGTATTTTTGCCACAATGTAGCAGACGAGTCGTAACCCGTTTTATGACCTGTAAAGGAGTTTCGTAGAATGCACTCTGCTCAAGCAGTTTTCAGTAAAACGGTCATAACTTTTGACTCTAAACTTCAAATAAGGTGAAACCAGTTGCGTTGAAAAGCTAATTCAGAGGAATTTCATTTGGTATGTTATGGGATATGTAGTTCTTTGTGTGTTAAGAGTTATAATCATTCAAATTTGACCTTTGCATAATTTAAGACTAGAAACTCAACTTATAGGAAAATTTTTGAACTCAACTAAGTACTCTAGAGGTCTCTTATGACCCTAATACACTTCTCACACATAAGGGTGAGGCCAAAAACATAGGTACTTATGAATCAGAATTTCTTTATATTAAGAATTCACTTTTGATTTAGGACTATTTTATATAAATAATTGTCCATGCTATGAAGGGAAAAGAATTTTTTTTTTTTAATATTTAAGACTTTGAAATTAACTAAAATTTTGATTTTCAAATATTTTGTTAATAAAAGTATGTATATAGAAAATGTAAAAAGAAAAAGTGTAACTAAATTATGTTGAAATATCAAACTACTCCTTTTATAATTGGAGTCTTTTTTAAAATTAAATTTTAATCAATTAATTATTTAACTCTCAACTATTCAACTTTGAATTATTACTTTATGTATTCATAAACTACTAACATATATTTATACAAAGTAATTGAATTGATTTTCTCATCTTTGTCCTTTCATAATAGATTAAACTATTGCATCAAATTATAGCATTTGTTTAATTTTGTTTATATGAATATTCTATTTATTTTAATGGCAATAATTATTTATATATAATTTTTAGATTCACACTGTTTACAACAAATTTTAATGTGATGAAAAATAAATTAAAATCACAAATAAAATATGAAGAAACATAAATTTATTGATAAACAATGTGGGTACAAATCTGTTCCTCCCTTGATTCTTCTCTCCTTAGATTTTCTCCGTGATTCGAGGACCGTTAATGGCGTATTTCTCGAATATAGGATGATTTTGACTTGGGCCATATTTTGATCTCTTGATAAATATCCCTAGGATTTATGGGATATTTGAGATGCTTTTTTCAAGGGAATATAATACCTTTTATATAGGCATGAATTAGGGTTTAGGATAGAGTAGCCTCCAAGAGACTCTGATTGAATCATCTTGTAGAATCCTACAAAATTTCAATGTCTACATACACAACACATACGCAAAGCACATATGCTAAACTAGTAGAAAATAAAATAGATTCGAGTTTTGAATATTTTGTGAAATTTGAGCTTTTTGCAATTTTGGGATAGTTTATTTTGTTATTGAAAAAAAAATATAATAATATAAGGAATTTTAATAACTAACTAGATATTAATTAGGGTAAGAATAGGATTAATCAACAAAAGAAAACTAGGAGGGTAAACAGATGTCCATAAATTAAAGTTGAAGTGCTAAAATAAATTTTACTATCAGGTTCAACAGAAATTTTATGTAATTTCTCTAAATAAAAAAATCAATAGTACGAACTAATTAAAGTCATAAAGCTTACGTTCTTCACAATACTATGTAACTAGAGAGAGAAATATTGCCTACATCCACAGAATATCTAATTTTTTAATAAAAAATTGTATGAATGTAATCCACAAACTTTGAAACCTAAACTGTCAAAATTACCAGCCGACGTAATTCATGGATAATACTGTCCTTTTGTGAACTGTGAAATGTTACATACGGTTAGTATTTTATTTTGATAAATTTTTAACTTGCAGATATTATCTCTTTGATTTTACATTTACGGCTCGATACTTTTATTAGTATATTTTTCTCTTGATACGTTAAAAGTGATAAAGTGAAAGAATAATTTTAGTATAGTACTTTTGAAGTTGGAGTTAGACTAAAAAAAATCAATTTTCTTAACATAACCCTCATGAATATTCCAACCTTTCTTTCTAGTTGATTAATTAATGAATAATCCCATTGAGTTGTCTCTTAAACGTTTAAATAATCAGTAATGCTTGTGTTTTTATATAAACCCCTCATTGGTCATAATGTCATACCACATTTTCCCAAGTCTTGTGTACGCGTTAGAACATTTAAATCATTTTCCAAGTTGTTTCCTTTCTCCACACCAACTTGAAATGATTGTTTCCCAAAAAGCCTTTTCTACAAATTTATAAGTTAGGTTTGTGGAGTGAGTGAGAAAAAATAGGCATGGAATAATGAGAGGTTTTAAGCTAAATTCAAGAAAATTGAGGAGATCCTGGCGATCATCTTATGCGTATATTTTTGGTTTACTGAAGAAGAATAGTAAGTGTGCAAATAAGGTGAAGAAACAAGTGGATTATGGTTTGTATGGAGGGAGAAATGATTATAAGTTGAAGTCATACTCACATTCAAATTCATTTTATGCTGAAGCTATTAAGGATTGCTTGGATTTTATTAAGAGGAATTCTCTCTCACTCCAAGAAAAACCCACTTCTCCCACATGAAGTAGATAATTAGGTGAGGAATATCTTTCCACTTTCATCTTTTTTTCATTTAAAGAAAAAACATATAGTCCTTCATCAGGTCAAGACAACAATTTTACATTGGTCACAGTTGTGTTTGCTCCTCTTTTGAAACTTTAGAGGTGTAGTATGACATTTCCTAGGGGAAAAACAGATTATAATAAAACTACTTGAACTTTTTAGTACTCCTTCCTTCTCATATGATGTGTTTGGTTTGGTTATTAATAGCTATAAATGTTATGAATTGTTTAAGGTTATAAATTTTCTTTTTAAAAAATTTATAGTTACAGAAATTCTGTCACATTCTGATCACAAGCTTAAGAATATTTTATTCCTTTCTTAAATTTTAGGTCGATTTAAATTATGTCAAATAAGTTGAAAAGGACATAGTAGTATATTGTGAAAAGACTCTAGTTTGTGTTTTTTTTTTTTTAGTTTGTTTCTTGAAAATATTAATACTTTTTATATTTAGTATTTTTAACTCATACATCACATGACAAATAATTTTTAAAATCACTAAACTCAAAAATATTTTGAAGCATTACACACATCTTTAATTTATAATATAAGATTCAAAGAAACTTTCTTAGTTGTTCTTGAAAATTTCGCAACTAATTTAAATCAAAACATATCAAATGGAATGGAAGAAGAGATTGTTTGAATTGATTTATATATGTGCCTATAAGCTAAAGTAATTCTTGAATACTTTTATAGCTTTTGAAGAAGATAAAAATTTATTTTTAAACTAAAATAACAAAAATTATAAATTAGAAATCCCACAACATAATGTATATTGGCTTGACGTAGTTGTTTAAGTACTTTGCCTTTTGTGTTCTGGCGGCACAATGTTGTGGACATGGACGAATTTATATGTTAAAAATGACGTCTGTGAATTCATAATCTTTTTTTATAAAAATTATATATTTAACGTATATACTTAATATTGATTTTCTTCTGATGACTGAACATGGTCAGTTGTATATGATCATTATATTGTTCGGTTGAAAATTTTATTATACCTTGTAATCTCTATGTCATTTATTTACTCTATTTTATTTTTTCATTTATCTTCCTATTCATTGTATGGAAGAGATCATCACCTATAAATAGTGACGATCTTCCTTTATTGTGGAATATAAGATAAGAAAATATAGAATATATAAAAGGTAGTCAAAGAAGAGATGTTCTATTTGTGGAGCTTTACATTTAACTCTTGCTTTGTAATTAGGTGATTGTATGTTGGAGGGGACAAGTCAAAAGAATTACTGCTAGATTGATGAAAATATATGTTTCGATGAGTTTGAATCTCTTTAAAGAAAGTGAGATATCCGCATCTCAACCTATTAAGATTTTATTTTCTTCATTTTACTTTTTCAATTGTTATTTGTAACTTTATAATTTTCACCAAGATTTAATATTTACTTAGAGAATAAGAGTCAACTCCACTTGAAACAATTCTTTTTTCTTTAATACTCCCTTAGTTTTAAAAAGAAGGAAAAGAATGATGCATTTTCTTTTTTTGACAAAATTTTATTTTCAACTTTTCATGTGATATATTTAAGACAACAAGATTAAAAGATATTTTGATATATTTAACCTAACTTTAATTTAGAACCATAAAATTAAAAAAAAAATTATTTTTTAAAATATTATACCAAATCAAATCAAATCAAATCATTCTATTTTAAACGGATTAAACATAGGTTTTATTAATTCCAAATTCACCTTTAGGGGACATGATTGGTTTTGATAATTGCACATTAGTATTGGCAGTGCTGGCGATGTTTCTTAAGTGTAATTTATAAATGAATAATATTCAAAAGATTGTGCTGACCACCTGACCCATAGGCCATAGCCATTTATTTGACTAAGCAGATTTTTTTTTAATACGTAGAACTTTTCACTTTAATTTAATATACGTAATATAAATTTAAATTAATCAAATTAATAAGTCCCATACCAAAGAGTTTGAAAAGCAAAACCTAGAGCTGCTTGTTTTCTCCACGATCTCCTGCCTAACGTTGGGATTTGATCACTATTTCCTTTAATAAAAACATGCATTTTGACTTACGACAATAAACTTTTCAAAGTTGAGGACTCAATTAAAGCTTTAACTTTAAACAAGATGTGACATTTATCACAAACATTATATGTATTGCATAATTGAACAGGAAAAAATTTTAGGAAATTACAAATGTGTTATGTTTCATCTCACATGGAATGAATACACGGGGTTATACTCCCCCGTTTCAAATTAATTGAATTTTTTAGATTTTTTTTCAATATTCAAAATAGTTGAATTGTTTAGAATGTTTGAACCTTTTTCCATATTTACCCTTTTATTTATTGAAGTTTTATATTTTCTAAGAAATAAATTACATTACATAATTATGATTTCACAAAGGACAATAGTGAAAAATATGATGTAAATTTTGTCTTTGAATGTCTTTCTTAAGATGTGTGCATTACCTCACAAATTTAATTAATATGGGACAAAGAAAGTAATTAACTATTCATTCTTTTGTCTCGTTGAAACAGTTTACATTAATAGTCCTTAATCAACTGCTATATGTCATAAGTCATCTTATACTCCTTCTAGTTCATAGTAAGGGAATTTTTGGGGCCTTGAGAAAAATATTAGAGTGTTGATCAAAAACTACTGTAATTTTCAACTATATATTGTCCTTCTCATCATTCTCGAATATTCTCCCAGAAAATACAAAGTAATTAAGAATTTCATTAAATAAAAAATAAAATATGGAAATAAAAAGAAAGTCACCAAAATTTCTCTTGCACTTTTTAAGTAATTCATTTATTATAAACTATTAGAAAATCCCATTAATTAACATAATATGGATTAGAGGGAGTATTCTTTTGTAACATCTTATATTATAGTCAGCTAGTCATGTATCAAATTAAATTAGATAGACATGTTTTGAAATTTTCATGTAATCTTCATCACTGAAATATCAAATACTTTACCTATACGTAATGTTTACCCTAAAATATGTCCACAGTCGAATATGTAATTTATTGAATCAACAGAGATAATGATAGAATGTATATGAATT
Source organism: Solanum rostratum (assembly GCA_029948455.1). Lineage (NCBI taxonomy): Eukaryota > Viridiplantae > Streptophyta > Magnoliopsida > Solanales > Solanaceae > Solanum > Solanum rostratum. Next base: position 28,732,982 of record CM057056.1, on the reverse strand, counting down.
AAAATAAATAATGTAATAATAAAATCGAATATAATTAAACAAGAATATGAATAAAAATATCTTGTTTATCCTGATTCCAAAGGTATCTTTGATGAAGATGATTTTGAAATAACTTGGTGTTTGACCAACAACACAAGAACTGGCAAGAAAGTAAATAAGTATATTTATAATTTGCTAATTGCATGAGAATTTGTTGTAAAGCCAAGAGGAAATGTCCTTCAACAAGCTCTCCCTTTGTAGGAATGAATTGGTTTAATGACAGAGAATCATTCCCTATAACTCACTCCTTCCATCGTTACATGTCCCCTATATTAAAAATAAATGTCCAACAATATTTATTCACTTTATGAAATCAATAGATAATTTTACATTTAGTTTTTTAATTTACTCTTATCATTAATTATAGTACATTTTTCAAGACACTATTTTATTATATTCAAAGGATGATTTTACAAAATTATCTCTATGCTTAATCTATGTGCCATAATTTATATTAACTAAGAAATAAAATGACTTTTAATTAAAATCTCGTATTTATTTCCACGTTTTGTACTTATTTGAACAACTCTGAGTTCATCATTCTTTTTCCCAATATGTTTATTTGTTTTACTTGAAAGTTCCCTAGGGAGAAATGATATATTCTAATAAAAAATAAAACAATTTGTATTGGATTGACCATGGCCCTTGCTCTAGCACAACCCCAACATAGTCTACAAAAGATACTTTAAGCACAAACAATATTATGCACCCCTAGTTTGAAATTTGGGTACACAAATAATCGTTGTTGGACCATTCGCCAACTTGTGCTTTAGAAATGCTCAATTTTGACATATCAAATACACGAGAGTTGACAAAGTTACTGTTTACTATCAAGAGCTTCTTTACAGAGTCATAAATTATCAGCAAATTAAATATTTGAAGCATATAGAATACTCAAATGTAAGAATACATACTAATAAATAATTTCACTCACAAACTTGAGTCATTGTCTTTCCAACTTCTTAGCAGCATCAACCATATTCATGAATAGATATTTTACATTATAAAGGACTTCAAATGTCAGTAACCTGAGTTATATTTGAAAGAAAATAAATGAAGTTTATAACAAACATTGATATTAGCGAGTTTAGAGGAATAAACTAATAAAATGCACTCACAAAAAACATATTTTTTACTTGCAAAGACCAAGACAAGGCAAGGTAATCTCTGAGAATCCTACACTTTCTCCAAATCATAAACTAACTTGTTCATAAATGGTGATGCTGTCAACAGAACTGAATCGTAGAGCAAAGAGAATGTATAGTTATCATAGACAAAATTTCTTAAAGTGAAAACAAGAGATTCGTTGAAAGAAACAACATCAAGAAACTTTGTACCTACCAAACGCATGAAAGTATCATTATTATATTTTTAAAATGTTTAACAATTATCAATATCAACATTTCACTCTGAAATATACTACACGTATGACTACCATTGACATGTTCACTCCACAGTAGCCAAGGATATTCATTCTAGTGCATTGTAATTGAATTGAGAATTTTACTTTTGAGGTACGTAGTAGCTCAAGTGAAAGCTTAAAATAAGGTGAGAGTTTCATAAATTACAAATTTATTTTTTACTTTTATCAACGTTGTGAAATTTCACTAGGTATATTGTTGTTTGTTCTATTAGCATTGTTGCTCCGCTCCAGTCAGTATCATCCAAGAATTAGTGTAATACAACTTTAATGATATAATCCAAGAATAAGATGTCATAACATTCATTTAGAAATATAAATGAGCTCGAAGGTCATTTTTTATATTTTTGACCAAATTACTATTTTGCCCTTCCCGAAAGTTGTCTTGGCTTATTTTTGATTGAGTCTAAAGGTCGAATTTTGAAAACTTTGTAAAAATTTGAAGTTTTGCTAAAGAAAGAGTTTTTAAAGGATTAAAGTTGGAAATTTTGAGTTTCGTGGTCATTTTGAGTTTCGAGTGTTGGATGACAATTTTGTCGATTCCATCAGCTCCAGAATGATGGATTTGGTCAAGAAGAACTTGCAGAATTGAATTTGGAGTTAAACAAATATTTTGGGCCTAAAGTTGCATTTTTAGTTCATTTTGGATCATAAGTTTGACTTTGATGAACATACGCAGTCCGAAAGCTCTAATCGAAATTCCGTCAATTCCAGTGGTTCCAGGTAGTAAAACTAATGCTAGAATTGGCTTTGTTGCAATTTTAGAGCTTCCGAGATTATTTTGAGTTTGAGTCCTAAACTAGTTTAAACGATCTTTTTCGGGTTTCGAGCCAAGGAGGTCTCGAATTCAAATTCTAATGGTTCCATTGAGTCCAAAACATCGTTTCTAGTAGAGTTTCATATTTGGTTTGTGTTCATGGAGTTCCGAACGAAACCCCAGGGTTCTATCGGTGATTTTTGTGCTGTGCATTTTTGCTGGTGTGAACTGTTTCTAGTTCATCTATGATTACTCTCCACCTTCGCGCCTCCGGATCCGCATTCATGGAGGTCAAATTATATAGACCTTCGTGTCCGCGCCAGAGGGTCTGCAATTGCAAAAGTATGGGAGCCAAGCTCCATAGACCTCCCCGTTCATAGAGGTTAAGACCGCGATCGCGGAGTGCACCCCTCTCCCTTGGTCTCCGCATTCACGAAATGCTGGCTTATCTAGTCTATGTGTTCGCGGAGCATTGATCGTACATGAACAATAAGTCATTTTTAAAGACGGGTTTAAATCATGTTCCACCATTTTTAATATTCCAAGTTTCATTTTAGAGAGAATCTTCAAAGGTTTTTCAAGGCAAATCGATTGGGTAACTATTTTTTAACCTATTTCTTCAATTTTCATTGATCAAATTGAGTTTTTAACTTGTAATTTTGAGATTTTAATTGGAGAATTTGGGAATTTTTTTTGGACTTTGATTCCTAATACTAAATTGGTGATTTCTACCTCATTTTAACTTTGTTTTCAAAATGGTTTCATTGTTGAACTCCTTATTACTTGAGGAATATTTTCATGTATTAAAATTCAATTTTCGGCCACTTTTTTCGGCATGAATTTTTTTTACCATTTTGCCTTTTTGTCCGAATTGATTGATTTTAGTGGCATTAGATTTGTTATGTGATTGTGATGCTATATTTGAATAGATTTTGGTGATTCAGAATACCGTTGAGAGGGGAAAGCTTTGGATTTGGCTTGATTCGAGACTTTTTCTAACGTAAATGTGCTAGAAGACAAACAGTGGAAGCAACTTAACAGGATCAAGATTCATACATTATCATGACGTAATATAACTAGTATCATAAACCGAACTTCAGGCAAAACTACTGAATTTCAAAAGAAATTAGCATACTTTTGAAGCTCTCAACAACGATTTCTTCAACTTCGGTAGAATAAAAAAAGAGTCCAAGACTCTGGTCTTCTACTATTTCCTGAATGATTATCTAGTCACTGACTTGTATGGGCAAGTATTTTGAAGGCTTGAGTTTTTTTTTCTGTGCGTTCTTTCTTTTCTCCAGAATCCCTATTTATCTTCAACCTCAGAATAAGAAGAAGATTCAGGAAATCAACACTAGTGAGTCATTCATGGGCAATAAAAACCCAATAACCCCCCCCCCCCCCCCCAAAAAAAAAAATGTTTTATTACTTTTATAGTAGAAAAAAACTGATTTTACATAATTAAAAAAATTATTAGGAGTAATCAATACCCATAAAACCCAAAAACATTTTTTCCCTTTAATTTTTGAAATACTCCCAAACTAGTATTTTATTTAACAATAAAACCCATTGATTTTATTTTTTAAAAAGCATTTTGATCCTTTATTAAATTTGAAATATTTCCAAATCAGTGTTTTAAATAGAATAAAAATCACTTGTTTTATTTCAAAAAAAATATTTTTTCCTCAACACTGGCTAATTAATCAGGCATAGCAGGGATCAAAGATATATTTAACTGAGGCTTTCATTTATTATAACAATTCTCAAAAGAACGAATCAATCATATCATAAAAAATTACATATTATTCCACTAAAAATATGTAAATGTAATGCTCAATATTAATCTCAAAATCTACCATTACATTTTATTTAACTCCCCGTGTTAGAATTACCGACACCAATCAATTAAATTAAATCTTCTGAAAAAATTAATTTATTGACTAAATTAATCCTTTATCATTTATACTTAATTTATTTTACGTGACAGATATAAAGTGCACCTGCAGGGTTCCCACATGAAAACTCTTAAATAGGCATAAGGGGGTGCCTTCAACTCGAGACCGAGACACGATTCTATACTTCTATCAACTAATCATTATTTCACTAATGTCATTTGTGATTATCCAATCCATTAGGAATATGTTGACTCATTAAAAAGTTTCACCTTTTAATAGATTAAAATAATATAACAAATCACATAGGTCATAATAATTATATCAAGATAAAGAATATAAGTACATGTAATGGACTAGAGAATTTATTTATAAATATTCAGAACATAATAAAATTCTCAATTGGTTTGTTCAATACATTCAAAATGTATCAGCACAAGAAGTCAAAATTTAACCATTCCCATAATTAAGATCAAATCATATTTAATCTTGTGCTATGATCACCTAGATGTTTGTCCTTCCTCATCTTTGACCGTGAAAATTAATTTTAACTTATACAAACTGACAATTTTAATCTTTCGTGTATGAGCTAAATTTCTCCATACACAAAATCGTCTACTATATAAGATATGGACACACATGTATAAATAATGGAGTATTCAAATGAAGACTTTTATTATAATAAATAAAATAATGTATAAAGTCTTTACAAGGGATTAAAATAAAATATTATAACACAAAAAAAATGGTTAATAGTATATCCCAACAAAATGGACTTCTAATATTTTGTTAAGTATGATTGAACCTTGTATACTCATATGTGCATGGAATTGAATACTTTGGGGTAGAATTATATCCTTGTAGGCTATGATCATGAGATTTCGGATTGGATAATTGTTCATATTATGAAATCTTGACTTGTGAATTTGTAATATATGGAAATTGTGCATTAATTGATGTGTATATTGAAATTGCGATGAGGTTGGGATTATATCGTGAATACTTGTGTACTTGTGAGTTACTCAATTTTGATTATTGAAATACACGATTCATATGGACATCTTGCATATTTTATTTCCATGAACATGACTATTATGCTATTATTATGTGCTTGCTTGATGATCCATTGACAATGAAAAGTCGAAGGGAAATGGTTCTGGCTAGAGAAAAAGAAAGAAAGAAAAGAAATGAAAAGCCGAAGGGAAATGGTTTCGGCTAGAGAAAAAGAAAGAAAGAAAAGAAATGAAAAGTCGAAGGGAAATGGTTCCGGCTAGATATAAAAGTAAATGTTGAAGGAAAAAATTCAGACGGATACATAGTCCATGTGAGGCTCCCATGGGTTTCAATCTAAGGTTATCGGTGGATGTGTATCATAGGATAGACATGCATTATGATTATTTGACATTGCATCGCATTATTTACATCTCATGGCATTCACTCCATCTCATATCATTCTTGTTTTGATATTATTATACGTATGGCTTATAAGACTGGATATCTATTGTATCTTTTGACTTGTGTATCAGTTGAACATTCTGAGAGACGATGCTATATGATGAGCTTATATTCATACTCTGGGATTGTTTATATTATGTATATTGTATATATTGTGCTGGGACTTTTCTATGTTCAGGTTTATTGTTCGGCGGTATGTGGTTGGGTGTTAAGGAGTACTTGTGTTCTTCGTAGCTTTACCTTAGGTTAGTTTCATTTGCGGAGTACCTTGTTGTTTAGCGCTCACCCCATGCTACATTTTTGTCGGTTGTGAGCCCGGTTGCATTTGCTAGTTATTCTTCAGTTCAGGATCGAGCTTTCGGATCATTCATGAGGTAGATGCTTATATCTTCAGTAGGCCTTCGAAGTTCTACCATTTATGTGTTTGTTCAATTTGAAAACTAAACATTGAGACTTGTATTTTATTGAGTATTCCATATTTGGAGGCTTGAACATGTGACACTAATCCTAGGATAGTTGTAGTTTTGATTTCCTGTGTTTATCTATCTTATTAGACTGTTTATCATTCCATTTTTATTAATATGTTGAGTTGATTAGGTCTTGGGATGACTTGCCTTGGTAGGTTGTGAGTGCTATCACACATGGATTCAGGGTCGTGACAATTTGGTATCAGAGCCCCAGGTTCATAGGTCTCACTTATGTACAAGCCTAGTATAGTAAAATCTTGAGGATCGGTGCGAAGATGTACGTTACTCATCCTTGAGAGGGCATGAAGATTGTTAGAAAATTCTCTTTTACTTCATTCTAATCAATTCGTGCACGAATTTTGTCTAAGCATTGTATAGTTGTGTGTCCTTTTGATAGATGGTGAGGACTAGAGCTACCGCGGCTACCAGAAAAGGGGAGGCAACCCCTGATTTTGCTATATTGAAACCCCAGCTAGGGGTAAGAGCTGAGCCAGAGAATGAGGTAGAGGTCGGGGTTGGGGCGGAGAAGCTTCACTGGCAAGAGATTATGAATGTGGTATCTCCCCTAAGCCAGTCATGGAGCCTAGAAAGGAGCAGGTTCCTCATGACTATGTTGCAACACCACTACTTCAGGATACACTTTTGAGAGTTTGTGGTTGCTAGAGACTTTGGGGCAAACGGATAGCCCAGCTGATACATCTGGTACTTCATAGACTCGGGTTAGTGCTCAACCTCAGTATCAGCAGCAAGCCTCCGAGGCTCAGGTTCAGGTGGAGTAGCCACTAGCAGCACCGATCATTGAAATTCCACCAATAGTTGCCTTCACTGATGATGAGCAGCGTAGATATGAGAGGGGTTTAGGAAGATGGACTTACTTTAATGAAATAAATTCAGTGTATGTCATGTTTTCCTTCGGTGCCCCTCAATCAAATAAAGTTGATCTTTAGTCTGTTATGCTTGAAATATGATTTAAAGATTGGCCTAAAAAAAAGGCTATATGATACAAATAATCTTGTTATTTTATTTCACGACAAAGACATGATTTTCTTGTTAGAGTTCACATATGTTATGTAATTAGAAGTACATACTTTATACGTTTATCCAACAAATTTGAAGTCTAGATGAAATAAAAATATTTTCTAATAGAGTGAACAAATATCATTAGAAATTTTCTTTAATTATTCTATATTTGAAATACACTAATTCACATTTAACATTAGAGGAAAAGAAGCTCCTGTCAAATAATTTATCCATCTCGTTTTGTTTTCTTCAGTTGGCAGCAGGATGATGAAATAGGAGGAAATTTGAAAGATTATAGGAAATGACAAACAGTAAGGCCGTCTTAGCTCAGTGGTAGAGCGCGTGGCTTTTAACCACGTGGTCGTGGGTTCGATCCCCACAGACGGCGTTGTTTTGGCAAATCGAAACAAGTTGGCCCTTCTCCACCTTTGACCAATCTCTCTTTATTTGTCATTATTGTCTCTTTGGTTTACTACCTAATGTTTCGCCATATGCAAGTGGAAATTTAACACAAGCCACATCTTCACTTAGTCAATAATAAAAGGACACACTCAACTATGGATTTTTTTGTTTCGGAGATTTATTTTTTAATTCAAAAGTCACTTAATTATGGATTCAAGTCACTCAATTATATGTGTTTTACTTAGAAAGTCACTCAATCTATTTAATTGATTTTTCCAAAAAAATTTGTTGACATCAAATTTTTATTTAAAAAGAAAATCTTTGAAAACTAAAAAATTATCATTTGATGATTGCCATCGAATTTGTTTCTCTCCAATTTTCAATAGTTTCATCTGTGTTGCTGCCTCTTCTTTATCTTTACGTTTACAGAAAAACTATGCATGAATTGTATATATAAAGAAATGTAGTTATTTTTCATAATGAATTAAAATGATTTTTTTTTATTGAATGATTTCAATGATAAACTTTTATTTTCCTAAGATTTTAGTTTTAAATAAAAATTTCATTGACATTTTTTATTAAAGAGATTGGGTGACTTTATAAGTAAAACACCTATGGTTGAGTGACTTTTTATGAAAATAGTCCATAATTGAGTGACTTTGAAGTTAAAAATCAAAGTTGAGTGACTTTTTATAAAAAAAAAATTATAATTGAGTGACTTTTGAGTTAAAAATTGAAGTTAAGTGACTTTCTATGAAAAAACATCAAAGTTGAGTGAACGTCTGAGATATTATCTGCAAATCAATCATATTCCTGGGAGAAGTTTGGTGAAATGAGTTGTGGCACAGATCTCCTAAATTAATATCCCAACCCTTACTATTCATATTATGCGGAGATACATGAGGTACAATCCATTACATCGTAATGTAGACTATAGATCATATATAGTTATCAGAATAGTCATATAACTCACGTTCTATAAACGATTCAGTCATGAGTCAACAAGAACAACGCATTAGTTTTTTGCTAGACGACATATAAAGAACATGACGATCATGAATTTAATCTTGGAGAAGATACAAGGAATTGTGTGCTTCATCTAAATGTCATTCATGTTAAGGTATAGAAAATCATCATCATTTTCCCCTTAATAAGGTTGTTAAGGCTGGAAATTGTGACAGATTACCAGCTTACACACAATTTACAAAGGATTTGGATCATATCAAAGTAAACGTTATTCCCTGTCTTGTGTATTTAATTTGCAAATTACATTCAACTTTAGTTTCCAGTTGGACAATGTACATCAAGGGCAAATATAGAATTTTTGTTTATCATTTTAGTTAGTTGGTGAATAGTGTGTTAATAATCTTGATCCACAACCATGGATTAAAATGGTTTAAGTTAATTAAATAGCCATTCCGAGGCCTATATCTTAAAGGCGTTTAAGCACAAATTAATAAAAAGGTGCAATAGCAAACACGTCAATTGATATGAATAAAAGAAGTTATTTTCATATACAAGAACACACTTTCTGCTCAGATGCAGAAATGACAAATTAATAAAGGAACGGAACAATACAACAGAAACGAAAAGGGCATCTCCTTTGACACACTGATGATACCAAATGTTGGCAGCTAACAGATGTCATCAAGAATCACCCAGACAACACAAACCCCACCTAACTTCTCCTTCTCCTTCTCCACACAACGCTGAGAAAAGAGAAGTTGGCTCTATTCATCCGGGACTTCACTTTGTTTTCTGCTTCAACACTTTTCTCTCTACCCCTCCTCTTTATTTTTTTTTTCTTTGTAGGTTTATTTATTCCTATCTGATCATTCTTAAATGGAAGCTACTAGTGGGAGCACCTGTGTACAGCTTCAAATACAAGGTGGGGAATGGATTGTATTCCCCTGATTAGGAGGATGCCTTGGTGACATCTTTGGTAGATCTATTGTATTTCATGTGACTATTAACCAGCTGCCCAGCTGAGATAGCTGACATGAGGGATAGTTCCCCAGCAAGAACAGCACCAGCTACTATTGTGGCCAAGAGCCTCGCATTTGACCCTGGTGCTTCTCTGTTGGCGCCTTTCACGCCCAATAAGTTTAAGCAAGCTGACTGAGATGCAAGCTGAGTTCCACCTCCAACAGTACCAACCTGTATCCAAGTAAATACACAATAAATATAACAAGAAATTGAAAATACTTTAAGCTGAATCGAGGACAGGTCACATCTACGAGATTGTCGTCTTTATATAGTCCAAGTGATCATAAATATCTGTGATTGAAGACATTGTTTCATTGTGAAAACAAAAAGGTCTGAAATACTAACACTATATTGAGGTATTTTAAGAATCCTTTATCTCTTTTCTTTGAAGTGATTCAACTATATGATTGAGATATGAAGAATCCAAAGCTGCATCATGCAAGCAGTACCTTAGAAAGAATATCTCATGACAAAATCAATTTAACCTGATCTCAAAAGTGTTTACACTAATTCTTTTGCAGAAAACTCATCAGTTTTGATGATTTAGAAAGAAGGAACAACAAGATAATCAGAAATTTGCATCAAGAAAATCTAATTACATACCTCAATGGAAGGCATTGTAACAGAAATATGGAGGTCCTTGCCATCATTTACAGCCTCCATCATAGTGATGCAGTGCGAGCTCTCTATGTTCTGCGCTGGGTCCTGACCAGTGGCTATATACACAGCTGAGACGATATTGCTGGCATGGGCATTGAAACCACCAAGGGCACCAGCCATGGCAGAGCCAGTAAGATTTTTCAGCATGTTCAGCTCCACAAGAGCAGCAACCTCAGTTTTCAGAACTTTCTTCACTACCTCTTCTGTGATAATTGCCTCACAAACTACAGACTTTCCTCTCCCCTCAATCCAATTAACAGCTGCTGGCTTCTTGTCCGAGCAAAAGTTCCCTGTCACAGTTACAGATAAACTTCAATGAAACAAATATCTCTATTTTTAGATGGAACAAAAAGCAGAACCAGGTCACCGTGCATTTCGTATGAAGAAAGACGTTTTCCATGAAAATTATTTTTTTGGAAAATTGTTGGTACTCCTATTTGAAACAAGTTACTATAAAATAAGAGTTGAGATCCTTGTAAGGAAACAATATTTATCTAGTTAGCGGAAAATGTTTTCTCAAAAAGAATTGTACTAGCCTTTATCAGACCATGCAGCGCAGAGAAGTTAAAAGGAAAAACAAAAGGACAGGTGGAATACCAGATATGCCGATGACATCCATGTCAGGATATTCATTCTGAAGGTAATCAAGAACATTTTGTACACCTTTGGACACCATATTCATTCCCATGGCATCACCAGTGCTACATACAAATCTCATGTACAGGTTCTTCCCGGCAATTGCACACTGAATCCTTTGTAATCTGGCAAATCTGCTTGATCTGCAACATCCCATCCAAACACAACAATTAGATAACTACTACTATAAAACCACAATATTACGAATAGATTAATGGCATGCACTTACTGGTTGAAAACATTAGCAAGTGTCTCAAATTTGATGGGATCTTCAACAAAGAACTTCAACTCTGCCGCCCTTTTGGCTGTGCCAAACCTTACACAGGGTGCTCTGGTCATCCCATCACGGAGCAAAATACTGGTGGCCCCACCAGAAGCATAGATAGCCTTGCAACCCCTGTTGGTGCTAGCCACTAAACACCCTTCTGTGGTTGCCATAGGCACTGTAAACTCTCGTCCATTGAGCAACAATGGCCCTACTATTCCCACTGGTATTTGCACGTACCCAATTGGCATCTCACAGCACTGCCCAAGAATGGATTCATAGTTAAATCCCTCCAATGGGAGCCCTTCCAGAGACTTCCCTGTAATCCTCTGCAATGCCTCCCTCCTGATCGATGCAGCACGCTTACAGTCACCGAGCTTGGATTCCAATGAGTACGATGGCATTTTCCCCTGCACCACAGATTTTATTATCTCCTCGTCTTCCTCGGACGCTGCTGGTGTGAGCAAGGGTGCAGGTTTCTCTGCCATGGACATAGCAGGTTGTGGTGGTGCCACTGGCGCAATTTGTCGAGCAGGTGGTGGAGGGATAGCACAACCAAGAGTAGTCGCAGGTCCAGAGCGACTATCTTCCTTTAATAGAAATTCCTCATCATTTTCATCCTCCACATCCCACGAATCATTATTCCCCCTGGAAACAAATGACTGAACAAACCCAATACCAAAGAAACCGAGAAGATAGATCACAGAAGCGATCAAAGAAACAATTGCACCCAATTCAGAAAGTGTAACCACATGGAGAGGAGTAGAATTCCTGATTTTCTCACGCCACCTTGAAAGAAGAAAATACATAACAGAGAAAAACATGGTGAAAAACAATCCATTGGTGAGATACAAAGGAAGTGGGAGAGCATCAGAGGCATCAATGAGAAGAGTGTCGTCCTCTTTGTGGGGTTTGAGAGGTTTTTCATCGGCGGCAAAGACCTTGGATGGATAGACAGCCTTTTCAGATCTCCGGCGAACGTCCATTTTCACCGGTAAGTCTGCCGCCGGAGGGAGGAAGTGAAGGCAAAGGAAGAAGCGTTGGGATTTGTGTTGTGTGTGTGTGGGATATAAGATTCACAAGTGATGAATGGGATGTGAGGAAAAGCGGAGATGTAGGAACTGTATTTATAGAGGAGCCCAGTTGCCGCGCTGGACTTTTTTTCCCGCACGCCCCCCTTATTTTCAAACATTCTTTTCTTATTTTGAATCGTATTTTATTTTTACACGATTATTAAAAAATTATTAATATATTTATAAATTTTATTATTTTACTCTTTATTTATATTAATATATATTAAATTAAATTAGAAAAAATCTTTAATATACTAATTAATAGTGAAGATAAAATAAGAAAAAATAATTAATTTTATCCTAATTTAATAAATACATATATAATATAAGATAAATATTTATAAAAAGATATGAATATAATATGAGAGGAACTTTGCTGTTAAATGTATTTAAGGAAAAAGGGTTCTATTTTAAGTCTTTGTACTAGTTGACTGGTGAAGTGTACATTGTTTGGGTAGAGAAACAAATGAAGGAATACACTGCTCCATCCACTTCAATTTATTATTTGTTTTGCGCTCCTCAGTTACTTTTTAAATTATCATATTGTATTTTTTATTTAACTAATTTATAAAATTAAATTATTTTAATAAAATTTACATATCTTTTTAAAATCAAAATATTCGAAAGATTTTTTACATTTTGGAATTAAATTCAAATCAAAATGAGAGAAAATTGAAGATGAAGAAAAACAAACATATATATGATAATTTACACCGTACATTATTCCCTTCGATTTTATTTATGTCTTATTTTTCATTTTTGTATATTTAAAAAGTAATGCTAAGTAATTTGTATATCTTTATACTTACACGTACTTTAACTCTTAAATTTTAATATTTTACATATTATGTTTAAGATTACAAAATTTAAAATAACATTTTGTACATTATACCATACACATCTTTAGTTATTAAGGCCACAATTAAATTTTATTGCCTATTTTATTTGCTCAAATTTTGCGTGGAGACCATTGAAAAAGAGTGTATGATATTTTTCTATCATAAAGATTCAAATTATGTCAACTTTGGTTAGTGCTTTAAATATATCAAGAATTGGTGTATTAAATTAAAATCAGCCACAACAAATAGTTCATTTTCATGATTGAGGTCTGAACATTAAAATAATGAGTAATTCCTTATATAGTCAACAGAAGACAACAATGGAAAAAGACAGAGCAGGTATCTTAGCAATTTCTTAAAGTTGATTTGTTATTAATTACGACTGCTCCTTTGCTGTCGTAACTGTCTTTTTTATTTTCTTTATCTTTTTTTATTACTGAAAGTTAGTGGTTTAAGACCATATTCAGTAGAACAAACAAGACTTTCCATTTTATCACGTTCATATGCATTATGGTCAATTACCGTAAACTTTGTAACAAATTATTAAAAGGATAATAATAATAATAATAATAATAATAATAATAATAATAATAATAATAACAATAATATATTTAGGGATCGTGTGACAGAAGGAATAAGATATAATAATTTTAAAGTAAAATATAAGATTATATTATTTTGAGTTTGGTTAGAGGTATTAGGTAGGCATGGGATTATTTGTTCCACCATTTATACTTTAGTGGTGAAATAAGTTATCTCATATATATGTTTGAATAACTTATCCTACGATAACTGGGATGATTAATTCCAGAATAATTTACCTCCAACCAAACGATAATTAGTGTAACTGCACAAATGGGATTTGGTAAGGTACAATATACACAAACTGATGAGATGTTTCTAGTAGTCCCTTGGCTAAAAAAGAAAAGAGAATTTATAGGAATAAAGAAATCATGTTAAAATACAACAAAATCACGATAATCAAAGTGCAAAAAACAATCGGGACCCTATTTGGAAAGTCATCCTAGTAATTGGATTTGGTCTAGTTGGGTGTAGTGTATTTGGTTGGCCGTGTAAATACTTGATCAACACGTAATCAAGCGTAATTGTGCGCAAGGTGTGATTTACACTCTCCAATTTACATGGAGAGGCTGTGAATTATTGGTAATTACATGGTGTAATTGCAAGCTGGTTATTTTTTAATATTTTTTTTTATTTTGATTTTGATTTTTATTTTTTGTTTTAATTTATCCTTTTATTTCTATTATTTTAAATTCTTTTATTATATTTTTTATATTCTTATATTTTATAAAAATATATTTTTATTTTTTATTTCCTTGGCATTCTTAACCTTCATGTGATTTGATGCAATCTTTCATATTTATCTTTTTTAATTTATTTATTCTATATTTTTTTTTCATTAGCATCACTTGTTTGGAATTCTAATTTTTAAATTAAAGTTGAATTCATTGTTGAGTAAAGTTATAAACTTATATTTCTTTTTTCTTTTAAATCATATCTATGCATGTTTATGTTGAAATTTGACATTAGAGTATCACGTTAAATTTTTTATTTTGAATTTAAAACTTATGTTATATTTTTATTTTCATTTGTTTTAATAGTATTGACTTGATATTTCACATTAGAAGCCATTTGTGCTTTTTAGATTTGATGGATTATCTTTTTCTCAAATGTTTTAATAATTTTACTATGACTTATTTATAATATTAATATTTTCTTCAAATATGCATTTCATGATATTCGTATAAATATTGTATTTTTAGTTTTAATTTAATTAAAATATACTAATTGAAAAATCTAAATTGATTTTTTATAATATTAGTCAAGAACATATGTTTACTAATCCATATATTTTCAAAAGACAATTTATATCTTAAATATTTAATTTCTTTCTTTTGTTTACTACCTTCCTCACAATATTATTTATAATATCCTTATTTGTATAATATTTATTTTTTAAAATTTAATATAATCTTTTAATTATACTTGTGCAATCAAACAACACACTTATAATTATACTGCAATTATATTATGACAAATAAATAGGCCAAAATAATTGATAGACTATGTAATTACTAGACTAATAATTATTATCTTAATAATTATACCAATTTTATCTACCAGGTCGCGTTCCAAACAGACACTAAGTAGGGAAAAAACTCTCTGCGAAATACCACGATTATTAGTAAGGAAAGATAAGAGAGACGAATGTAATGCAATATCCTCTTTGTTTTTTTGGGACAGTATTGAAAAAAATAAATAATAAATATGTGGCTTAACAACAGATTTTAATTTGAATTAACGAGTGTATATTATACACAGAACAAATAATTTATACATAAAAGAAAATAAATAAAAATAAAATGAAGGCAACCAAAAGGGATCATCAAAAGTTGGAGCAAATTAAGAAATCTAATTATTAAGGTTTAGTTCATTGATTCCTTAGGAACTTTCAGACTCTGAGTATTTATAAGGTAGAAATTTTCTATCCGTTGCAATGCAACTTATTTGTAGGGAATACTTTGCTCTTTTAATAAGTACATATATAAAATTTATTTGAGGGAAAATAAAGAAAAAATAATGAGTCGATAATGAACTTGTCATGTCTAATGGTTGTTAAACAAAAAACATATAAAGAGACTTTTAGGTCTTTAGGTCGCATTACATAATACTTGAACTATATGTGTGTGATAGTCAGTAAGCTCACACAATTAACTCTCAATCTGGTCCTTTATTACGGTAAAAATAGTAAATTAAGACACAAGTATTTTACGTAAAAAAACCTCCTTGCTCAAGGGAGGAAAAAATCATGATTTTTACAGAATTTTAGCAATATTCTATTATCATCAAAGAGCAATAGTGATTGCAAGCTTATGCAATCCTAAGGATTGACCTCTTATGATCCCTTCCTCTTCACGATGATACCTGCAATCTTCAACCACTAAGCATTGACTTTGTTGTCCATTAAACTAATCCCCTCAAATCAATCTAGATTTCAAAATTCATCCTAGCTAACTCTAGTTATAGATTACAGAGTGAGAGAAAACGTTTTAAGTTGAACACCGAGTTTCTTTATAAATTAGGACTTAATTTACATAAAATGAGCAAAGAAATAAACTAGAAACAACAAAGTAAAATGATGACAATCTTGAGTTCTATCTGCTATTCCTTCATTGATATTTTTGGAGAGAATTTCACCCCTTTTCTTTGTTGTGAAAGAGATGATGTAGCAAAATTTAATTGCGAGAGTGTTGAGATGACATAATATAGGATGACCACTTTTGCTTGATGCAATTCTATTGGCCAAGAGGCTTGTCACACTGCAAAAACCTAAGCACTCACAAAAGTAGTTACTAGTAGTGTATTTCAACTGTCGCTTTCAGTTTCATACAAATAGTTCTAGCATGGGATCATATCCCATACCAAATCCTAATTTGTCAAATTATCAAAAATACAATTTATCAATTTCTCCATTTTTGATGATAACAAACTCAACTGCAAAAAGTTTATTAGCCTTACAATCAATGTTCCCATTTCACAGTTAAAGTTTATTAGCCTCACATTCAATGTTCCCCATTTCATAGTTATTTTCCCCTTTCTACAGGTCTCGCTCCTCGTCTGTTCTATTTAATCAACCCATTTAAACCAATACACAACCTACAATATCTTCCCCCTTTTCACATCATTAAAAAAGATAAGCAGTAAACCAAATTAAAGGTTATGCAATTTTAAATAAATTTGTAGTCATAGAGACAATATAGCATTAACAAAAAGCAAAAGTGGAGAATAGAAACAATTGATATGAGCATCATTCATTCACATAGATAAAATAAGCAACCCAAATTAATACCGAAATAAATTGCAAATGAGAACCAATAAAAAATTATCATAGAGAGGGAGACAACAAAATAGGATTTGAGTTAGAGGACATTTAGGAAGAGGGAGGTTTGGTAGTAAAAAATTGAAGGACTAAGGTAAGGCGAGCATCAGCTTCAACATGGTTCTTTAAAAGTCGATCCTTGAGTTCTTCCACCTGAGCTATAAGTTGAACATTCTATTCCCTTAGAGAGGAAATCTCATCTGAACCTAACCCCTCTTGAGAAGCCTGGGCCAACTGAATCTTTAACTGAGAATTTTTTTTTATCCTTCTTTGTTAAAATCAAGGACATTTCTTCCAATTTGTGTGGCAGTTGCTCTTGATTATCCAAAAGCTCGTAAACTTGTGATTTTCCTTTCTTTCCTCCTTCTCCTTCAACACGCCCACACTCAATGAGAGTGTGAAATGACATGACTTGCTTGATAGTCCCCTTAATCCCTGCTCTAAGAGGATCCTTGTTGAAAACAAAGACTCTACCCAATAAGTACCTGTAAGCTATATTATGCTTCCTATATTTTGAAGCCATTATCTTGCTAATATGTTCCAGCATGATTGCTGAAAGATTTTTCTCCCTCCAATTTTCTTAATGACTCGATAAGAAAAAGGTCAAAAGTAGTTGCAACAGTACATTTCTCAGACCTGGGAAGAAGAACTTTGTTCATAAACTCAAAATACAGTTGAAAAGTGCCCTTCATAAACTTCTTGGACACTCCAGTCTTGCTAAGTTTTTTCACTTTTCTAATTTCTGCAATGAAGTATGAAGTAGGAGAAGCCTTCACAATAGACTTCTCCCTGAATATCAACACTGCATCTAAGTTTCTGATGAACACTCGTCGTTAATTCAATCGGAGAATATTATATATATATATAAAGTTTCTCCAGACCTCTCTATTGTTGCTAACTGTGGAGAAATTTTCTTGGAGTTCAACTTCCTAAATCAGAAAGAGATAGCAAACAACTTCTTCGAAAACTGATTTTAAGAGAGAGATCTTCGGCGATCTCCCTTTTTCGTTGAATTCATATGCAGTTCTTCCACTTCTTAAATTGAGGGCAAGTGCTCTTGAAGGCTTGTCAACAGATTCGATCAACCCAGTTTCATTATTCTTCAGAAGTTCTCTTCTATTGGCATACAATTCTGTCAAGACCGGCAAACAAGAACAGTTGAATCAAGATAGGCACGTTGCATGCGACTCTAAGATTTGCACAGCCGCGTGAGTGTATTGCTATTTTAAGATTTTGGCAGCTTTATTTCTTTGGCGATCATTGTTACAGTGTAACAATTTGTTCCAGAAATCAAGAAATTGACCATTGCCAAAATCCCGGCGAACTCAAACCTTTGACTATTTTTTTCCTGCACCATTTTATTTTCTTATTGTGGTTGCCTATTGTTCTTGATCTTTTCTCACTAATATTGTGCATTAATTTGTTTACTTGCTTACGGTTATTGTTCTTGATTTTTCTTGATTATCTTATTGTTCTTTATTGATTTTGTTTGTTGCGAAAACTCATCAAATCTCTTAAATTGCGTGTTGTATTTACTTGTTCTTGTGTTATTGGATTTCTCTTTTTTTACGTGTTTGTTCATTGTAAAATTTATTTGTTTGGGAGTTTTCCAAGTTGCCTAATATATTTGTTACGTGTGTGTGTATTTTTTGTTGTTTTGAGTTTTTGTTGTTGATTATTGATTATTGTATATTAATTCTAGTGTATATTTCGTGATTTGTATCTTCTTGATCTTTATATCTTAGTGAATTATTGGTTTTTAGTTTAGTGGCGTCAGGATCTAATAGTGGATTAGGGTCATGTCATCGGGTGGGTCGGAGGTAAGAGGTGGGGGGGGGGGGGGTAAGAGGGGCACGAGCTTATCTAAGTTAAGAGTAGGGTCATGGAATATAGGATCACTTACAGGGAAATCCATAGAGCTAGTGAAGTGTCTTAAGAGGCCAGCATATTAATATAGCGTGTGTTTAGGAGACTAGATGGATAGGGATCAAAGCTCGGGATGTAGACGGGTTCAAGTTATGGTACTCGGGTGGTTCTAGGGATAGAAATGGTGTAGGTATACTGGTAGACGAGAACCTTAGGGAATATGTGGTGGAGGTTAGGAGGTTTAATGATAGGATGACGTCTATTAAACTTGTGGTTGGTAGGCATGTAGTGAATGTAGTTAGCGCCTATGCGCCTCAAGTGGGCCTAGATGAGGAAGTCAAAAGACTATTTTGAGAAGATTTGGATTAGGTTGTGAGAGGCATATCAGAGACTAAAAAGCTCTTCATTGGGGGAGACTTTAATGAGGATATTGGGGCAACCACTAGTGGGTTTGATGATATTCATGGAGGCTTTGGTTTTAGGGAGAGGAATGGAGGTGGTACATCTCTTGCCCAAAGCCTTTGAGTTAGTTATTGCTAACTCATGTTTTTCGAAGAGGGAAAATCACTTAATTACCTTTCGTAGTACGGTAGTTAAGACTCAGATTGATTATTTACTTCTCCAGAAGGGCGATAGAGGCCTTTGTAAGAATTGCAAGGTTATTTCGAGTGAAAATATTTTCGCTCAACATAGTCTTGTAATGATGGATTTAGAGATTAAGATAGAAAGAAGAAGGTTATTAATGCCCAACCGAGGATTATATGCTAACTCCTACCCTTTCACGAGAGATGGAAGAAAAGTTGAGTAATTTAGAGGCTTGGAGTAGTGGCAGAAATGTGAAAAATATGTGGGACACTACTGCTAATTGCATTAGAAAAATAGTTGCCGAGGTACTAGGGGTTTCGAGAGGAACCTTTGGTGGACGTCAAGGCGATTAGTTGTGGAATGATGAATTCCAAGGCAAAGTGAAAGCTAAGAAGATTGCCTATATGAAGTGGTTGGAGTGTAGGGATGTGGATGAAAAGTGAATGCTTAAAGAGATCTATAAGACGTCTAAGACAAAAGCGAAGATGGCAGTAATGAGTGCTAATACGACGACATTTGCGCGCCTGTATGAGGAGCTAAGTGATAAAGGCGAGGACAAGAGACTGTATAGGCTCGCTAAAGAGAGAAAAAGGAAAGTTCGCGACTTGGACCAAGTGAAGTGCATCAAGAATGAGGAGGGTGAGGTATTATTGGATGAGACTTCCATTAAGCTAAGGTAGCAAGCTTACTTTCATAAACTCTGTAACGAAAAAAGAGATAGAGATATTGAGCTAGGTAAGTTGACACACTCCGAAAGTCATCGAGATTTTGGTTGTTGCTGGTAGTTCAAAGTTGAGGAGGTTAGATGTGCTATTAGTAGGATGAAGAGAGGGAGGGTGATCGGACCCGATAAGATTTCGGTAGAGTTCTGGAAGAACATGGTCAAGGATGGCATAGCATGGTTGACTAGACTATTCAATGCTATTATGAAGACTTCAAAGATGCCTAATGAATGAAGGAGGATCATGATGGTTCCATTGTACAAGAACAAGGGTGATATTCAAAACCGTAACAATTACAGGGGTATCAAGTTGTTAAGTCACACTATAAAGTTCTGGGAGAGAGTGGTGGAGATGAGGGTGAGAAAAGTAGTGTCTATTTCAGAGAATCAGTTTGGATTCATGCTGGGGAGGTTGACTACTGAAGCAATTCATCTTGTTCGGGGATTAGTGGAGAAGTATAAGAAAAGAATGAAAGACCTTCATATGGTGTTCATTGATCTCGAGAAGGCCTGTGACAAAGTTTTGAGGGATGTTCTGTGGAGGTGCCTAGAGGTGAAAGGTGTCCCAATAACATATATTATGGTGATGAAGGATATGTACGACGGAGCTAAAACTCAGGTAAGAACGGTGGGAAGAGCCTCAAAGTATTTTCATGTTGAGATGGGACTTTATCAAGGATCTGTGTTGAGCCTTTTTCTGTTTGCCTTGGTGATGGATTAGCTGACGTGGTCTATTCTTGAAGAGGTTCCATGGTATATGTTATTTGCAGATGACATAATACTGATTGATGAGACTCGAACTAAAGTTAATGATAGATTGGAGGTCTGGAGACACTTTAGAATCCAAAGGGTTTAAATTGAGCAGGACCAAAATAAAATACTTGGAGTGCAAATTCAATGTCGCGAGGAATGAAGCAAACATTAATGTGAGGCTTGCCACTCAACCTATCCCTAAGAGAGAAAACTTTAAGTATATTGGGTCCATCATCTAAAGTAGTGGCGATATTGATAATGATGTCACACATCGTATTAGGGCAGCATGGACAAAATGGAAGATTTCTTCTGGAGTATTGTGTGATAAAAAGATACTACCTAAACTTAAGAGTAAGTTTTACAGAATGGTGGTTAGACTGTCTTTGTTGTATGGGGCGGAGTATTGACCAATAAAAAATGCACATGTTCAGAAGATTCAAGTCGCAAGGTCGCAGAGATGAGGGTGTTGAGATGGATGTATGGTCATACCAAGAGCGATAAAATTAGGAATGAGACCATCTGAGAGAAGCTAGAGGTGGCCCCTGTGGCTGATAAGACGAGGGAAGCGAAATTGTGATGGTTTGGACATATGTAGAGAAGGAGTACCAATGCTCCTATTAGGAGGCGCAAGAGGTTGAATTTGGGAGTTACATGGAAGAGTAGAAGTAGACTAAAGAAGTATTGGGGGGAGGTATTGGGAAATATATGGCAAAACTTGATCTCACCGAGGACATGACCCAAGATATAAAAGAGCGGAGGTCGCGAATTAGAGTAGCAGGTTAATAGGTTAGTAGGGTTAGGTAGATGTTTGACCTGGGGTATAGTAGAGTAATAGGATTAGTCGTGTTTTTATTCCGCTGTTGTTATTATCCGTCATATATATGTTGATTTTATCGTATTTACGTACTATCATGGGCTTTTCATTATTATTCCTTTTCTTTTCCTTTCTCTTTTCTTCACATCTAGCTTATTCAGCTTATGGATTTTTGAGACGAGAGTTTCCAGGAAACAACCTTTCTACCTTGTGAGGTAATGATAAGGTCTGCGTACATTCTACCCACCCCATACCCCATCTGTGGAATTCACTAGGTATGTTGTTATTATTATTGTTATCACTTCATCAAGATGAACTTGTCGAGAATTAACCACAGTATTGATGTTCCCATCTTTATTCATTCTCAGATTGTAGGAAAATTCACAAACTTTGTTTTCATAGAAAATTGGAACAAATTAGTCAAATAAATGAGTCCAGCCATATATCTCCACATCATCAATTAAATTACCCATGCCTGGCCTACCCACAAACCCAGGATCAACTACGCGACCACTCAAGACCTTTTAAGTTTTGAGAACTTGAACTTACATTTTAAGTTTTGAGAACTTGAACCCTCTCTTCCTTAGTAAGTTCTTTCGTCGAACTAGGTCCCTCGCTTGACTCTAAATCCCAAACAACCTTAGAGTTATCTGTGATTTTTCTCTTCTACCTGCTTTCTTTCTCCTTTGCTTTCCCTTTCTAAACTTCTTTCTGTTGAACTCTTGTTTGTCTAGAACTTTGACTGGGTTTTGCCTTTTGGAATATTATTGGCCTTGTGTGAACTTGTTTTCTTTTCTTTTCCACTACAACAACTACATATTCTGATTCATCTCTACTATTCTCCTTTCTCAACTGAGACATCTACTATATCAACCTCAGAAATTTGACTCTCATCAATAGACCTCCTTCTCTTTCTTCTATTTTCATAGTTTGAGACTTGTTTGCTTTCATTGAATCACTTAAAAGCTTTCTCCGAGAAATTCTTGTAGAAAATTAAATAATCTTTTCTTTTGTCACTTTTGTGGCCTTTGTTTTCGCTTTTCTTGATGGGATTACTATACTTCTAATTACCTGGATCAATGGTCTATTATCTTCACTGTCTTCTTTTTTATTCCCCTCAAATTTAGGTAATGTATCAGTGGTGGATGTTTGGTCAAACTTAGGCAAGCACTCCTCCTTCTACACTGCTAGAGATTTTGAACCTTCTTTGAAAAGAACTATATCTTTTTACTATTCTTCTCCGGTTTCCATTTTACCACCATGTAAGTTCAGCTCTTTTTTAGAAAATAAATTTTGGTTCTCATCTCTCATTTCTGTCAGATGTTGAATGAAAATTTCCTCACTTGCAACAAGATGTTAGGCTCATTATTCTTACCTAAGAGAAGGTCTTCATCAAAATTTTATTTTGATATCCAAATGAGGTGGAACTAAGTTGGAACAAATTTGCAGTAGGTCCCATCTGTAAAATGAACTTTAGATACCACTGAAGGGTTAAGAGTAGGAATTTGAGGTGTATTGAGATCTAAGGTAGGGAAGTAAACAAGAGTTGGTCTTGGTATTTCAGTATTGGGTGATTTGAGTGAAGGAACTAAAGAAATAGGAGGTTTTGAGAGTGGTTTCAGAGGGATATGCATCTACAGGAATGTTGATGGATGAGTAAGAGGGTTTTGAAGAAGGTACACCCATAAAAGCGTTTTATTCACTTGAATCTTGAGGCATTTTTGGAGTTCTTTTCGGAGAATTTGACATGATTAAGTATTACAGGGGAAAAATTGTGAAAATTGAGATAAAGAACTAGAGGGATTTGAGAGTTGAATAGGAATAAAAAGATTGAGGAATGTGGACTATAAGGGATCGTTTGGTAGGAAGTATTAAGACAAATAATCCATGTATTAGAGTAAGGTATTAGTTAATACAATATTTGGTAGGATTTTTGGACCCATGTATGATTAATCCATGTATTAGTTAATATCACATACATGGTATTAACTAATCCTCCCATATGGTAGTATTAATTAATACCTTGGATTTAATACCATGAATTAAATATATAAAGACAAAAATATCTCTCAAATTCTTTTACACTTTTTTTTATTTTCTTGATTTTGTTTTTTATAATTGTAGGTTTGTACTTGTAAATTTATTTAAATAAACCAACTTACAAACTTTATTTATTTGCGGGTTCATATTTCATAATATAAAAACAAATAAATTTACGATGTCAAAGTTCTAAATTTTTATTTGTTTGTGGTTTCATATTTACATAATAGACAAAAAAACTTTTGCCTCGTCAATTTTTTTAATAATTAATTCAATTGAGTGATTTTTATTGATACAAAACAAAGTCCAATGATGTTAGATATATTCTCAAAGTTGAATGACCTTGTAAGATATAAACACTATACTAAAACTATAACTTTGAAATTTGTATGTGTAAATATAGATTGTTTATTTTACAATTGTTTACCATCTTTTCGATTTTAATAATAAATTATTTATCTTTATTAAATTAAAAATTGGCATTTATTTTATTAGTGATGAATTTATTAAGATCACAATTATTTATTCTCAAATAATTCAAGTGAGAAAATAGCAAACATGATAACTAAATTATTATTTTCCTAACTAGTTAGAAGTCATAAAAAATAATCTATTTCAATCTAATTACATGAAATAGAAAATTCCATTATAATTCAAAGGTATAACTGGAAAGAAGCTTTTTGTAGAATTTTAAACTAAGCACAAGATTAGATAGGATGAAATGAACCACACACTTGATAAAAAATAATTCATGTGTTACTCATCCATGCATTACTAATCTCTGTGGTATTCATTTTTGTACCAAATGACCCCTAAAGAGTAGAAAAAGGCATATTAGGTCTATCTGAAAAGATACGTCAAAAATAATTAAAGAGATGTGAGAACGATTAGAAAAGGAACAATTGACACATGGCAATCACGTCGGTTTCTTAAAAGCAAATTTAAAACAATATTAAGAATTCAAAGCTTGAGTAAGGGATAGGTCCCTCTTTGTAGCCGAATGTGACTGCGAAAATCTTTCTATCTTTCCATCACTTCTGGCCAATCCATGTGGATGTATATCTCAAAAAATACAACATTGAGTTTATTGATAAACATGCATTATCAAAAACAAGGATACCTAATCCTTGATCATATTTAAATAAGGTATTGAAGACTGAGTTTGGTCAATTAACCACTTTTATCATACCCAACTTCCTATGATTTTTCTCAAACATTACTCTACTCAAGGACTTGGTGAAAATATTAACAATCCAATCCTCTATTTTGCAAAATTTCATGTTAATGTTCCCTTTATCAATATTGTCTCTCAAAATGTGATATCTCACATACATATGCTTGATCCTCTTATGATGAACTGGATTCTTTGCCATGTTGAGTGTGCATTTGCCATGTTGAGTGCGCTGGTACACTCATACAAAAGTGGAATAGTGTGAGTAACAACTCCAGAATCCTCGAATCGTTGTTTAATCCACAATACTTATGCATAACATGATGCAACTGCTACATACTCTACCTCAACTGTAGAAGGGCAACTAAATTATACACTTTAGTGGCCCAGAGAATAAGAGATGACCCTAGTAAGTGAGCCATTCCAGAAGTTCTCTTCCTATTAACTTGATACACTGCATAGTCTGTATCAGCATACCCCATTAGTTCAAAGGAATCTCCTAAAGGATAGTATAGGACTAGGTCTTTTTAACATCTTTCAGATGAGATTCCTTTGGCCTTGCTTGAAACCTTACACATATTCTGACATTATAAACTATATCAAGTTTGCTTGCAGTGATATACAATAATGATAAAATAATTCTCCTACACATGGTATCATTTACTGAGAGACCGAGTTCATCTGCATTCAATTTTGAATTTGTACCCATAGGAGTGTCAATTGGTTTAACATCATCTATTTGAAACCTTTTTAATAACTCTTTGATGTACTTTTCTTGACAAATAGAGGTCCTATTTGGGGATTTTTTTTATCTATAAGCCTAGAAAGAAATACAATTCTCCCATCATACTCATCTCAAATGCACTCTTATACGACTAGAGAAATCATTACACATTGATTCTGATGTTGCACCAAAAATGATATATTTAACAACCCATCTTAAGATGAGTAGTCTCACATCGACAAAATACAGATGAGATATTGGGTATATGAGTAAACAAGCCTTACCTATTAGTGATGCATTGTAAAGTCATGCGGGCCTAGGCCCAAAGCAGATAATATCACTAGCAGGCCCAATGCGGATAATATCACTAGTGGGCTGGATCATTACAATATCATCCATGTACACTTATATAATGAGAAGGTTCCTTACTCTTGTCTTCAAGAATATAGTGTTATCAATTTTATATCTTTTGAAATTAGTTTTCAACAAAAACTTGGACAACCTCTCATATCATGCTCTTGGTGCCTATTTTAAATCATAAAGTGTTTTATCCAACTTGAGGAAATAATTAGGATGATCGATGCCTTCAAAACCAGGAGGTTGTTGGACATAAACTTCTTCCTTCCAGTACCCATTAAAGAAGACACTTTTGACATCTATTTGCAGTTTATAACCCGTAAAAGCTATAAATGCAATGAGTGTTCTTATGTTTCTGTCCTTCCCACTGGTGCGAAAGTCTTATCTTGATCAATTCCTTCTTCTTTATTGAAACCCTAAACTACGAACCTTGACTTGTTCTTGACAATTGTACCTTGCTCATATAGCTTATTTTAGAAGACTTACCTTGTCCCTATGATGGTTTTATCAGTTGGCCAAGTAACCAAATACCACACTTTGCTTCTTTTAAATTGGTGCAACTCTCTCGCATTATCATCCAATCAGCATCCTTCAAGGCTTCCTTTACATTTTTGGGTTCATGGAAGAAATAAATTTTGGAAAACCTATCAAATTCCTCATTTTGAATCCAGTTTGAGTGCCAGAATCCAACAGAGAAATAATATTGTCCAAAGGATAAGAGGACTGATATTTCCAGGTTGACCTTCTTACTTTTTGACAGACTTCCTCTATTTGTGCATTCTCATAACCATTATCAACATTTCTGATTGATCTTTACAATCTGTCTCTTGACTATCATCCAAACCATTTCTAGTTAGGAACAACTACATATCCTGAAAAGCCAATGTCATTGTTATCCTAATTTTGATTATCATTAGCTAGTTTTTCATTGGTTCTATCTCTCTGAATCTGAAGTAGCTCCTTAAACTCAGTTTCATCATGATCCTTCAATCTTTCAAGTTTATCAGACCCATCGAATATCACATGAATACCTTCTCCAATACACTATGTTCTCTTGTTAAAGACCGTATATGCTTTGCTGGAGGATGAATAGATAACAAACATAATTTCATCACTTCTTGTATCAAATTTTTCAAGATTATTTTTGCCATTATTGAGAATAAAACACTTGCACCCAAAAGTCCTTAGATAATTCACTTTGGGATTTTTGTTGTTCAACAACTCATAAGTAGTTTCATTGAGAATGGACTTGATCAATCATCTATTGATCACATAACATCTAGTATTCACAGCTTCTGTCTAGAAATTCTTTTGAAGGCCAGAAATTATCAACCAAGTTCTAGAAATATTCACCAGGGTTCTGTTCTTCCCTCTACCACACCATTTTGCTAAGGAGTTCTATGAGCTGAGAAGTTATTATATATCCTATTTTTAGCATAAAAGATGTCCATCTTAGCATATTGTCTAACTTAATTTCTGTTATCGTACAATTCAGCTTTGTTTGAATCATTTTAGCAAAGATCATAAGTACATCATAATTTTCATCCTTAGTTCTCAAGAATATGGTCCAAGCAAATCTTGAAAAAAATCATTCACAATCATCAAGATTTATTTCTTTCTACCTCTGCTTTGAATCTTGACTAAACCACACAATCCATGTGAATTAATTTATGGGCCTTGTGGTGCTGGCCTGCTTCTTCTACTTGAAAAAAAATTTGGTTTGTTTGCCCTTAACACAAGCTTCACAAATTTTGTTATTTGAAAACTTCATCTTAGACAACCTATAGACTAGGTCCCTGATACAAGTTTGTTCAACGAGGAAGCACTAACATAATCCAACCTTTTGTGCCACTATTCATCATTCTCACTTTGAGTACGAAGGCATGTAAGATAATCTCCTTGTGCAGTATCCAGTCTATCACATATATATTCTTGACCTTTTTGCAATTAGAATCACTTCTTGAGAGATTAAATTGGCAGCAAAACACTTTTCTAGCAAAAATTTGACTTTATTTCCTTTATCATAGATTTGTACTACACTCAATAAACTATGTGTTAGCCTATTCACATAATACACATTTTCAATTGAGTATTCTAATGACTTTTCAATCCTTCCAATACCAAGAATGTAATCTTTTTTACCATTAACGAAAGAGGCACCCCCACCTTGAAGTGTCTTGAGTGAGAGAAAGCTTTCAACATCTCTAGTCATATGTTTTTAGCAGCCACTATCCATGTACCAATACTGGCTACTACTTCTTTCATGCACTTGCACACAGATCACTTGTTAAGCTTAGGAACCTATTTGAGTCTGAGTTCCCAATAAGCAGACAAAGAAGTAACAAGTGTGTTTCTTGTCCACTAAGGTAGAGTCATTTTCTTCAGTTTAGAATATTTGTTGGATATTTATCTAGGACTAGGTTTGATTTTCAACTACTTCTTCTGTTTAAAATATTTTGAAAAGCCTTCTTTAGCTCTTTTTCAGGCTGAATAATCTCTTTTGAGATGACCATTTCTACCACAATAAGTGCATAGTGAATTGTTAGAGACAGTAATATATTTGCTATGAGAATTATATAGAGAATCTACCTTCACACATTCTAGACCCTTTCTATTATTGTCTCCTTAAAGAGTTAGGTTTTCAAAAAGATTTAAAGAAGTGGTCACTTGAGGGAGCTGTTCAGTTCTTCCTTGACACGAACTAGGTTCCTCTCTAACTGGTCATTTTTTCTAAGGCCTTCAGCAGATTTTAGCTTGCTTTCAAGTTTAAGCTATAAACTACTGGCTCCATCATTTCTCTTAGACACATAAGTGACCTCATTCTTTAATTTTCTTGACAGATCTAAATTTCATATTCTAGTAGTATCATTTTTTCTTCCCATTTTAGGCATTTGGGCGACTAGGACAACTTTTTCATCTTGAAAGATGTCGAGACTGTTGTTCAAAAGGCCCCTTTTTCTAGTCAACTCATTTAAAGAATTAATCAACACGTAGCTAGTCCTCTCAATTTTCTAGAAGAATAAGCATTCAAGTTTTGTTTAAAATCATCAAGGGTTACCTCTTCATCATCCTCATCTTCAGCTTCATTATCAGACTTTTTCATAAATGCAAATATTGAATTGAAAATATTTTTATCATCTTTGATAGCCAATGTTCAGATTTCTCTAATTCACTTAAGTAATTTTCCCACACAGCAAGAGTCTTCGTCACTGCTAGATGTGTTGCAACTCTTCTTTTAGACTTGTCAGAGAGTTGGTCCCTCTCCTTATGTTTGTCACCTCTAGATTTGTCATAACCCTTGTATTCTAATTTGTGCATAGGATAATTTCTAGTGACATGTCCTGGATTTTCATATTTAATTTCTAACACAAATTGGCTGCATTTGCTGGAACTTCCTTTTCTTCATAAATTTTTCATGCTTTCTCACAATCTTCTTGAATCTGCGAGTTAGATATTCCATGTCTACATCTTCTGCAATATCATCACTTGGAGCAGCCTTGAGAGCCAAAGATTTATCTTTCTTCACCTCCTTCTTAGAGAAGTGTTGTTGCTTGTTGAGCTAATGAGTATAAAGATTACTACTCAACTCATCCACAGTGAGGGTTTTCAGGTCCTATGCTTCAACAATGACATCAACTTTGCTTTTCCAAGATTTTGGGAGCACTCTAAGAATTTTCTTGACCTTCTTGCTTGTGTGAATAGGTTCTTCCAAACAACTTAGTTCACTTGTGATAGAAGTAAACCTGGTATGTATTTTTTGAATAGGTTCACCTTCCTTCATAGTGAAATTTTTATACTGTATAGTCTACATGTATGCCTTTAACTCTTTCACTTGGGTAATGGCTTCATGAACAGTTCTTATGTAATACCAGATTTTTTTTGTCGATTTACATATAGAGATTCTATTATATTCATCAGGTCCTATCCTACACACAAGTAACTTCTTTTCCTTGTAATTCTTCTCAATCTTTTTTCTATCAACTTCATTATACTCTCTTTGAGTCTTTGGGATGAGTCTGGTAATCTCTCCTTCTTTCACTTTATTCTTAGGAACATGTGTTCCATCGAGAACAATGTCCCATAGTTCACTATCTTCAGTCATGATGAAGTCATGTATTCTTCTCTTCCACCATCCATAGAACTATCCATTGAAATGAGGAGGTCGAGTTGTTGATTGTCCTTCCAGATTTATAATAGAAGTCATTGCTACGACGTCCTCTCTGGGTGCTAATCTTCAGAAAATCCTTGTTCTGATCCCATTTGATGTACACTTACACAAATAACTCTCGACCTGATCTGTCACTGTAGCAAGAACAGTAAAAATAGTAAATAAAAACACAAATATTCTTACGTGAAAACCTCCTTGCTTAAGGGAGGAAAAATCACGACCTGTCTTATAGGACTTCAGCAAAATTCCATTATCATCAAAGAGCAATAATGATTATAAGCACATGCAATTTTAAAGATTAATCTTTTAATTCTTTCCCCCTTACAATGATACTTGTAATCTTTAATTACTAAGCAACAATTCTGTTGCCTACTAAACTAATCCCCTCATATCAATCTAGATTTCAGAAATCATCCTAACTAATTCTAAGTACGGATTATAGAGTGAGAGAAAATGATTCAAGCTGAACACCAATTTTTTTTAATAAATCAGGACTTGATTGACATAAATGAGCAAAGAAATAAACTAGAAATAGGAAAGTAAAATGATGACAATCTTGAGTTGCATCTGTTGTTCCTTCATTGATATTTATTGAGAGAATTTTAGCCTTTTTCTCGCAATGAAAGAGATGACACACCAAAAAATTATTTGTGAGAGGATTGACAGGACATAATATAGGATGACCACTCTTTCTTGGTGCAATTCTATTGGCCAAGGGTATTCCATATTGCAAAAACCTGAGCACTCACAAAATTAATTACTAGCAATGTACTATTTCCAACTGTTACTTTCAATTTCACATAAATAGTCTACCATGGGATCAGGTCTCATACTAAATTCTAATTTGTCAAATCATCAAAATTATAATTTAATAGTGTGTATACTATTTTTCTTTTTTTGTTCCAAATTTACACAGTACATATATGGCTATACCAAGTTGCACCCTTTCACAAAACCGAAATACTAAGGAGCCGTTTGGTAAGAAGGATTAGGGGAAATAATCCAGGGATTAGGAGAATGGTATTAGTTGATACCACGTTTGATAGAAATTAGACTCATGTATTAATTAATCCATGTATTAGTTAATACCTCATACATGGTATTAACTAATACCTCCCATTTGGTGGTATTAGCTAATCGTTTGGATTTAATACCATGAGATTATATATAAAGATAAAAATGTCCCTAAAATTCTTTTACACCTTTTTTTAAATTTTTTTGATTTTATATTTGTAGTTTTGTACTAGTAAATTTATTTAAATAAATTATTTTACAAAATTTATTTATTTTCGGGTTCGTATTTTCATAATATAAAAATAAATAACTTTACTATATCAAATTTTTAATTTATTTATTTGTGGTTTCATATTTACATAATAGACAAAAAAATATTTTGCCATGTCAATTTTTTTATAATTAATTTAGTTGAGTGATTTTATTGATAAAAAACAAAATCCAATGATGTTAAATATAATTTCAAAGTTGAGTGAGCTTGTACGATATACACACTATATTAAAATTACAATTTCCAAATTTTTATGTGTAATTATAGATTGTCTATTTTTCAATTGGTTGCCATCTTTTCTATTTTAATAATAGATGACCTATCTTTATTAAACTAAAGATTGACATTTTATTAGTGATGAATTTATAGAGATTATAATTATTTATTCTCAAATAATTCAAGTGAGAAGATAGCAAACCTAATGAAAAAATTATTATTCTCTTAACTAGTTAGAAGTCACAAAAAAATAATCTACTTTGATTTAGTTACATGAAATAGAAATTCTCATAATAGTTTAAGGGCATAATTGGAAAAGAACTTTTTATAGAATTTTAAACCAAACACAAAATTAAATGGAAAGCAATAAACCAAACATGGGCTAAAAAATAATCTCAGCATTACTAATCCCTGCATAATTAATCCATACATTACTAAACTCTGTATTACTAATCCTTGCATTATTCATTTTTGTACCAAACGATCCCTAACTGATTTCAATGAGATTATATCCTAACACTTACACTCATTAATTAATCAAAATCTTAATTAATACTATTGGGCTATGCCTTTCATCTTAACACGGTCATTCATTTTCTTCTATCATTTCTGATCATATAATTTAGTTTATCTATCCTCTACTACTTCAAGCATTTAATCATAAGCTTGTGATTGTACTAATTGATTCCCCCACCCCCCAAATAAATAAATAAAAGGAATTAATTGCATATTCCAGTAGAGGCTTTAGTTTTTCTCAATTATTTGGGAACTAAAATGTCTTATGTTAATAGTTTGATCCCAAATTATTCCAATTCTTAATAGCTTGTCCCGATTATTACTTAATTGGATTAAAAAGGTTATCCATTTTTAACTTTATAAATATATTGTTTTGTTTCTTTTTAAACACGTTCTTTTTTCTAATAAAAATATTATTACTTTTTTAAATCATTTCTTGCTTCTTTTTTCTTTTAAAATTCTCTTTAACTAATTTAAAAAAAAACACAAGAAGTAATTTACTTGTCCTTAATATTATTTTTATCAATTAAAATAGAATTAATAATTCTTTGTGCACTCTTGTTGCATGAGAAATTGATTGACTATGTAAACTTTTATTTTGTTAAAAAAGGTTCAATTCCCCACTTTATAATTTTCTCCCTAACTTTCTTGCCCGAACTCCATTTTTTTAAGGAAAAAAAGAGAGAGAGAGTGTTGTTGCATAATTTTCCAATCTTGGCTATTTGTTTATGCTATGATTTGTTGATGATTAAGAATGAAGGGGGCGGCATCGTAAATATTCTATAAGATAGAGGTAGCCAAAAAAGAAAAAGATGGGCATGCACGTGAAATTGACTCTCAATTGTTCCATATATGTGTTGTACTAATTTGAAATTATACACAATTACTCCTCTAATTAGGTGCCACTTTAGAATTCTTATATAGCAGTTGCCTTTGGACTAAACAGTTTGTTGTTTTTTTGTCTTTTTATAGTGTTTGGAATTATTATGAGAGAATTGTGTTGTATTTTTCGATAGTTGTTTAAGAAATCAACACAAAATGTGTCTACGTCAGGTGTGGAGGGACAAAAAAAAGGTAATTTTAGAGCTACGTGGCATTTTAGGAATTTAAAAATTAATTTTAGAAATCTTTGTTTTTTCTTTTTAGTTCAGTAAATATAAGAATTTTCCATCTGCAATGATCATGGCATATTATTCATTAGTTCAATCTCTAATTGCGCTGCTTTGAGAGGTATTGTCATAATTAAATTTCCATTACTGTGGGTAAGATTATCAATGTGCCGGCAAAAATAATAGTAAAACTAGAGTTGTATCTCAAGGATTTGTAGGAGATAAAAAAAAATTGATTTTATTAGGATTAATTTAGATTTTAGTTTAAAAAGTTAACCTAAGATCAGATCAATATATAACAGACACGTTTTATTTTATTTGTCTCGTTTTATGTGGCACTATTTTCTTTTAAGTCCGTTCCAAAAAGAATATCATCTAACTATAATTAGAAATAATTTTAACTTTAAAATTATTTTTGATTTTTCAACCACACAAATATTTGAAAATTATTTTAGACTATAAATTTTAAAAGTTTTTCTTTTTTTCTTAAACATTGTGTCAAGTCAAATGTAGCCACATAAAATGGGACTAAGGGAGTATAATTTTTAAAATATATTGTATACATAAAAGTATATATTTTGATATAATTTATAAATATTTCTTATAATTTTTGTCTTTTAACATATTATTTCAAATTTGACTTAGAATTTTAAATAATCTAATAAAGATTATAGTTCATAGATATAAATATTTCTAAAAAAGTTCAAATCAAAATAAAATCACTATTAATTTTAACCAAAAAATCAATTCAACATTAAGAATGATAATAATGTTGAATATTTGTTCTTCAATTTTATATCAGTAAATTGAACTTATAGCTATAAAACGCATTGTAGCTAAATAAGAAATTTTTCGTAGCTAAATGCTTTAGCTACAATGTTTTTTTCGTAGCTTTTGTAGCAAGATGTAGCGTGACTAATAGTTAGCTACGGACTTTACATGATCCATGGTTAAGGACTTATACTTATAGATACAAAATAAAAATTAATCGTAGCTTCAAAGAAAATAAATTTTTGCCATGGAAAGTATACTTGTAGCAAATTATTTTGTCTTTGTGCCACGATAAACAAAATTTGTTGCTATCTTTATTCTAGTAGCCACAAGGTGTAGTATTGTAGCAAAATATTCAATTTATTTGCCACAAAAATTTAGACTTGGTGGTTAGTTCTATAATTAATCTCGTGGCAATAATACACATATTTAGTTATGAATTAAAAATAGGGCCTTTCACACAACTATACTAAAAAAAATTGGTATTTACAAGGCACTACCAATTTTTTAATGATTACCATTAAAATGTCAACATTATTTACATAAATAGGTAAGAGAAGAATTTTAGTTTAATTAATGTTGAAATGATATGATATGATTTGTGTTGGGAAATGGGAGGAAAAAAGTAAAAACTAAAGTACAAAAACTGAAAAATATATCTATTGTGTAATGGTCAGCCCGTGAGGAACCATCTCAAACACCAAAAATTTGTGGTTTACTGCTATGTTGAATATTGCGTATTAGATTAATTTGTTTTGGTTTCCCTTTTATCTTTTAAGTTACAAATATTTTAGTGTTTTTCTTTTACCCCAAGAAGTTAAACATGTCACGCCCCGGGAGGGTACCCTAGACGTGGCCGGCACTCAGAGTCTATTGCTAGTCCCCGAGCGAACCACTTAGCCTCATCACATCATTCAACATCAACATAGCGGAAACATCATAAATAGAATACTTTAGATAAGGAACAATTGGCCCATATCAGTCTCAACATCAACTAAGTAAGTAAAAGTACTACTCAGTTCATAAGAACAACATCAAACATCAACCTCGACATCATGTCTACGAAGCCTCTAACCTGACTCAACTGCCTAAGAATGGTGTCATGACATGCCATGGCTACCAGACTGTAACACCCCAACTTTTTTTTAACTAAGATTGAGTCATCCTTCATATGATAGAATCAATTCCTGAGTATTTAAAGTATATTAGATGTGATTTAGAGTTATAAATGATCTTTTACATCAAGTCAAGTCTAAAGAATTTCTAGCGACTAAGTTTTCATATGAGTTGATGAAAGGGTCAACTTCAAATGACCATATCTCCTAAAGTATAATGAGTTAGGTGACCCATAATATATCAAATTAAAGATCTTTGAGTTAGCTTTCCAATGCATCTTATTTCGCGTTAAACGAAGGTTGGAGTAGAGAGTTATGACCATTTTACTAGAGACCTGTAGAGCTGTCTGAAGGTCCGCGACGGCTCCGCGACGTGGACCTATCACGAACCCTTTCTGGATAAGCTAACCGACGTTTCTATATTTTATTTTGAGGGTACTTTTATCCTAAAGCCTTTGGGCGTCTATTTAAGGTCCCAAAATGCATAATACGTCAGTTTCATAAGTCAAAACCTTCTCTTTCACTCCTAAACATAAAACGCTCAAGAATCATCAAGAAAGTCATCAAGTTAGGATTAACTTTCAAGATTCTTCATCAAGGTGAGTTATTCTTCATAAGCTTTAAGCTAATTTCTCTATCTATTCATGAAATCCCTAATAGAATCTTAAATCCTAACCTAGGGTTTCAAGAAAGCGTATTCAAGAATCCCAACAAAGGATTCCTTGATTCTTCTTTCCATGAATTAGGGTTCTTCATCAAGAAACTCTAAAGATTCTGAGTCAAGAAGTCAAGAATAAAAAAGAAGCTCTTCAAACGATGTCTTTCCAAGTTCTTTCATTCTAAAAGAACAACGAGATTGAGGATTTTCTCCAAGAAACGAGTATTCATCAAATTTTGATTGAAATATCAAATTTCCAGGTATGTAAGGCTAAACTAAAAGCATGAGTTTATTCTCTCATGTGCCCCATAGAGGTCAAAGATGAGTTGATGGTTGAAGAGTATGTGTGCATGAATATTTGAGAGTTTTTCATTGAAAAATTGATTTGAAATTACATGTTTCTAAGTTGATGATCATCATACTATTTGTTTTCTTGAAGTTAACATTTTTCATGAGATTTTGCATAATCTTACATGATTATCTGAAAAGCATGCATAATGAACTTAGGGATGAGTCTAGAGCCTTGACGATGATGATGTTGTGATGTTGTGATTGTGTTTCACATTTGATGAGAGTCTTGATGATGATGTTGATGAGAATGACGTTTTATGATGTCTTAAAATGGGAAGTTTAATTTCTAAAAGAGTATCTTGAGTCTATGATGTTGATGTTATGAGGTGAGGTACTATGTCCATCTGGGACCGATGTTGATGTTGAGGTTTTATAATATGTCCCCATGGGACTGATGTTGATGTTGAGGTGAGGTACTATATCCCTCTGGGACCGATGCTGATGTTGAGGTTTTATAATATGTCCCCATGGGACTAATGTTGATGTTGAGATGATGTACTATGTCCCTCTGGGACCGATGTTGATGTTGAGGTATTATATCATGTCCTTATGTGACTGATGATGATGTATTATGTCCCTATGGGACTGATGATGATGATGTTTTATGAGCATGTCGAGTTCTGGGAGGAGTATTGAGCACCGAAATGGGTATAGAGTGAGTCCCACTCAAACCCATTAACTACGTGGCCCGCGTAGGAAGAGAGGATTGAACCGCAATGCGGATGGCTCCTATCTTGTCCCAAAAGAGGACTGATGTTTGATGTTTTTTGTGGATCCACTGATGTGATGTCCTTTACCCCGGGCAGGGTATTGGATGGATGTGACAACGGTATCGCTTCGTTGTATCATCACTAACTCATAAGTGATAGTTGTCGGTTAGAGAAACTCCCAGTTAGGTTCCTTTTGATAGGACTCTGATGTTCATGTTGATGTGATGTTTGAGTCGAGTTCCCTGAGTTGAGTTGATGTCGATGTTCCCTGAGATGAGTTGATGTTGATGTTCCTTGAGTTGAGTTGATGTCGATGTTCCCTGAGATGAGTTGATGTTGATGTTCCTTGAGTTGAGTTGATGTCGATGTTCCTGAGTTGAGTTGATGTTGATGTTCCTTGAGTTGAGTTGAGTTGAGTCGAGTCGAGTTGAGTTGAGTTGAGTCGAGTTGAGTTTCCTTGAGGTGAGTCTGATGTATTGATGATGTATTGATGAGATGTTGATGGGTCATTGTCTACTCTTTATTCTTTCTTTAGATAGACATTTGACATTCTGATGGAGTATGATGTTGAGTTGATGTTATTCCTATATTATTCTACTTGTTTCTGTTTCACTCAGCTATTTTACATACCAGTACATTCCAAGTACTGATGTCCCCTTCTGGGATTGCATCGTTTTTGATGCAGGGGCAGGTATTAGAGATCATTAACAGGCGCTTCGTTGATGATCTATTCGCATTCAGCTGATTGGTGAGACCTCCTTGTTTTCGGAGGATTTCCATATTTTTATCATCTAGCTTGAGTTGTACTTTATTTTCCTTGACTTGGGTAACCATGGCCTGTCATGGTACCATTGAGATGTTTGAGTTAGAGGCTTCATAGACACTGAGCAGAGGATGTGATGTATTGTTTTTTCCAACTATTCTTTGTTGGAAATTAACATTTTGTATAAAGACTTGATTATTTTAATTATATTAAAGTCTTTTCCTTGAGGATGTTTCTTCCGCTGTTGAGTATGATGTGACGATGAGTCCAAGTGGTTCGCTTGGGGACTAGCAATAGTCTCTGAGTGCCGGCCACGCCTAGGGTACCCTCCCGGGGCGTGACACAGACTCAATGAAATAAAGGGAGCATAAAATAGAAGGGTCTCCTCCGGATAGCAAAGAGGCTCACCAAAATCTGAACTCGAAATCTCTGACCTCAACAATGCGCCTGCTGAAGTCCTCTAACTCCTGTATCTGCATCATAAAACGATGCAGCACCAAATGGCGTCAATACATGGAATGTACTGGTATGTAAAATAGCTGAATAACAAGGTAAGTGTACAGCATAGGAAAACATCAACTCAAACATCATACTCCATCAGAATGTCAAGAGTCTATCTAAGGCAAGAGATTAGAATAGACCATTGACTCATCAACCTCTCATCTCAACATCGACATCACATCAAGCTCATCTCAAGGAACCTCAACATCAACTCGACTTAGGGAACCTCAACATCACCTCACATCAAAGGAACATCACATCGACTCAAGGGAACATTACATCGACTCAAGGACTCGACTCAAACATCACATCAACATCAACATCAGAGTTCTATCAAAGGAACCTAACTGAGAGTTTCTCTAACCGAATACCATCATCTATGAGCCGGTGATGATACAACGAAGCAATGTCGTTGCCACATCTATCAATACCCTGCCCGGGGTAAAGGACATAACCTCAGTGGATCCACAAGAAAAAACTCAGTCCTCATTTGGGACAAGACAGGAGCCATCCGCATTGCGGTTCAATCCTCTCTTCCTACGCGGGCCACGTAGTTAATGGGTTCGAGTGAGACTCACTCTTTACCCATTTCGGTGCTCAATACTCCTCCCAGAACTCGACATGCTCATAAAACATCAACTTCATCAGTCCCATAGGGACATAATACCTCATCATCAGTCCCATAGGGATATGATATAATACCTCAACATCAACATCGGTCCCAGAGGGACATAGTATAAAACCTCAACATCAACATCTGTCCCGTAGGGACATAGTACCTCACCTCATAACATCAACATCAACATCAGGACTCAAGATACCCATTTAGCAATTAAATCCCAATGTTAAGACATCATAAAACATCATTCTTATCAACATCATCATAACATCATTGTAACATCATCATCGTCAAGGCTCTAGACATATCCCCTAATTTCATTATGCATGCTTTTTCCAAAATACAATAATTATAGGGTTTTTAAAATGCACTCATGAAAATGAATTATGACATAAAATAAAATAGTGACGATCATCAATTCCTGTAAGAAAATTATTTATACATAAAAAATATCGTAAATTTTACATGCATCAAACTCTTCACATTAACCTCATCATGTCAAGACACAATACTCTATACTCAAAAGGGCACATGGGAGAGCATTCCCATGCTTTAGGTTAGCCTTACATACCTGGGAAGTTTTGCTAACACGAATTTGCCCAACCTTCTATTGATCTCCTCAACCTCAACTTCCTTCAAGCCCTAGCTTTAGTGACCTTTTGGAAGAACGCTTTAGAATGGGGTTTTTGAAACCCTTTTCTTAGAAACTGACCTTTATTGGTCGTAGGAGAACATTTAGGATAAACGGGAATGGACTAAAATGCCCTCTGTAATTTAAAAGAATTTTTCCTCGTCCTGACATAACACAGTTCGCGACGCGGACCTGTCGCGGATAGTGTATTTTTGGAAAATCCAACTCCATCGAAAAAACATAGAAAAACATAAGTGTGGCTCCGCAACAGGTCCGCGACGCGGTTCTGTCGTGCAGGCACACTGTTTTTTATTTTGGAACGAAAAAATATCTTCTGACTCGATCGCTCTAAAAATCAACTGAGACCCTCTTCCCACTCCATTTTTAGTGCTGATCATGAATCCGATCTCGGATTTTCAATCCGAGCATCGGAAGACGCGTTATACGCACACCTCTTTCCTAGGGGTATTTTGATAATTTACCGGGTGTTATATTATCTCCCCCTTGGGATCATTCGTCCTCGAATGATGAGTAGGAATGGTATTTTGGCACGAATAGAATCAAGACTCACCTCGATACTCATTCAGTAACATCACTACCTCGACTTCTCATCGACCTCACTAACATTTACTCAGACATCATAGTAGGAACATCAATTTACATAAACATAAGAATGTTACCTTCAACACTTTCATCAACCTCGAGCACGAACAAGTGCGGGTATTTTGCTTTCATATTTTCCTCAGCTTTCCATGTGGCTTCTTCAACAAATTGATTCCTCCATAGAACTTTGACAGAGGCTATCTCTTTGTTCCTCAGTCTGCGAATCTGTCGATCAAGGATCTGGACTGGGATTTTCTCATAGGACAAACTGTCTCTGACTCCCGTGCTCTCCACAGGAATTACTAAGGCAGGATCCCCTAAACATTTCTTCAATATCGAAATATGGAACACCGGATGGATTCTATCTAACTCAGAAGGTAATTCTAGCTCGTAGGCGACCTTCCCAATTCTTTGCACAATTTGATAAGGACCAATGTAGCGAGGACTAAATTTCCCCTTTTTCCCAAACCTCATGACACCTTTCATGGGTGATACCTTCAGGTAAACCCAATCGCTCACCTCAAACTCTAGGTCTCTTCTCCTCACATCTGTGTAAGATTTCTGATGGCTTTGGGCAGTCTTCAATCTTTCTCGAATAATCTTCACCTTCTCCATGGACTGGTGGACAAGGTCTCTCCAACTTCAAACCACCCAATAGGTGATCTACATCTCCTCCCATACAAGGCCTCATAAGGGGCCATTTGAATGCTCGCATGATAACTATTGTTATATGCGAATTCAATCAATAGTAAATGATCATCCCAATTTCCATTGAAATCAAGGATGCATGCTCTCAACATGTCCTCTACCGTCTGAATAGTGCGCTCTACCTGACCATCCGTCTATGGATGAAAAGCTGTGCTCAAGTTCACTTTGGTACCCAATCCTTTCTGGAAAGACTTCCAGAAATGAGAAGTAAATTGGGCTCCTCTGTCCGAGATGATGGACAAGGGAACTCCATGCAACCTCACAATCTCTTGGATATACATCTCGGCATAATCCTCTGCAGTATTGGTCGTCTTGACTGCCAGAAAATGCGGTGACTTCATCATCCTGTCCATAATTACCCATATGGAATCATGCTGTCTCCGGGATCTCGGTAGGCCGGTGATGAAATCCATATTAATCATCTCCCACTTCCATTCTGGAATCTCAAAGTTCTGGGCCAAGCCACTTGGCCTTTGATGCTCAACTTTTACTTGTTGGCAATTTGGGCATCTTGACACAAACTCCGCGATATCTCGCTTCATTCCGCTCCACCAATAGACCTCTCTCAAGTCGTGATACATCTTGGTGGAGCCCGGATGTATCTAGTGTTATGGGCCTCACCCAGAATCCTCTCTCGAACACCATCAACATCAGGGACACATAGCCTACTCTGATACCTCAATGCCCCATCTCCCCCTTTGGAGAAGACCATCACTTTTTGCTTCTAAACATCCTCCTTCAATTGGAGTATAATAGGATCTCGATCTTGTTTCTCTTTTACCTCAGTCACTAGGGACGATGCAGACCCATTTTGGACATTAATTCCTCCCTCATTGTTCTCCTCAAGTTGGACTCCAGTCGAGCCAACCTAGACACTTCTTTCACTAACTCTTTCTTTTCTTCCTCAACATGGGCTGTGCTACCCATAGACAACTTGCTAAGAGCACCAGCAACAACATTAGCTTTACCTGGGTGGTACATGATGCTCATGTCGTAGTCTTTGAGCAACTCCAACCATCTCCTCTGTCGCAGGTTGAGCTCTCTCTGACTGAAGACATACTGTAAGCTCTTGTGATCCGTGAACACGTCCACATACACTCCATACAAGTAGTGGCGCCAGATTTTAAGTGCGAACACCACTGCCGCCAACTCAAGATCATGGGTCGGATAGTTTTTCTCATGAACTTTAAGCTACCTAGAAGCATAAGCCACCACTTTACCTCCTTGCATTAACACACATCCCAACCCAACTCTTGACGCATCACAGTATATTACAAAACCGTCCGTCCCGTCAGGGAAGGTCAATACAGGTGCGGTAGTCAACCTAGTCTTTAACTCTTGAAAAATCTTCTCACATTCCTCATACCACTGAAACTCAACCTTTTTCTGAGTCAGTTTGGTCAATGGTGCGGATAAGGAAGAAAACCCCTGAACAAATTTGCAGTAGTAGCCTGCCAACCCCAAGAAACTCCTTATGTCAGTTGGAGAGGTCGGTCTTGGCCAGCTGGCAACCGCTTCAATCTTCTGACCATCTACTCGAATCCCATGACCTGAAACTACATGGTCTAGGAAAGCCACTGATTTGAGCCAAAACTCACATTTGGAGAACTTCGCATACAACTCATGGTCCTTAAGAGTTTGAAGGACAACTCTAAGATGCTTAGCATGCTCTTCCTCATTCCTCGAATATACCAAGATATCATCAATGAACACGATCACGAACATATCAAGGTAGGGCCTGAACACCCCATTTATCAAATTCATGAAAACTGTCGGTGCATTCATCAACCCAAAGGACATGACCAAGAACTCAAAGTGGCCATATCTTGTCCTGAAGGTTGTCTTTGGAATATCACATTCTTTCACCTTAAATTGGTGGTAGCCCGATCTGAGGTCTATCTTTGAAAAGCATGAGGCACCCTGAAGTTGGTCAAACAAGTCATCTATCCTGGAAAGAGAATATTTATTCTGGACCGTGACCTTGTTCAGTTGCCTATAATCTATGCACATTCTCAGAGTCTCATCCTTCTTTCGTACAAACAGAACGAGAGCACC
Source organism: Solanum rostratum (assembly GCA_029948455.1). Taxonomy (NCBI): domain Eukaryota; kingdom Viridiplantae; phylum Streptophyta; class Magnoliopsida; order Solanales; family Solanaceae; genus Solanum; species Solanum rostratum. Next base: position 28,690,360 of record CM057056.1, on the reverse strand, counting down.
CCAAGGAGAAACACTCGGTCTAATAAAACCCTTTTCCAGCAGATCCTTAAACTGCTCCTTCAACTCTTTCAACTCAGCAGGGGCCATCCTATATGGTGGAATCAAAATGGGCTACGTCTCAGTAAGTACATCAATACCAAAGTCAATCTCTCTATCAGGAGGGACTCCAGGTAAATCCTCTAGGAACCTCTCGGGGAACTCATTCACAATTGGGACCGACTCAAGAGTAGGGGACTTAACATCATCAGATTTAACTCGTACAAGGTGATAAATACACCCCTTTGAGATCACCCTCCTCGCCCTCAGGTAAGAAATAAATTTACCCTTGGGTGCAACATAACCTCCCTTCCACTCTAGGACCAGTTCATTCGAAAATTGAAATTGAACAACTCGGGTCCTACAATCTATGGATGCATGGCAAGCATAGAGCCAATCCATACCAAGAATCACATCAAAGTCAACCATCTCCAACTCTACCAAATTGGCTAAAGTATCCCTATGACAGATGGACACTATACAGTCTCTATAGATCCTCTTAGCCAGGATTGATTCACCAGTAGGAGTCGAAACAGTGTAAGGCTCAAGCAAGCACTCAGGAAGAATCTCAAACTTATTGGCTACATAGGGTGTCACAAAAGACAAGGTGGCACCCGGGGCAAGCAATGCATAACAATCATAAGAAAAATTTCGAAGCATACCCGTAACAACATCTGGAGCAACCTCTTGATCCTGTCGATTACCCATCGCATACAGACGGTTCGTCCCGCCTCCTGCATTTGCAGTAGTTGCCTTCTGATGACTACCCTCGGGGGGCGCTGTAGAAGATTGAGCTCTATTACCTCTATCACTCCACCTCTGATTCCTCATAGGGCACTCACCCTGGAAATGGCTAGGCTGTCCACAAGTAAAACAAGTATTGGTGCCCTCACGGCACGCACCAAGATGCAGCCTGCCACATCTGCTACAAGGTGGCCTTCCCCTCGGACCTTGAGCAACACTGGCTTGGGACTGAGGTCCCTGTGCTCTGAAGTTCTGATGACCATAGGATTTCTGATCGTACCTGCTTTGCTAAACAGGTACACTCGCTATTGGAGGCGCATGGCTAGCAGACTTTCTCTAAAAGAAGGTTCTGTCACCTTTATTCAGTTTCTGCTGGTTAGGCTCATGCCCTGCCGATTTGGCTTTCTTCTTCTGCTGCTCTTCTCTGTCCCTCTTCTTGTCCTCCTCAGTCTGCTGGGCATAGACCATAAGTCTAGAAATATCCATGTTTGGAATCAACAATGCTGTCTTACACTCCCTTTTTCACATGCCTGCCCAACCCAGACACAAACTTCCTCATTCTTGCCCTCATATCCAGGACCATCTCTGGAGCATACCTGGACAGCTGGATAAACTTCAAGCTGTATTCTTTGACCGTCAACCCTCTTGTTTCAGATTCACGAACTCCTCAACCTTTGCCTCCCTAAACTCTTGGGGAAATAAGTGATCGAGAAAGGCACTCTCGAACTCCTCCCACTCAGCAGGCTCAACATCCTCACCTCTACCATCCTCCCACTGGTTATAAAAAAATTGGCAACATCCTTAAGCTGATAAGAGATCAGCTTGACTCCCTCTACCTCATTTGCATGCATAGCCCTCAAGATCTTACACACCTCATCAATGAAGTTTAGTGGGTCCTCCTCAACCCTTGACCCCGTATAGACTGGCGGGTTCATCCTCAGGAAATCTCTGAGCCTGGTTGCAGCTGCAGACTCTTGGAAACTGGAGCTAGGGGCCTGGGGACCGCGACTGCTACTCTGAGAGGCCACCAACTGGGTGAGCAAAGTAATAGCTCCCCTGAAGTCTACTTCCGAAGTGGAGGCTGACTGAACAAGAGGTGCTGGTGGAGCCTCAACAGCTCTAGCAGGTCATCCCCGTCTCCTTGTCCCATGCTGATTAGGAGCCTCTGGTAAGGAATTCTCAGTGTTAGGGACTGAGGCATCTCTTTGGGCAGCAGTGCGTTTTGGAGGCATTATCTGCAAACGCGTAACGCACGAATTAGAAAGGGGGGAGGGGGTTTATAGAGCCAATCTCTATCGTACGAACTCAGAACATCAAAGAAGGGTAACCATTTCCTAAATGCCCTGTAGCATCCTGTTTATGAAGTGTGGTGCACAACACACGCATAAACAAGACTCTACTAGACACGGCTTCATAAACTCCCTATGACTCTTGAACTCTGTGCTCTAATACCAAGTTTTTCATGCCCCAGGAGGGTACATTAGACGTGGCCGGCACTCAGAGACTATTACTAGTCCCCGAGCGAACCACTTAGCCTCATCACATCATTCAACATCAACATAGCGGAAACATCATAAATAGAATACTTCAGATAAGGGCCAATTGGCCCACATCAGTCTCAACATCAACTAAGTAAGTAAAAGTACTACTTAGTTCATAAGAACAACATCAAACATCAACCTCGACATCATGTCCACGAAGCCTATAACCTGACTCAACTGCCTAAGAATGGTGCCATGACATGCCATGGCTACCAGACTCAATGAAATAAAGGCAGCATAAAATAAAAGGGTCTCCTTCGGATAGCAAGGAGGCTCACCAAAGTCTGAACTCGAAATCTCTGACCTTAACGATGCGCCTGCTGAAGTCCTCTAACTCCTGTATCTGCATCATAAAATGATGCAGCACCAAATGGCGTCAGTACGTGGAATGTACTGGTATGTAAAATAGCTGAATAACAAGGTAAGTATACAACATAGGAAAACATCAACTCAAACGTCATACTCCATCAGAATGTCAAGAGTCTATCTAAGGCAAGAGATTAGAATAAACAATTGACTCATCAACCTCTCATCTCAACATCGACATCACATCAAGCTCATCTCAAGGAACCTCAACATCAACTCGACTCAGGGAACCTCAACATCGCCTTACATCAAAGGAACTTCACATCGACTCAAGGGAACATCACATCGACTCAAGGACTCGACTCAAACATCACATCAACATCAACATCAGAGTTCTATCAAAGGAACTTAACTGGGAGTTTCTCTAACCGACAACCATCACCTATGAGCCGGTGATGATACAACAAAGCGATGTTGTTTCCACATTCATCCAATACCCTACCCAGGGTAAAGGACATAACCTCAGTGGATCCACAAGAAAAACCTCAGTCCTCATTTGAGACAAGACAGGAGCCATCCGCATTGTGGTTCAATCCTCTCTTCCTACGCGGGCCACGAAGTTAATGAGTTCGAGTAGGACTCACTCTTTACCCATTTCGGTGCTCAATACTCCTCCCGGAACTCGACATGCTCGTAAAACATCAACCTCATCAGTCCCATAGGGACATAATACCTTATCATTAGTCCCATAGGGAGATGATATAATACCTCAACATCAACATCGGTCCCAGAGGGACATAGTATAAAACCTCAACATCAACATCGGTCCCAGAGGGACATAGTACCTCACCTCATAACATCAACATCAACATCAGGACTCAAGATACTCATTTAGCAATTACATCTCAATGCTAAGACATCATAAAACATCATTCTCATCAACATCATCATAACATCATCGTAACATCATCATCGTCAAGGCTCTAGACATATCCCCTAATTTCATTATGCATGTTTTTTCCAAAACACAATAATTATAGGGTTCTTAAAATGCACTCATGAAAATGAATTATGACATAAAATAAAATAGTGATGATTATCAATTATTGTAAGAAAATTATTTATACATAAAATATCGTAAATTTTACATGCATCAAACTCTTCACATTAACCCTCATCATGTCAAGACACAATACTCTATACTTAGAAGGGCACATCGGAGAACATTCCCATGCTTTAGGTTAGCCTTACATACCTGGGAAGTTTTGCTAACACGAATTTGCCCAACCTTCTCTTGATCTCCTCAATCTCAACTTCGTTCAAGCCCTAACTTTAGTGACTTTTTGGAAGAACGCTTTAGAATGGGGTTTTTGAAACCCTTTTCTTAGAAACCGACCTTTATTGGTCGTAGGGGACCGTTTAGGATAAATAGGAATGGACTAAAATGACGTCCGTAATTTAAAAGAATTTTTCCCCATCCTGAAATAACACAGTCCGCGACGGGACCTGTCGCGGACAGTGTATTTTCGAAAAAACCAACTCCGTCGAAAAAGCACAGAAAAACACAAGTGTGGTTCCTTGACAGGTCCGCGACGCGGTTCTGTCGCGTAGGCACACTGTTTTTCATTTTGGAACGAAAAATTATCTTCCGACTCAATCGCTCTAAAAATCGACCGAGACCCTCTTCCCACTCAATTTTCAGTGCTGATCATGAATCCGCTCTCGAATTTTCAATCCGAGCATCGGAAGACACGTTTTACGCACACCTCTTCCCTAGAGATATTTTGGTAATTTACCAAGTGTTACAAAACCAATTTAATTGATTTGACACAATAGTAGTAGAGTATTTAGTATTCTATTCATAGTAGCTGAAAAGACCACATTTAATGGATTGTCCACATGTGATAAGAGATCATTGGGGCGTAAGAATATATATAAAAATTTGAGACAAAAATTAATTATATTTACCATAGCTTGTGATTAAATATTTGACTAACATGTTAAGAAAAACCGATGAAAAAGAAAACGCGAAAAACAATGAAGTGAAAAAATTAATTTCTTTTTGAAATGTTATAGATTATTCGTGAATATCTATTTAATGGGATTCAAGTTTGTCAATGCAATTGGTTTTCGAAAAAAAAAATATGGGTCACAAATAGTTTCAGGCATGTGGATAGTATATATATAAGAAGACCCAAAAAATTCTTATGCAAGTATATTTAGTGTTTGCTATTGTATGAAAATGTAATTGGTGTCCATTTTTAATTTTAAATAAAGGGATTTGAGTGTTTTTCCTTTAGCACAAATATCAAACCAATTTAATTTGATTGGATAGCATAGTGGCAGCCTATTTTACCACCCTATTAATTGCAGGTAAGCCACCAACTTATTGTACTTGGGCCACATAGAAAAATATTTCATTGTTGAATATACTCATATATAATAATTGGAGGGAAAGTATTTGTGTATATAAGAGTTTCTGGCCTAAAAAGTTTTCTTACTAAGTGCTAAGAAATTCAGTGTTTGGTATAAAAAAGAAGCATTGTGTGGTGTAACGAAGGTGTTTGATCCAATTAATGTCATGGGTAACGATAATTTTGTGTCGATTTTGGTGAAATATAATGGAAGATGGGACTCAACAGGTATTAAGTATTATTTAAATTTAATTTATTTAAATGCTAGAGATTTGTGAGAAAACTCTATCCGTAGTTTCTCATAATATTTTTTCAACATTTTTTGAAAAAGACATGATTTGTGCAACACATGTTTCTTTTATTTTGGTGAGAAAATAAATTGTATTACGAATATTCATGTTACATATGAAGTTGTGATTTACTGACAACACTTTTTAGTGCTAACATTTTTTTTCCCAATCAGCTTTTTGGATTGCTAACATAATAGTGGTACTATGTTGATGTTATAATTATATGAAAAGTTTTTTCGTTGGTTACGTAAATGATGATTAGCTGGATGGTACGCGTGTTGGTTAATAAAAAAAATGAATTGCGGAAAATTAAATTCAAGCCTCCTAAGCCTAGGTAGGTATCAAAACTGCTATGTGTTCCACTATGGTTGAGTGCGTGGTATTTTTCATGGTATATAAACTGTGAGTCAACGTTGAAATGTTCAAAACGGAATAATTTGGTGATGATTGTGGTATATATTTGATGTCATAGACAGGTAACTACATAGATTATAAGCTGGAAGGAGTATGATATGATACTTCATCAAATTATGATGGTTTGTTGAGAGTTATTGCTTCGCAAATAGGGTTAGACACAACATGCATCGAGTTGGTAATACAATATGTCGTAGATGTGCATTCGCCTCCATTGAAAATCCACAATGACATGGGGGTAAAAGTCTATTAGGATCAAAGAAGGTCTAACTTGGATTTCTTTTCTAAATATTCATTATGTTCATGCTGGACAGTCTAGTCATGCTAGATGAAGCCACCAACTTTTTTACTTCGTCCACATAAGAAAAAAAAACATACAAAGTGGGCATGGCAGTATGTATAGTTTATGCTTAATTAAGGATGATACCAAAAGGACAAAGAAAAAAACATAAATAACATTTTTAAACACCAGAGTGGGCATGGCACAATTATTGCGAAAATTATAAATTAAGCAAAAAGCATACAAAGTCACACCAACATCCAAGACAATACTTACATTAGTATGTACACCGGAAAAAAAAATACTAACATTTAAAACCAATAATCCAACCATATATATTACCCTATATTGATCATTAAAAACCAAATTATTGATAATGTGAATACCAACAGTATTACCTATAAAGCGCATCTCACATTTTTGCCACCAAGCAAGGCACATATAATTATACCAAAATATGTTAAGCGTCACAACCAAAATTAAATGCAAGAACACGAACACCAACCAAATATATCAACACATTTTACCAAAAAAATGAAACCATTACTAACAAACTAAATTCAGGATGACCATTAAAAGGTCATAATATTCAACAGACTCATACATAAACTTCTGTGATACCTTCTCAGCACCAACTCCTTCCTTCTTTAAACCTTGGCTTTGTGTCAACTTAATCTCATTTAAAACCATCATATGACCAGTCGATAATGTCAAGATACACCATGCTAAATACCAATAAAAATACAAAAACTGCAAACCAAAAATACCAGCATTTAAAACCAATAATCCAACCATACATATTACCCTATATTCACCATTAAAAACCAAATTATTGACAATGTGAATACCACCATCGTAAATATCAACAGTATTACCTATAAAACACATCATACACTTTTGCCACCAAAGCAGGGATAACTACACCAAAATATGTCAAGCGTCGCAACTAAAATTAAATGCAAAAACACGAACACCAACCAAATACATCAACATTTTTTTACCAAAAAAAAAAGAAACCATTACTAACAAACTAAATCTATGTTCACCATTAAAAGGTCATAATATTCAGCAACCCCATGCATAAACTTCTATGACACCTTCTCAGCACCAACTCCTTTCTTCTTTAAACCTTGGCTTTGTGTCAACTTAATCTCATTAAGTAGATTCTTGAAACATTCTTCCATGTATGCTTTCAGTTTTCCAATTTGCGCTTCAATCTTGACATCTAAAGCTTTGAAGTCACTGCGCACCTTAAAAAAAATAAGAAAAGGTTAAAAAAAACACTAGTAAAAGAAGGTCAACCTTCCATGATTAATCTTCCCTTTACTAGTAAAAGAACACTACATAGAAAGCCAAAAATAATCAAGAAAAAAAATTATGGCGAATCTACGATGCTCTTGGTATACCAAAAGTTGGATTCAAGAAGAGTGCAAAATAAATAAAAAAAAAAAAAAGCATCGGGCTTACCTAGTAATTTTGGACAGAGTTTGCAAAGCTCTTCAATAATGGATGTTTCTTTTTTATGTGGTGTAAATGGAAGAAGAAAAAGATCGAATTAAAGGTTGCTGAAAAGGTGGGAATGCACGTCAATCGATGCATGTGTCAGTCCCATCAAATTTGATGGTTGGTTATTACACATTAGGTAAAACCAATATTTCGTAAAATTAAAAAAAAACTATAAAATCTGAGTAACATTAAATGTTTGTCAGAAAAAGGATTAAAAAAAGAATAAATCTGAGTAAAACAAAAATTTTGTCAGGAAAAGGATAGTATAGTTTGGTAATCTATTTGTTAGTTTGGTAAATAAAATAGTATGTGTAATTTTGACTCTAAAGTTGCATGCATTTGTAATAATTCCTTAAAAATATTCATAGCTATAACTTAATGTATTTGCCACAAATGTCTCATATTGTAGCTAAAATCCCTACTTTTAGCCATGAAATATATATCATTGTAACTTTAAAAAAACATTCTACAAAAAAATTAAATTTTTTAGCTATGTCATTTGTACATGGCAATTGTAGGAATTTATGTATAGCTACAAATTCAAAATTTCATAACTAAAAGCTCACCCTTCTTGTCACAAGATATAAGTTGTAGCTGATTTTTTTTTTTGGCGAAATGGCTTAATAGACCCCTGTACTTGGTCCCGTTTGTCACCTAGGACCTTATACTTAGAACTTTGCCAACTAAACCCTTGTACCTACTCAAAACCTACATTTTAAACACTTTTTTTCTGACCTGGCATCCTACGTGGCATAACCAGGCCTGGTGCGTTAGTTTCACTCCATTTTGGAGCGTGAAAGGTTTGTAAAAACCCCTTTAACAGTCATCTTCTTCCCCAAATACCCAAATATATAAATCTCCATTTCTTCTTCTCAAAATTCTTCAATTTTCTTCTTGTTTTTGTCTCTCCAAACGAAATTTCTTCTTGTTAGCCATAATTTCTTCTTGGAAAATTATTTTTCTGCTAAAGTGGGTTTTGCTCTTGCTCTTGTTTTGATTCTCATTTTCTTCAAAAAACCCATACCATATATTAGTAGCCACTCCATTTATAGTCCTTTTTTCCCTATTTTTCTTCTCATCCTCTTGATTTCAAGTTCAATTTCTCTTTTTCTCTCTTATCCATATCAAAAAAATTTCATCCATTTTGTTTCTCAAAAAAATTTCATCCATTATACTTTAGCTCATTCCTATAGAGTTTTACATAAATGGTCTTCTTTTTCTTGATTTGGGTTTGATCTAACTGGAAAAGACAACTTTTTTGATAATTTGGAGTTGAATTTTTGGTAGGTTTTGTTTCTTTAGTTGAATTGGAGGTGGGGGTTGAAGAAGAAGGGGTTGGTGTAATTGTGTTTGAAGGGGAAAATGTTGAAAATTATGAGGATTTTGACTTTTTGATAAAAAAATATTGTAAAAAATAAAAAAATGATGTGGCAAATCTGATCTGACATGGAGTGTGACATCAGCGCGATTGAGAGACACGATGAGTTGGAGGGGTTTAAGATGTAGGTTTTGAGTGAGTACAAGGGTTTAGTTGGCAAAGTTCTAAGTATAAGATCCTAGGTGACAAACGGGACTAAGTACAGTGGCCTATTAGGCTATTCCGCCTTTTTTTTTTATGTGACGAATACAATATATTAGAGAGACTCTTAACAAAGGTTCAACAATGTCATTCAAAATGATAAAATATTATTTTGCTCTAATATATTCTTTTACAAAAAATAATAGCAATTTTTGTCTCGTCAATTTGAGTTGATGCTTTCATCACTCTTTCATAAGTTGCAATAAGATTAAAAATCGCATGAGAAAAAGACACAATACAATATTCAGTTTAATTTTAATATAATTTTTGTAAAAAAATACATATTTACTAAATCAGTGATATTTGAAGAAATATATATATATATATAGGAAAAAGCTAATTACATTTAGAGAATTATTTGATTGTCAATCTTGAGTTTCAATCATCATTTGAAAATTTTCTTCCCATTTTCTAACCCAATTTTGCTAATTTATTATTCGTTTCTTTCTCATTTCTTTAATTTGTTGTTTAGCCTCATTAACTTCTTCCACAAGCGATTAATTCATTATCAATCAAGTGAATAATTTTTTTGGAAGATCATTTCTCCCCATATTTAATTTGATTGCAAACAAGTATTTGTGAGCTGTAAAAATATAAATTCTTTAATAAATATAAACAGATAATTTTGTTGTAAATCCCAAATAGTCAATTTTTATAAAAGTTATACAAAAAAAATACACACAACTCAAAAATAATAGATATAATATATTAAATAAGAAAAAGAGTTTATTTATCCGATTCTCAGTAGATTTCATATTTATTTCTTGTTAATCCCTCCATATTTATTTCTTGTTAATCCTATTGAAATAACATCTAATTAAATATAAACAAAGAAAAAAACTAATATACCCACACAAAATTAATTAAAAAGGTGTATAGTTACTACATTATTTCGTTGAATTAAAATTTTAAATAAATAAACTCATGAAAGTGACATAAAGTGAAAAAGAAAAAAAAAATCAATGACATAAAGTTGAAAAAAAGAAAAGAAAAGAAGATGAATATACCTACAAGCAAGATGGCATACAAAAGTTGAAATTAGTATAAATATTAAAATAGGAAAAAAGTGAAGTTTAGAGTTATTGCATTTCCTTTTAAGTGTTAGTCTTGTAAGATGTTTTAACTTATTAAAATAGGAAAGAAAGATGTTATTTAGGTATAAAATAATGAGAGGGAAATCCTTTTACTTTCATTTAATTTTTGTGTTATAAAGTAATTATTATTTTTCAAAAATTGATATAACTCATAAGTTTTTGATAAATTAGAGGAGTTTTTTTTTTGTGAATTAATCAATTGCCTCCTAATTTATATTTAAATTATATTTAAATCTTAAAATCACAATTTAAATGAATTTGAATTAGCTAAAATGTATATCATATTAATTGATCATCTATAGCTAAGAAAAAATTGTTGACAATTCAACGTTAAATATAATTGAAGTATATGTGTGTATATATAATTAGATGTAATTCAATCACAATTTATTGAGAGAATATTTTCTAAAAACTCTTAGATCAAGTAAAATAATATAAAACAAGTTTGAAAAAAGTTACTATATTGAAAGCTCATATTGAAAAAATAAACAAATGAGCAGTATAATGTATAAATGTAATGTTTATTCGAATTATATTTGAAACTTACATGTATGTCTATGTATAAATTGAACTGAATTGAACAAGGAGAAACTATTATTACATTACTATATATTGTGGTGATACAATATGTCCGAATCAAATTGAATTGATTAGAACAATTAATACCTCCAATCACATTAGATCGATAAAGATATTATTATAATGCAAATAATACTGAAAGCATCGAACATGATAAAACTTTAGCAAGATTTATTGAAGTTATATTTAAGCTCGACATAGTCAGTTAATTTAAATTACTTGCAGATAACCACCAAGTTATTGAAATTGTATTTGAATTTCACAAGTAGACATGTTGTATTAAATCAATTTACTCGAATGATTACCACCTCTAATTACACAAAATTAATATTGTTATAAAGAAAATTCATATCATGGCAAAAAAAAATTTATGAGATAAATATTTTTATCACAATAATAAATTGATGATTAAATTATTTGATCACAACAAATAGTTATAGGTATTATTTAATCAAACATCACTTAAATTTATAACAATTATATTATTGTTATCAATTTCTGCCAATTGATAAATTATTTAATTAATTTGCTAATTATGAAATTTGAACAACAAAAAATTATATGTATCTGTCACGCCCCAGGAGGGTACCCTCGGCGTGGCCAGCACCCAGAAGCTATTGCTAGCCTCTAAGTGAATCACTTGTTCTCATGATAGTCACTCGACCTCAATACAGCGGAAATAAAGTAGTGAACTACCTCAATAAAAGGCCAATGACCAACATCAGTCTCAACATCATACTAAGTAAGTAAGAGTACTACTCAGTTCATAAAGAAAACATCAACATCAAACCTCGACTCATGTCTAAGAAGCCTCTAACCTGACTCAACTGTCTAAGATGGTATCATAACAGGCCATGGTTACCTGACTCAATGAATAAAGAAAGCATCAAATCGAAGGGTCTCCTCCGGATAGCAAGGAGGCTCACCAATGTTGGAACTCGTAATCTCTGACCTCAATGGTTCGTCTGCTGAAGTCCTCTAACTCCTGTATCTGCATCATGAAACGATGCAACGCCAAATGGTGTCAGTACGTGGAATGTACTGCCATGTAAAATAGCTGAATAACAATTTAAGTACAATAGAATAGGGAAAACATCAACTCAACATCATACTCCATCAAAATGTCAAATGTCTATCTAAAGAAAGAGATAAGAGTAGACAAGTGACCCATCAACATTCCATCAATACCTCATAAATACATCAGACTCACCTCAAGGAACCTCGACTCAACTCAACTTAGAGAACATCAACATCGACTCAGCTCAGGGAACATCGACATCAACTCAACTCAAGGGACTCGACTCAAACATCACATCAACATCAACATCAGAGTTCTATCAAAATGAAACCTAACTGGGAGTTTCTCTAACCGATAACCATCACCTATGAGCCAGTGATGATACAACGAGCGATGTTGTTGCCACATCCATCCAATACCCTGCCCGGGGTAAAGGACATCATCCCCAGTGGATCCACAAGAAAAACCTCAGTCCTCATTTAGGACAAGAAAGGAGCCATCCGCATTACGGTTCAATCCCCTCTTTCTACGCGGGCCACGTAGTTAATGGGTTCAAGTGGGACTCACTCTTACCCATTTCAGTGCTCAATACTCCTCCCAGAACTCGACATGCTCATAAAACCTCAACCTCATCAGTCCCATAGAGACATAATACCTCATGATCAGTCCCATAGGGACATAACATAATACCTCAATATCAACATCAGTCCCGTAGGGACATAATATAATATTTCAACATCAACATCAGTCCCGTAGGGACATAATATAATACCTCAACATCACCTCATCAACATCAACATCAACATCATAGACTCAAGATACTCTTTTAGAAATTAAACTTCAAATTTTAAGACATCATAAAACATCATTCTCATCAACATCATCATCAAGACTCTCATCAAATGTGAAACACAATCACAACATCATCCCCCTTAAGGCTCTAGACTCATCTCTTAGTTCATTCTTACACCTTTTCAATCAAATAGTCATAGGGTTTTTAAAAGAAAACACTCATGAAAATTAATTATGAATGTAAATCCAGTTTATGATGATCATCAGTTTAGGTAAAGTATATGCATAAAGTAAAATTCAATATGCATGCTCAAAACTCTTCACATCAACCTCATTATGTTCAATACACAATTTAACTTACTCAAGAGGGCACATGGAAGAACATTCTCATTCTTTAGGTTAGCCTTACATACCTGGAATGATTTGCTAACACAATTCTTGCATAAGCTTCTCTTGATCTCCTCAACCTCAATTCCCCTCAAGTCCTGACTTAGTGACTTCTAGGTAGAATGCTTTTGAATGGAGTTTTTGAAACCCTTTTCTTAGAAACCGACCTTTATTGGTCATAGGAGAATGTTTAGGAATTATAGAAATGGACTAAAATGCCCTCCTTAATTTAAAAAAACTTTTCCCCGACCTGAAATAACACAGTCCGCGACGCGGACCTGTAGCAGACAGTGTATTTTCGGAGAACTCAACTCCGTCGAAAAATTCCAGAAAAACATTAGTGTGGCTCCGCGATGCGGTTCCATCGTGAAGTCACACTGTTTTTTGTTTTGGAACGAAAAATTATCTTTCGACTCGGTCGCTCTAAAAATCGACCGAGACCCTTCTCCCACTCAATTTTCAGTGCTGATCACGAATCCGCTCTCGGATTTTCAATCCGAGCATTGGAAGACGCATTTTACACACACTTCTTTCCTAAGGGTAATTTAGTAATTTACCGGGACTCAGTATCACTCCCTCGTTCACTTTTACTTGGCCATTTTTAAATTTTTATGTTTATTAAATGATTGATGACATGATTATTTTTATCTAGGAAAACATATTAATTAATGTTCTGGTCGTAAAAATTAATTTAAAAATTAAGTAAATAATAGCTTTTAATGTAATTTTTTAAATTATTGGCATCCACTATTTCCTATTAAACTTGTTTTCTTTCCTTTTTGTGTTGCGATATTCTTCTTCTCTCATGTTTATAAAATATTATCATGAAAATAATTATGATTATTAATTATTGTCAAAAAAGTTTCGAAAGTTAAAAAAAAAATATTTATTTAGTTATAATATTTTATATTAAGTTATATTTTATGGATAAAAGGTAACTATTGCCCCAACTAGCTTCGACAAGATCGTGCAAAAACTTAATAATTAACTATAAATTTTACTGTAGTAAAAATTTATGATTATACCTTTTAATATGAAACAACTTTTATAACTTCAGAAAAATATGTATTCAGCTATAATTTTTTAAAAAACATAATTTATCATGGCTACAAGGTTATTATTCCTATGATAAAATGATAACAATTAATAATTAGTCATGAAATTTTCCTAGAAAAATACAATGTAGTTATTTCATTTAATTATTGTCTTTATTTTTTATAACTTAAAATAAAATTATTTATTTAGCTACAAATTTTTCTTCAAATAATTTTTAGTGGATAAAAAGTTGTTATTACTATGATTATTTTAAATTCATGCAAAAATTATTTATAAGCTACGAAATTTAATTATAGCAAAAACTCTATGGTTATTACATTTAACTATTGCCACAATTTTCTATGACTTGAAGCAAATGTATTTATTTAGCTACAATATTTTGTTTCAAATAATTTATTGTAGCTAAAGGGTTACTATGGCTACAATCACTTTTATTTGTCACAATAACCTATCATTAGCTATGAAATTTTATTGTAGCAGTAAAATTGTGGCTAGTTAGATAATTATTGTCATGATTGTTAGCAGTTATGGCAAAAATAAGGATTTAGCTTTGTCAATTTAATTTTCGTGGCTAAGAAATTTGATAAATTTTTAGTTAGCCACAAAGCTTAAATTTTTGTGGCCATTACTAAATAATAGCTACAATTTTTAAATTCATAGCTTAGATTTTAATTTTATTTTTTCTTTAATGTCTAGTCAGGTAATTAATACTTATTAGACTTATTTTAGCATGATTTAATACTTTAAAATTATGATCATTCTATTTGCAATATTTGTTTTATGCGGTTTAGTTATTATTTTTTGTTGAACATTTTAATATCATCACTCATATTATATTTTGTATTAAATTTTCTTAAGAACATATTAGATAGTTATTTTTCATAGGACTAAACAAATATTTGAGGCACAAGTTAATTATATATTAAATATTTTACCAGAAAAACTTGAAAAAAAAACACAAAAACCGGAGAAATTAAAAAAAATTGAGAAAACTAATAAATCCAAAACAGATTGAGATTAAAAAATCTAAATTTTATAAGTTTGATTTGATTTATAAATTTAAAAATCTGGCACAAATAAATTAATTTGATTTTTGAAAAAACTGAACCAACTTCATCCATGTACAACATCTATGTTATACCATCAAGGTAGTCAATTTTCTTTTAGATAAAAGATGAAATCAGTAAGACGATTCACCTAGTCTCACAAATCAATAAAACCTCTTGATGATGTAAAAAAATTATGTATATTACTATCGTCAATATACAAAAGTTAGAACTCTATAAAAATTTGGCAAATCATCATCACCGGTATCGATGTACGCTTGAGATGCACAAGCGGCTCAAACATATAAGTGGCCTAAGGCGAAAATCAAATGGAAGGTTTAAACTTTTAAAAATAAATTAATATATTTTTTTACAAATTTTATTCTTTTATCTCTTTGAGATGAAGAATTGAAAAGTTATAATTGATTTCACTCAATAATTCTTTTCAATTAATTTTTTTTTTCTTTTTATATGAAATAAATCATCTTTATATAAAATAATATATTTACTCAGAGGGTGTTTGGATGGACAAACCTGCTTTCAAGTCTTTTTTAGCTTATAAAAGTGTTTGGCAATTTTTAAAACAATTTAACAAAAGTTAAAAATAAGTTAAAAACAACATCCCCCAACTTTTTATTTTTTGGCTTATAAGTTGTTATAGTTTGAACAAAAAAATTACTTTTTTATCCTAAATATTTTTTCATATTCTAAAAAATACCCTTAACTAAAGTAACCCTAAGTACTCTCTCCCTTCTCATTATTTCAAACCACCGCCCACCACTCCTACGCTCTTCTTGTTGCTCTTCTCGCTGCTGTTCCAAACTTGTATATTGAAATACATACGTACGTACATACATACATACATACATACATACATACATACATATATATATATATATATATATATATATATATATATATATATATATATATATATATATATATATATATATATGTATATCTTCTTTTACTATTCTTTTTATAAATAATTTATCATAGCAAAAAAATATTAATATGATAGATAATAACTATTACTCATGAACAAAACTAAAAGACATCTTAAAATTTTCATGTGATCTATCCAGATTATATATTTTAAAAATTAAAAATAAATTGTTTATATAAACTTTACTTAAATAATAAGTTTATATTGATATTGAATCAAAATATAAATTTATTTTATTTTTTAGACAGGAAAATCTTAAAGTTGTCAATTATAATGTTAACAGCTTGAAGAGTATTTCAGATATTTTTAATTACAAAAGTGTTTAACAGCACTTACGTGCCAAACATATCAACAAATTTTTTTCAGCTACAACACTTTTATCCAAACATGTAACTGAGTATTTTTCAAATAAATTTCAGCACTTTAAGAAGTGCTTCTAAAATACCTTTTAAAAGCTATTTTTTTCAACTAGTCCAAACGGGCTCTCAATCTATTTTCTTAAAAATCTATAACCTATCATTGCTTAAAAAATGAGGGCCCCAAAATTCAAAATGCTTGCCTTTTTTTTAATCATATCGAGCCACCCTGTTGAGATGTCAAATTTGAAGCTATAGCCAGCTAAATTTTTTATATGTTCTATTTGTTAATTTGAATAAGTGGCCCTATCAAGAAATATTTTTCTTTTTATTAGTTGATTGTTAATTTATTAGTAAAATAATTCCCTATTGTTTCAAATTTGTACCAATTACATTTTTTATATATAATACACGTGCATGTGCATGCCCATATATTCTACCTTGGCTAGCTTAATTTATAATCGTATTTTATGACTCAGCCTCCAATAATTTCTTTCCCCATCATGAAGATAATATATAATATATAGTATAAAGAAATAGACAAAATTGGAAAATAATAGTCCAAGATGGAGCGGCAGTTATTATTGAAACGATCTAACTACATGCTATCATTTTATTCAATCTATTATTCCAATTGATATAATAATGTTCAATTAATCTTATTCTATAAAATTTGCTCATAGTTTTTCTTTTTTTCATATTTTATATGTTAGCATTACAATAGATGATAATAAATGCTTGAATGATATTATGATGAATATGAAAGACTTGACTAATTTTTTGAAGAACATTTATTCGATTATTTCAAAGAGAAGAGTCTACAAGTTAAAGAGATGAGAAAAACGAAGAAAGAAAAAGGAAAATAAAAAGGGAAAAAGGTTATGAGCTACAACGAAAGTTGAGGAAGAAGACTTGTATTAACATTAAAATTGTTATTTACAATAATACTTTATTTATTCATGAATTTTTAAACAATACCACTTTATTTAATTTATTTTTTTTACCAATTTTAATACCTTAATTGTTACGAATATTTATTTTCAATATGTAACATAATTCTATTTTACAATATTTAATACCAATCATATATTACCAATTAAAATACTTTTGTTTTTTTTTCTTATACATTGAATTAGTATTTCAAAAAAAAAATCATCAAAACACCAAAATCATATCAAACTTTAAATCTGGACAACAACATTTAATTTATTCTACGAATTTATTAATTAGAGTATACCATTTAATTAGTTTGGTTGAGTTATTTAAGGAACATATGATATTTATTTTTGGTATTGAGAAATTACAATTGCACTAATGACGTTTTTTAGAATTGTGTGTTAATCAATTTGGTAAAATATGCTTTTTTTTATAGGGATTTTCTTCCATTAAATGTACAATTGTCATAATTATGCTGTTGTTAATCAATTTTACCTCTTTTGTAAAAAAAAAAAAAAAAGGAAAAGGGTCAAAATTATCCTTAACGTATTTAAAATAGCTCACATATACCCTTTAGCTATTTTTGGGCTCAAAACTACCCTTACCGTCAAACTATTGGTCCACTTCTACCCTCCACATCCAAATCTCCATTTGGCCTCACACGTGGCATCCGATGTGTCACGTATTTTGACACATGGACGTCCACGTAATGAGAAAAGGGTCAAGATTACCTTTAAAGTATTTAAAATAGCTCACATATACCCTTTAGCTATTTTTGGGCTCAAAACTACCCTTACCATCAAACTATTGGTCCGCTTCTACCCTCCACATCCAAATCTCCGTTTGGCCTCACACGTGGCATCCGATGTGTCACGTATTTTGACACATGGACGTCCACGTAAGCAGTCATTTATTTTTCCAAATTAAAACCCGACCCGTTGGATCCCAAATATCAAACCCGACCCGTCTATTTGTGCCAAGTTAAAAGGGGATCTTAGATCCCTTTTCTGACAGAGGACATTCTTTTAAGTTTTCAAACAGATTCCATCTTAATAGTTTAATGTCAGAATTTCTCAAGTAAACAACATATGCGAATGGCGATTATTACTCAGCTAGTTCTCAATTTCAATATGTATAATCATCTTAAGTGAAATTTCATGATCATTTACTGATTACTAATGCTGGGAATCTATTCAAAGGTTCAATGTGGGGTAAACAACATCCATTAAGCTCCAATTTCATCTTAAATACAGACAACATAGGAAACTCTATAAATGAAAATATATTTATGCTACGTCAAAAAATTGTTGATTTGAGATTTGAAGATGAATTAAAAAAGAACTCTTCGGATACTCGCGCGGAACTCGATGAACGATACATGGCTTTTTCAGATGACAGAAATGGAGTATCTGGAATTTGGAAAAAGATGGGTTCCAACGGGTCGGGTTTGATATTTGGGATCCAACGGGTCGGGTTTTAATTTGGGGAAACAAATGACTGCTTACGTGGACGTCCATGTGTCAAAATACGTGACACATCGAATGCCACGTGTGAGGCCAAACGGAGATTTGGATGTGGAGGGTAGAAGTGGACCAATAGTTTGACGGTAAGGGTAGTTTTGAGCCCAAAAATAGCTAAAGGGTATATGTGAGCTATTTTAAATACTTTAAGGGTAATTTTGACCCTTTTCCCATTACGTGGACGTCCATGTGTCAAAATACGTGACACATCGGATGCCACGTGTGAGGCCAAACGGAGATTTAGATGTGAAGGGTAGAAGTGGACCAATAGTTTGACGGTAAGGGTAGTTTTGAGCCCAAAAATAGCTAAAGGATATATGTGAGCTATTTTAAATACTTTAAGGGTAATTTTGACCCTTTTCCCAAAAAACAAAATACTTATATAAATATGAAAATGTTGGTGGGGTCATGAAAATATATATATATATATATATATATATTATTTTACAAATAAAATAATTAAATGAAATGATAGAAGATTTCCTAGCCATATAGTTTATTGCCATGAAAAGTGAGTGGTCTATGCAAATCGAATATTTTGCCCTTCATTTAAAAATTTTATAACCGACAAAATTGTTATTTACTATTTTTCTCAAATAATTATCATTTATAGTTAATCTAATATTTAGAATATAGAAATTAATGAAAGTTATAGCTTTAATAGATAAAATGTTCTATTATATTGGGGCCCTTGTGGTGCAAAGAACTTTTATTAAAATTATTATTTACTATTTTTCAAATAATTATCATTTATAATTATTTTAATATTTAAAATTTTAAAATTAATTGAAGTTATAATTAAATAGACAAAATGTTCTATCATATTTGGGCCATTGTCCAAGAACTTTTGCTTAATGATATGAAGTTATTAACAAAAATATTTTCGGTATTATTGAATATAAATTGTCCAACTCACTGCGAAATAACCAAATGAAAATTGGAAAAAGATTACAAATACTTATAAACCATATGAAATTAAATAAAAATGTCTTTATTAATTTGATTAAGAATTATCTTTTTTGTCAATATTTCACTTCAAAAATATCCTTATCGTTAATATTTTAATTAAAAAATATTCTTATTGTTTAGTCTTAGGTAAAAAATGTCCTTTTTCTAAAAGACTGATTGTTTTTGTAACGTATTAATAAAATATTATTTTTTCAAAATCTTTTTTTTTTTAATGTTTGGTTTTGAAATTCCCTTAACTAATATAAAAATAAAAATTAATCTTTTTTTTTCTTAATCTTCTTTTATCAATTAAAATATAATAATTCCACGTTCTTTTAAAATTGATAATATAGGTCATATATAAACGATAATAACCTCATCATTAATTTATATTTAAATGATAATGTAAACATTTGCATGTATTCTTGAATTTTAATGCTGCTTCTTCTGAACTTGCGCATAGCAAGACTCTAGGGATGCTCGGACTGGCTTTTTTTTAATGCATAGCTTACACAAATCTCAATGTGTAAAGAGTAAATTTTAATTTGTCCCTCTCTTTTTTAAATTTATCAAAATCCCCACTTCGAGATACGTTGCAAGCAGTTGTTGATACATGTTAATTGCAGTTACTCTCTCTTTCATAAATTAAGCTATTTAATGCAATCAACCTATTTTCCAATAAAAAACATAACAAATTCCTTCTGAAAAAAAGAAAAATAAATTTCGAACCATAAATTAAGGTAACTAATGTCAATCAACTTATTTTCCATTTTAAAAAAACAGAAAAAAAAACTCAACAAATTTCTATAGAAAAACAAATTCAAATTTGGAATTCAATTTTGTGCGCTCAATACTCCCAAAATCAGGCAGTGATGCTCCCAAATTCAATTTCATGACTGTAGGTTTTTTTTTGGAGGGGGGGGGGGGAGTGTCACGCCCCGGGAGGGTACCCTAGGCGTGGCCGACACCCAGAGACTATTGCTAGTCCCTAAGCGAACCACTCGTTCTCAGGACAGTCATTCAACATCAACACAGCGAAAATAAAATAGTGAGCTACCTCAAAATAAAGGCCAATGGCCAACATCAGTCTCAACATCATACTAAATAAATAAGAGTGCTAATCAGTTCATAAAGAAAACATCAACGTCAAAACCTCGACTTATGTCCATGAAGCCTCTAACCTGACTCAACTGTCTAAGATGCTACCATGACAGGCCATGGTTACCTAACTCAATAAATAACGAAAGCAACAAATGGAAGGGTCTCCTCCGGATAGCAAGGAGGCTCACCAATGTCGGAACTCGAAATCTCTGACCTCAACGGTGCGTCTGCTGAAGTCCTCTAACTCCTGTATCTGCATCATAAAACGATGCAGCGCCGAATGGCATCAATACGTGGAATGTACTGGCATGTAAAACAGCTGAATAACAATAAAGTACAACAGCATAGGAAAAACATCATCTCAACATCATACTCCATCAAAATGTCAAATGCCTACCTAAAGAAAGAAATAAAGAGTAGACAAATGACCCATCAACATCCCATCAATACCTCATCAATACATAAGACTCACCTCAAGGAACCTCGACTCAACTCAACTCAGGGAACTAGACTCATCTCAACTCGAGGAATATCAACATCAACTCAGCTCAGGGAACATCGACATCAACTCAACTCAAGGAACATTGACATCAACTCAACTCAAGGGACTCGACTCAAAACATCACATCAACATCAACATCAGAGGTCTGTCAAAATGGAATCTAACTGGGAGTTACTCTAACCGACAACCATCACTTATGAGCCAGTGATGATACAACGAAGCGATGTCGTTGCCACATCCATTCAATACCCTGCCCGGGGTAAAGGACATCAACCTCAGTGGATCCACAAGAAAAACCTCAGTCCTTATTTATAACAAGAAAGGAGCCATCCGCATTGCGGTTCAATCCCCTCTTCCTACGCAGGCCACGTAGTTAATGGGTTCAAGTGGGACTCACTCTTACTCATTTCGGTGCTCAATACTCCTCCCAGAACTCGACATGCTCATAAAACATCAACCTCATAAGTCCCATGGGGACATAATTGTAACACCTGGTAAATTACTAAAATACCCTTGGGGAAGAGGTGTGCGTAAAATGCATCTTCTGATGCTCGGATTGAAAATTAGAGAGTGGATTCATGATCAGCACTGAAAATGGAGTGGGAAAAGGGTCTCGGTCGATTTTTAGAGCGACCGAGTCGAAAGATAATTTTTCGTTCCAAAACGAAAAACAGTGTGCCTGCGCGACAGGACTGCGACGCAGACCGATCACGGAGCCACACTTATGTTTTCTATGATTTTTTAACGGAGTTTAATTTTCAGAAAATACACTGTCCGCGACAGGTCCGCGTCGCGGACTGTGTTATTTCAGACGGGGGTAAATTCTTTTAAATTACGGAGGACAATTTGGTCCATTCCTAATTATCCTAAACGTTCCCTTACGCCTAACTAAGGTCGGTTTTCAAGAAAAAGGGTTTCAAAACCCAAAATTCTAAGCGTTCTTCCTAAAGGTCACCAAAGCTAGGGCTTGAAGGAAGGTGAGGATTGAGGAGATCAAGAGAAAGTTGTGCAACTTCGTGTTAGTGAAAATTTCCAGGTATGTAAGGCTAACCTAAAGCATGGGAATGTTCTCCCATGTGCCCTTCTGAGCATTGAGTTTAGAGTCTTGATGATGAGGTTAATGTAAAGAGTTGATGCATGTAAAAATCTACGTATTTTATGTATAAATAATTTTCTTATAGGAATTGATGATCATCACTATTTTGTTTTACATTTAATTCATTTTCATGAGTGCATTTAAAAATCCTATAATTATTGTGTCTTGGAAAGAGCATGCATAATGAAATTAGGGAGGAGTCTAGAGCCTTGACGATGATGATGTTGTGATTGTGTTTCACATTTGATGAGAGTCTTGACGATGATGTTGATGAGAATGATGTTTTATAATGTCTTAAAATTGGAAGTCTAATTTCTAAAAGAGTATCTTGAGTCCATGATGCCGATGTTGATGTTATGAGATGAAGTGATGTTGAAGTTGAGGTATTATATTATGTCCCTATGGGACTGATGTTAATGTTGATGTTTTATACTATGTCCCTCTGGGACCGATGTTGATGTTGAGGTATTAATTATTATACCATGTCCTTATGTGACTGATGATGATGTATTATGTCCCTATGGGACTGATGAGGATGATGTTTATGAGCATGTCGAGTTCTGGGAGGATTATTGAGCACCGAAATAGGTAGAGAGTGAGTCCCACTCAAACCCATTAACTACGTGGCCCGCGTAGGAAGAGAGGATTGAACCGCAATGCGGATGGCTCCTATCTTGTCCCAAAAGAGGACTGATGTTTGATGTTTTCTTGTGGATTCACTGATGTGATATCCTTTACCCCCGGTAGGGTATTGGATGGATGTGAAAACGACATCGCTTCGTTGTATCATTACTGGCTCATAAGTGATGGTTGTCGGTTAGAGAAACTCCCAGTTAGGTTCCATTTAATAGAACTCTGATGTTGATGTTGATGTTGATGTTGATGTGATGTTGAGTCGAGCCCTTGAGTCGATGTGATGTTTCCTTAAGTCGATATGATGTTCCCTTGAGTCGATGTGATGTTCTCTTTTATGTGAGTCGATGTCGAAGTTCCTTGAGATGAGCTTAATATGATGTTGATGACTGATGAGAGGTTGATGAGTCGATTGTCTATTCTAATCTCTTGCCTTAGATAGACTTTTGACATTCCGACGGAGTATGATGTTGAGTTGATGTTTCTTTATGCTGTGTACTTACCCTGTTATTCAGCTATTTTACATGCCAGTACATTTCAAGTACTGACGCCATTTGGCGCTGCATCGTTTCATGATGCAGATACAGGAGTTAGAGGACTTCAGCAGGCGCACCGTTGAAGCCGCAGACTTCGAGTTCAGAGTTTGGTGAGCCTCCTTGCTTTCCGGAGGAAACCCTTCTACTTTATGTTTTCCTTTATTCATTGAGTCCGGTATCCATGGCATGTCATGGCACCATTCTTAGACTGTTGAGTCAGGTTAGAGGCTTCGTAGACATGATGTCGAGGTTGATGTAGATGTTTTCCTTTTGAACTGAGTAGTATTTCACTTACTTAGTTGATGTTGAGATTGATGTTGGCCATTGGGCCCTTATTTAAGATATTCCATTGATATTATTTCCGATGTGTTGATGTTGAATGATGTGATGAGGCTAAGTGGTTCGCTTGGGGACTAGCAATAGTCTCTGAGTGTCGGCCACGTCCAGGGTGCCCTCCCATGGCGTGACAAACTTGGTATCAGAGCACAGAGTTCAAGAATCCTAGTGAGTCTATGAAGCCGTGTCTAGTAGAGTCCCGTTTATGCGTGTGTTGTGCACCACACTTCATAAACAGGATGCTATAGGGCTTTTAGGAAATGATTACCCTTCTTTGATGTTCTGAGTTTGTGCGATAGAGCTTGGCTCTATGAGAGCCCCCTTTTCTAATTCGTGTGTTACGCGTTTGCAGATAATGCCTCCAAAAGAACAGCTGCCCAAAGAGATGCCTCAGTCCCTGATACTGAGAATCCCTTACCAGAGGCCCCTCATCAGCATGGGACAAGGAGACGGGGACGACCTGCTAGAGCTGATGAGGCTCTACCAGCACCTCCTATTTAGTCAGCCTCCACCTTGGAAGCAGACTTCAGGGGAGCTATTGCTATGCTCACCCAGTTAGTGGCCTCTCAGAGTAGCAGTCGTGGCCTCCAGGCCCCTAGCTCCAGCTCCCAAGAGCCTACAGCTGCAACCCGGTTCTGAGATTTCCTGAGGATGAACCCGCCAGTTTATACGGGATCAAAGATTGAGGAGGACCCACGGAACTTCATTGATGAGATGCGTAAGATCTTGAGGGCTATGCATGCAAATGAGGTGGAGGGAGTCGAGCTGGTCTCTTATCAGCTTAAGGATGTTGCCAATGTCTGGTATAACCATTGGGAGGATGGTAGAGGTGAGGATGCAGAGCCTGCTGAGTGGGAGGAGTTTGAGAGTGCCTTTCTCGATCACTTCTTTCCCCAAGAGTTGAGGGAGGCAAAGGTCGAGGAGTTTGTGAATCTGAAGCAAGAGGAGTTGACGGTCAAAGAGTACAGCTTGAAGTTCATCCATCTGTCCAGATATGCTCCAGAGATAGTCCTTGATATGAGGGCAAGAATGAGGAAGTATGTGTCTGGGTTGGGCAGACATGTGAAGAGGGAGTGTAAAGCAGCATTGTTGATTCCGGACATGGATATTGCTAGACTTATGGTCTATGCCCAACAGACTAAGGAGGACAAGAAGAGGGACAGAGAAGAGCAACAGAAAAAGAAAGCCAAATCGGCAGGGCATGAGCCTAATCAGCAGAAACAGAATAAAGGTGATAGAACCTTCTT
This sequence comes from Solanum rostratum, assembly GCA_029948455.1. Classification (NCBI taxonomy): domain Eukaryota; kingdom Viridiplantae; phylum Streptophyta; class Magnoliopsida; order Solanales; family Solanaceae; genus Solanum; species Solanum rostratum. The sequence goes on along the minus strand of CM057056.1, from coordinate 28,665,121 downwards.
TCAAAAGAAGTCTTCTAGCCATGCACCTTCGATGACGAGTCCACCTGTTCAGCAAAACAGGTATGATCAGCGATCTATGGTTATCAGAACTTTAGAGCACCGAGACCTCAGTCCCAAGCCAGTGTTGCTCAAGGCCCGAGGGGAATGCCACCTTGTGGCAGGTGTGGCAAACTGCATATGGGCGCGTGCCGTGAGGGCACCAATAATTGCTTTTACCTATGGACGACCTGGCTATTTTCAGAGTGAATGCCCTACGAGGACTCACAGGTGGAGTGATAGAGGAAATAGAGCTCAGTCTTCTACAGCGCCCCCCGAGGGCAATCGTCAGAAGACAACTACTGCTAATACAAGAGGCGGGACAAATCGCCTGTATGCGATGAGTAATCGATAGGATCAAGAGGTTATTCCAGATGTTGTTATGGGTATGCTCCGAATCTTTTCTTATGATTGTTATGCATTACTTGACCCAGGTGCTACCTTATCTTTTGTGACGCCCTATGTGGCCAATAAATTTGAGATTATTCCTGAGTGTTTGCTTGAGCCTTTCATTGTTTCGACTCCTACTGGTGAGTCAATTATGGCTAAGAGGATCTATAGAGATTGTATAGTGTCCATCTGTCATAGGGATACTTTGGCCAATTTGGTAGAGTTGAAGATGGTTGACTTTGATGTGATTCTTGGTATGGATTGGCTCCATGCGTGCCATGCATCTATAGATTGTAGGACCCGAGTTGTTAAGTTTCGATTTCCTAATGAACCGGTCCTAGAGTGGAAGGGAGGTTATGTTGCACCCACGGGTAAATTTATTTCTTACCTGAGGGCGAGGAGGTTAATCTCTAAGGGGTGTATCTATCACCTTGTACGAGTTAAATCTGATGATGTTGAGTCCCATACTCTTGATTCAGTCCCGATTGTAAATGAGTTCCCTAAGGTGTTTTCCTGAGGATTTACCTGGAGTCCCTCCTGATAGAGAGATCGACTTCGGTATTGATGTACTTCCTGAGACACAGCCTATTTCGATCCCACCATATAGGATGGCCCCTGATGAGTTGAAAGAGTTGAAGGAACAGTTGAAGGATCTGTTAGAGAAAGGTTTTATTAGACCCAGTGTTTCTCCTTGGGGCGCTCCCGTTCTGTTTGTACGAAAGAAGGATGGGTCACTGAGAATGTGCATAGATTATAGGCAATTGAACAAGGTCACAGTCAAGAATAAATATCCTCTTCCCAGGATAGATGACTTGTTTGGCCAACTTCAAGGTGCCTCATGCTTTTCAAAGATAGACCTCAGACCAGGTTTCCACCAGTTGAAGGTGAGAGAATGTGATATTTCAAAGACAGTTTTCAGGACAAGATATGGTCATTTTGAGTTCTTGGTCATGTCCTTTGGGTTGACGAATGCACCTACGGCTTTTATGGATTTGATCAATAGGGTGTTCAAGCCCTACCTGGATATGTTCGTAACCGTGTTCATTGATGATATCTTGGTATATTTGAAAGATGAGAAAGAGCATGCTAAACATCTTAGAGTTGTCCTTAAAACTCTTAAGGACCAGGAGTTGTATGCGAAGTTCTCCAAATATGAGTTTTGGCTTAAAGCAGTGGCTTTCCTAGGCCATGTGGTTTCAGGTGATGGGATTTGAGTAGATGGTCAGAAGATTGAAGCGGTTGCCAGCTGGCCAAGACCGACCTCTCCAACTGACATAAGGAGTTTCTTGGGGTTGGTAGGCTACTACCGCAAATTTGTTGAGGGATTTTCTTCCCTATCTGCCCCATTGACCAGACTGACCCAGAAAAAGGTCAAGTTTGAGTGGTCTGAAGAATGTGAGAAGAGCTTCCAAGAGCTAAAGTCTAGGTTGACTACTGCACCTGTATTGACCTTGCCTGACGGGACGGAAGGTTTTGTAGTATACTGTGATACGTCAAGAGTTGGATTGGGATGTGTGTTAATGCAAAGAGGTAAAGTGGTGGCCTATGCTTCCAGGAAGCTTAAGGTTCATGAGAAGAACTATCCGACCCATGATCTTGAGTTGGCAGCAGTGGTGTTCGCACTTAAACTCTGGCGCCACTACTTGTATGGAGTGCATGTGGACGTGTTTACGGATCACAAGAGTTTACAGTATGTCTTCAGTCAGAGAGAGCTCAACCTGCGACAGAGGAGGTGGTTGGAATTACTCAAGGACTACGACATGAGCATCATGTACCACCCAAGTAAAGCTAATGTTGTTGCTGATGCTCTTAGCAGGTTGTCTATGGGTAGCACCGCCCATATTGAGGAAGAGAAGAAGAAATTAGTAAAGGAAGTGCATAGGTTGGCTCGATTGGAAGTCCAGCTTGAGGAGAACGACGAGGGAGGAATTAGTGTTCAGAATGGGTCTGCATCGTCCCTAGTGATAGAGGTAAAAGAGAAACAGGACCGAGATCCTGTTATACTCCAATTGAAGGAGGATGTTCAGAAGCAAAAAGTGATGGTCTTCTCCAAAGGGGGAGATGGGGTATTGAGATACCAGAGTAGGCTATATGTCCCTGGTGTTGATGGTGTCCGAGAGAGGATTCTAGCTGAGGCCCATAATACTAGGTACTCCATTCATCCGGGCTCCACCAAGATGTATCACGACCTGAGAAAGGTCTATTGGTGGAGTGGAATGAAGTGGGATATCGTGGAGTTTGTTTCAAGGTGCCCAAATTGCCAACAAGTAAAAGTTGAGCATCAAAGGCCAATTGGCTTGGCCCAAAACTTTGAGATTCCAGAATGGAAGTGGGAGATGATTAACATAGATTTCATCACTGGACTACCGAGATCCCGGAGACATCATGATTCCATATGGGCGATTGTGGACAGGATGACGAAGTCAGCGCATTTCCTGGCAGTCAAGACGACCAACACTGCAGAGGATTATGCCAAGATATATATTCAAGAGATTGTGAAGTTGCATGGAGTTCCCTTGTCCATTATCTCGGACAGAGGAGCCCAATTTACTTCTCATTTCTGGAAGTCTTTCCAGAAGGGATTGGCTACCAAGGTGAATTTGAGCACAGCTTTTCACCCACAGGCAGATGGACAGGCAGAGCGCACTATTCAGACGGTAGAGGACATGTTGAGAGCATGCGTCCAGGATTTCAAAGGAAATTGGGATGATCATTTACCATTGATTGAATTTGCATATAATAATAGTTATCATGCGAGCATTCAAATGGCCCCTTATGAGGCCTTGTATGCGAGGAGATGTAGATCACCCATTGGGTGTTTTGAAATTGGAGAGGCTGAGTTGATTGGTCCTGCCTTGTTCACCAGTCCATGGAGAAGGTGAAGATTATTCGAAAAAGATTGAAGATCGCCTAAAGCCGTCAGAAATCTTACACAGATTTGAGGAGAAGAGATCTGGAGTTTGAGGTGAGCGATTGGGTTTACCTAAAGGTATCACCCATGAAGGGTGTCATGAGGTTTGGGAAAAGGGGGAAATTAAGTCCTCGTTACATTGGTCCGTACCAGATTGTGCGAAGAATTGGGAAGGTCGCCTACGAGCTAGAATTACCTTCCGAGTTAGATGAAATCCATCTGGTGTTCCATATTTCGATGTTGAAGAAATGCTTGAGAGATCCTGCTTTGGTAGTTCCTGTGGAGAGCACGGGAGTCAAAGATAGTTTGTCCTATGAGGAAATCCCAGTCCAGATCCTTGATCGACAGGTTCGCAGGCTGAGGAACAAAGAGATAGCCTCTGTCAAAGTCCTATTGAGGAATCAATTCGTTGAGGAAGCCATATGGGAAGCTGAGGAAAGGATGAAGGCAAAATACCCGCACCTGTTCGTGCTCGAGGTTGATGAAAGTGTAGAAGGTAATATTCTTACCTTTATATAAATTGATGTTACTACCATGATGTGATCTTTATGATGTAGATGTCTGAGTATATGTAATGAGGTCGATGAGAAGTCGAGATAATGATGTTATTAAGTGAGTATCGAGGTGAGTCTTGAGTCTATTCATGCTTAATACCGTTCCTACCCATCATTCGAGAACGAATGATCCCAAGGGGGAGATAATGTAACATCCGGTAAATTACTAAAATACCCCTGAGAAAGAGGTGTGCGTAAAACGCGTCTTCCGATACTCGGATTAAAATTTCGAGAGTGGATTCGTGATCAGCACTGAAAATGGAGTGAGAAAAGGGTCTCGGTCGATTATTAGAGCGGCCGAGTCGAAAGAGAAGTTTTCGTTTCAAAACAAAAAACAGTGTGCCTGCACGACAGGACTGCGACGCAGATCGGTCGCGGAGCCACACTTATGTTTTCTATGATTTTTCCGACGAAGTTTAATTTTTGGAAAATACACTGTCCGCGACAGGTCCGCGTCGCGGACTGTGTTATTTCAGACGGGGGTAAATTTTTTTAAATTACGGAGGGCAATTTGATCCATTCCTAATTATCCTAAACCTTCCCTTACGCCTAATTAAGGTTGGTTTTCAAGAAAAAGGGTTTCAAAACTCAAAATTCTAAGCGTTCTTCCTAAAGGTCACCAAAGCTAGGGCTTGAAGGAAGGTGAGAATTGAGGAGATCAAGAGAAAATTGTGCAACTTCGTGTTAGCAAAACTTTCCAGGTATGTAAGGCTAACCTAAAGCATGGGAATATTCTCCCATATGCCCTCCTGAGCATTGAGTTTAGAGTCTTGATGATGAGGTTAATGTAAAGAGTTGATGCATGTAAAAATCTAAATATTTTATGTATAAATGATTTTCTTACAGGAATTGATGATCGTCACTATTTTGTTTTACATTTAATTCATTTTCATGAGTGCATTTAAAAACCCTATAATTATTGTGTCTTGGAAAGAGCATGCATAATGAAATTAGGGAGTAGTCTAGAGCCTTAACGATGATGATGTTGTGATGTTCTGATTGTGTTTCACATTTGATGAGAGTTTTGACGATGATGTTGATGAGAATGATGTTTTATGATGTCTTAAAATTGGAAGTCTAATTTCTAAAAGAGTATCTTGAGTCCATGATGCCGATGTTGATGTTATGAGATGAAGTGATGTTGAAGTTGAGGTATTATATTATGTCCATGTGGGACTGATGTTGATGTTGATGTTTTATACTATGTCCCTCTGGGACCGATGTTGATGTTGAGGTATTAATTATTATACCATGTCCTTATGTGACTGATGATGATGTATTATGTCCCTATGGGACTGATGAGGATGATGTTTATGAGCATGTCGAGTTCTGGGAGGAGTATTGAGCACCGAAATGGGTAGAGAGTGGGTCCCACTCAAACCCATTAACTACGTGGCCACTGTAGGAAGAGAGGATTGAACCGCAATGCGGATGGCTCCTATCTTGTCCCAAAAGAGGACTGATGTTTGATGTTTTCTTGTGGATTCACTGATGTGTTGTCCTTTACCCCGGCAGGGTATTGGATGGATGTGGCAACGGCATCGCTTTGTTGTATCATCACTGGCTCATAAGTGATGGTCGTCGGTTAGAGAAACTCCCAGTTAGGTTCCATTTGACAGAACTCTGATGTTGATGTTGATGTGATGTTGAGTCGAGCCCTTGAGTCGATGTGATGTTCCCTTGAGCCGATGTGATGTTCCCTTGAGCCGATGTGATGTTCTCTTTTATGTGAGTCGATGTCGAAGTTCCTTGAGATGAGCTTAATATGATGTTGATGACTGATGAGAGGTTGATGAGTCGATTTTCTATTCTAATCTCTTGCCTTAGATAGACTTTTGACATTCCGACGGAGTATGATGTTGAGTTGATGTTTCTTTATGTTGTGTACTTACCCCTGTTATTCAGCTATTTTACATGCCAGTACATTTCAAGTACTGACGCCATTTGCCGCTGCATCGTTTCATGATGAAGATACAGGAGTTAGAGGACTTCAGCAGGCGCACCGTTGAAGCCGCAGACTTCGAGTTCAGAGTTTGGTGAGCCTCCTTGCTTTCCGGAGAAAATCCTTCTACTTTATGTTTTCCTTTATTCATTGAGTCCAGTAGCCGTGGCATGTCATGGCACCATTCTTAGACTGTTGAGTCACGTTAGAGGCTTGGTAGACATGATATCGAGGTTGATGTAGATGTTTTCCTTTTGAACTGAGTAGTATTTCACTTACTTAGTTGATGTTGAGATTGATGTTGGCCATTGGGCCCTTATTTTAAGATATTCCATTGATATTATTTCCGCTGTGTTGATGTTGAATGATGTGATGAGGCTAAGTGGTTCGCTTGGGGACTAGCAATAGTTTCTGAGTGTCAGCCACGTCCAGGGTGCCCTCCCGGGGCATGACAATAATAGCTCATCATCAGTCCCATAGAGACATAAAATAATACCTCAACATCAACATCAGTCTCGTAGGGACATAGTATAATACCTCAACATCAACATCAGTCCCGTAGGGACATAGTATAATATCTCAACATCAACATCACCTCACCTCACCTCATCAACATCAACATCATGGATTCAACATACACTTTTAGAAATCAAACTTTCAAATTTTAAGACATTATAAAACATCATTCTCATAAACATCGTCATCAAGACTCTCATCAAATATGAAACACAATAACAACATCACAACATTATACTCATTACGGCTCTAGACTTATCTCTCAGTTCATTCTTATATCTTTTAATAAAATAGTCATAGGGTTTCAAAAACACACTCATGAAAATGAATTATGAAATAAATTAAGTTTGTGATGATCATCAATTCATAAAAATATATATGCAGGAAAAAAAACTCAGTGTACATGCTCAACAATCTTTACATCAACCTCATTATACTCAATATACCATTCGAGTTACTCAGAAGGGCAGATGGGAGAACATTCCCATGTTTTTAGGTTAGCCTTACATACCTGGGATGATTTGCTAACATCGTTCTGGCACAAACTTCTCTTGATTTTCTCAACCTCAACTCCTCTCAAGCCCTGGCTTAGTGACCTTTCTAGGAAGAACGCTCTTGATTGGGGTTTTTGAAACCCTTCTCTTAGAAAATGGCCTTTATTTGTGTAGGGAAAATTTAGGAAATATAGGAATAGACTAGAATGCCCTTCAAAATTTAAAAGAACTTTTCCCCCGATCTGAAATAACACAGTCTGCGATGCGGACCTGCCGTGGATAGTGTATTTTTGAAAAACTCAACTCTATCGAAAAATCTCAGGAAAACATAAGTGTGGCTCCACGACAGGTCAGTGACGCGGTTCCATCGCGAAGTCACACTGTTTTTCGTTTTGGAGCAAAAAATTATGTTCCGACTCAGTCACTCTAAAAATCAACCGAGACCCTTCGCCTACTCAATTTTTCGTGCTGATCACGAATCCGCTCTCCGATTTTCAATTCGAACATCGGAAGACGCGTTTTGCACACACCTCTTCCCTAGGGGTATTTTAGAAATTTACCGGGCGTTACATTATATCCCCCTTGGGATCATTCGTCCTCGAATGATGAGTAGGAGCGGTATCTTGGCACGAATAGACTCAAAACTCACCTCGATACTCAAACTCACTCATCAACTCACCTCCTCAATTCTTCATCAACCTCAATAACATCTACTCAAACATCAGGAATATACACATCAACTCATGGTAAGAACATCAGTTTATATATAAAGTAAGAATATTACCTCCGGCACTTTCATCAACCTCAGGCACGAACAGGTGCGGGTACTTTCTCCTCATCTCTTCCTTAGCTTCCCATGTGGCTTCCTTAACATTGGTTCCTCCACAGAACTTTGACGGAGGCTATCTCTTTGTTTCTCAGTCTGCAAACCTGTCGATCAAGGATTTGGACTGGGATTTCCTCATAGGACAAGCAGTCCCTGACTCCTGTGCTCTCCACAGGGATTACTAAGGCAGGATCCCCCAAACACTTCTTCAACATCGAAATATGGAACACCGGATGGATTCCATCTAACTCAGAAGGTAACTCTAGCTCACAAGCAACCTTCCCAATTCTTCGAAAAATCTGATAAGGGCCAATATAATGAGGACTTAATTTCCCTTTTTCCCAAACCTCATGACACCCTTCATGGGTGATACCTTCAAGTATACCCAATCGCTCACCTCAAACTCTAGGTCTCTTCTCCTCACATCTGTGTAAGATTTCTGACGGCTTTGGACAGTCTTCAATCTTTCTCGAATAATCTTCACCTTCTCCATGGACTGGTGGACAAGGTCCGGCCCAATTAACTCAGCCTCTCCAACTTCAAACCACCCGATGGGTGATCTACATCTCCTCCTATATAAAGCCTCATAAGGGTCCATTTGAATGCTTGCATGATAACTGTTGTTATATGAGAATTCAATCAATGGTAAATGATCATCCCAATTTCATTTGAAGTCAAGGACGCATGCTCTAAACATATTCTCTACCGTCTGAATAGTGCGCGCTGCCTGACCATCCGTCTGTGGATGAAAGGTCGTGCTCAAGTTCACTTTGGTACCCAATCCCTTCTGGAAAGACTTCCAGAAATGGGAGGTAAATTGGGCTCCTCTGTCCGAGATGATGGACAAGGAAACTCCATGCAACCTCACGATCTCTTGGATATACATCTTGGCATACTCCTCCGCAGTGTTAGTCGTCTTGACTGCTAGGAAATGCGCTGACTTAGTCATCCTGTCTACAATCACCCATATGGAATTATGCTGCCTCCGGGATTTTGGTAGGCCAGTGATGAAATCCATATTAACCATCTCCCATTTCCATTCTGGAATCTCAAAGTTTTGAGCTAAGCCACTTGGCCTTTGATGCTCAACCTTCACCTGCTGGCAATTTGGGCATCTTGAAACAAACTCCGCGATATCCCTCTTCATTCCACTCCACCAATAGACTTCTCTTAAGTCGTGATACAACTTAGTGGAGCCCAGATGAATGGAGTATCTACTGTTGTGGGCTTCAGCCATAATCCTCTCTCGAACACCGTCAACATCAGGGATGCATAACCTACTCTGGTACCTCAATACCCTATCTCCCCTTTTGGAGAAGACCATCACTTTTTGTTTCTGAACATTCTTCTTCAATTGGAGTATAATAGGATCTCGATCCTGCTTCTCTTTTACCTCAGTCACTAGGGACGATAAAGACCCACTTTGAACATTAATTCCTCCCTCGTCATTTTCCTCAAGTTGGACTCCCAATCGAGCCAACCTATGCACTTCCTTCACTAGCTCTTTCTTTTCTTCCTCAACATGGGTTGTGCTACCCATAGACAATCTGCTAAGAGCATCAGCAACAACGTTAGCTTTACCTGGGTTGTACATGATGCTCATGTCATAATCTTTGAGCGACTAAAACCATCTCCTCTGTCACAGGTTGAGCTCTCTTTGACTGAAGACATATTGTAAACTCTTGTGGTCAGTAAACACGTCCACATGCACTCCATACAAGTAATGGCGCCAGATTTTAAGTGCGAACACTACCACTGCCAACTCAAGATTATGGGTCGGATAGTTTCTCTCATGAACTTTAAGCTGCCTGGAAGAATAGGCTATCACCTTTCCTCTCTGCATTAATACACATCCCAACCCAACTCTTGATGCATCACAATATATTACAAAATCTTCCGTCCCGTCGGGCAAAGTCAAACAGGTGCGGTGGTCAACCTAGTCTTTAACTCTTGGAAACTCTTCTCACATTCCTCAAATCACTGAAACTTGACCTTTTTCTGAGTCAGTTTAGTCAATGGTGCAGATAGGGAAGAAAATCCCTCAACAAATCTGTGGTAGTAGCCTGCCAACCCCAAGAAACTCCTTATATCAATTGGAGAGGTCGGTCTTGGCCAGCTTGCGACCGCTTCAATCTCTGGCTTTCTACTCGAACTCCATCACCTGAAACCATATGGCCTAGAAAAGCCACTGACTTTATCCAAAACTCACATTTGGAGAACTTCGCATACAATTCATGGTCCTTCAAAGTTTGAAGGACAACTCTAAGATGTTTAGCCTGCTCCTCCTCATTCCTCGAATACCCTAAGATGTCATCAATGAATACAATCACAAACATGTCAAGGTAGGGCCTGAACACCCTATTCATCAAATCCATGAAAGCTCTCGGGGCGTCCGTCAACCCAAAGGACATAACCAAGAACTCGAAGTGGCCATATCTTGTCCTGAAGGCTGTCTTTGGAATATCACATTCTCTCACCTTTAACTGGTGGTAGCCCGATCTGAGGTTTATTTTTGAAAAGCATGAAGCACCCTGAAGTTGGTCAAACAAGTTATCTATCCTGGGAAGAGGATATTTATTCTTAACCGTGACCTTGTTCAGTTGCCTATAGTCTAATCACATTCTGAGAGATCCATCCTTCTTTCGTACAAATAGAACGGGAGCACCCCTAAGAGAAACACTGGGTCTAATAAAACCCTTCTCTAACAGATCCTTCAACTGCTCCTTCAACTCAGTGGGGGCCACCATATATGGTGGAATTGAGATAGGTTGCATGTCGGGAAGTACATTAATACCAAAGTCGATCTCCCTATCAAGAGGGACTCTAGGTAAATCCTCAGGGTACTCATTTACAATCGGGACCGACTTAAGGGTAGGGGACTCAACATTATCAGATTTAACTCGTACAAGGTGGTAAATACAACCCTTAGAGATTAACTTCTTCGCCCTCAAGTAGGAAATAAATCTACCCTTGGGTGCGACATAACCTCCTTTCCACTCTAGGACCGGTTCATTCGGAAATTGGAATTTAACAACTCGGGTCCTACAACCTATGAATGCATAGCAAGCATGGAGCCAATCCATACCAAGAATCACATCAAAATCAACCATCTCCAAGTCTACCAAATTGGCCAATGTATCCCTATGATAGGTGGACACTACACAATCTCTATAGACCCTCTTAGCCAGGATAGACTCACCAGTTGGAGTCGAAACAGTATAAGGCTCAAGCAAACACTCTTGAGGAACCTCAAACTTGTTGGCCACGTAGGGCGTCACAAAAGATAAAGTGGCACCCGGGTCAAGCAATGCATAACAATTATAAGAAAAGATTTGGAGTATACCCGTAACAACATCTGGAGTAACCTTTTGATCCTATCGATTACCCATTGCATACAGATGGTTCGTCCTCCCTCCTGCATTCGCAGTAGTAGCCTTCTGATGACTGCCCGCAGGGAGTGCTATAGAAGACTGAGCTTTATTACCTCTATCATTCCACCTCCTCGTAGGGCACTCACCCTGGAAGTGGCCAGGTTGTCCACATGAAAAGCAAGTATTGGTTCCCTCACGGCACGCACCAAGATGCAGCCTGCCACATCTGCCACAAGGTTGCCTTCCTATTGGACCTTGAGCAACACTAGCTTGGGACTGGGGTCTCTGCGCTCTGAAATTTTGGTGACCATAGAATTTCTGATCATACCTGTTTTGCTGAACAGGTGCACTCGCTATCGGAGGTGCATGGCTAGAAGACTTTTTCTGAAAGAAAGTTCTATCACCCTTATTCTGCTTCTGTTGATTAGGCTCATGCCCTGCCGATTTGGCTTTCTTACTCTGCTGCTCTTCCCTATCTCTCTTCTTGTCCTTCTCAGTCTATTGGGCATATACCATAAATCTAGAGATATCTATATCTGGAATCAGAAATGCTGCCTTACACTCCCTCTTTACATGCCTGCCCAACCTAGACACGAGCTTCCTCATCCTTGCCCTCATATCGAGGACCATCTCTGGAGCATATCTGGACACCTGGATGAACTTCAGGCTGTACTCTTTGATGGTTAATTCCTCTTGTTTCAGATTCACGAACTCTTCGACCTTTGCCTCTCTCAACTCTTGAGGAAATAAGTGATTGAGAAAAGCACTCTTGAACTCCTCCCACTCAGCAGACTCAGCATTCTAACCTCTACGATCTTCCTACTGGTTATACCAGACATTTGCAACATCCTTAAGCTGATATGAGACCAGCTCGACTCCCTCAACCTCACTCGCGTGCATAGCCCTCAGGATCTTGTGCATCTCCAAATAAAGTTTCACGGGTCCTCCTCAACCTTGGACCCCATATAGACTGGCGGGTTCATCCTCAAGAAATCTCTGAGCTTGGATGCAGCTGCAGGCTCTTGGGTGCTGGAGTTAGGGCCTGGGGACCGCGACTGTTACTCTGAGAGGCCACCAACTGAGTGAGCATAGTAATAGCTCCCCTGAAGTTTGCTTTCGAAGTGGAGGCTGACCGAGCAGGAGGTGCTGGTGGAGCCTTAGTAGCTCTGGCAGGCCGACCCCGTCTCCTTGTCCCATGCTGGTTAGGAGCCTCTAGTAAGGGATTCTCATTATTAGGGACTGAGGCATCTCTTTGGGAAGCAATGCGTTTTGGAGGCATTATCTGCAAACGCGTAACTCACGAATTAGAAAAGGGGGTTTCATAGAGTCAAGCTTTATCGCACGAACTCAGAACATCAAAGAAGTGTAACCATTCTTAATGTCCAACACACATATAAACAAGACTCTACAAGACACGGCTTCATAGACTCCCTAGGACTCTTGAACTCTGTGCTCTGATACCAAGTTTATCACGCCCGGAAAGGGCACCCTAGGCGTGGCCGGCACCCAGAGACTATTGCTAGTCCCTAAGTGAACCACGCATTCTCAGGATAGTCATTCAACATCAACACAGCGGAAATAGAATAGTAAACTACCTCAAAATAAAGGTCAATGGCCAACATCAGTCTCAACATCATACTAAATAAATAAGAGTGCTAATCAGTTCATAAAGAAAACATCAACGTCAAAACCTCGACTCATGTCTATGAAGCCTCTAACCTGACCCAACTGTTTAAGATGGTACCATGACAGCCATGGTTACCTAACTCAATCAAGCAACAAATGGAAGGGTCTCCTCCGGATAGCAAGGAGGCTCACCAATGTAGGAACTCGAAATCTCTCACCTCAATAGTGCGTCTACTGAATTCCTCTAACTCCTGTATCTGCATCATAAAACGATGTAGCGTCGAATGGCGTCAGTACGTGGAATGTACTGGCATGTAAAACAGTTGAATAACAATAAAGTACAACAGCATAGGGAAAACATCATCTCAACATTATACTCCATCAAAATGTCAAATGTCTATCTAAAGAAAGAAATAAAGAGTAGACAAATGACCCATCAACATCCCATCAATACCTCATCAATACATCAGACTCACCTCAAGGAACCTCGACTCAACTCAACTCAACTCAGGGAACTAGACTCATCTCAACTTGAGGAACATCAACATCAACTCAGCTCAGGGAACATCGACATCAACTCAGCTCAGGGAACATCGACATCAACTCAACTCAAGGGACTCGACTCAAAACATCACATCAACATCAACATCGGAGTTCTATCAAAATAAAACCTAACTGGGAGTTTCTCTAACCGAAAACTATCACCTATGAGCTAGTGATGATACAACGAAGTGATGTCGTTGCCATATCCATCCAATACTCTGCCCGGGGTAAAGGACATAAACCTCAGTGGATCCACAAGAAAACCCTCAGTCCTTATTTGGGACAAGAAAGGAGCCATCCGCATTGTAGTTTAATCCCCTCTTTCTACACGGGCCACGTAGTTAATAGGTTCAAGTGGGACTCACTCTTACCCATTTTGGTGCTCAATACTCCTCCCAGAACTCGACATGCTCATAAAACATCAACCTCATCAGTCCCATGGGGACATAATAGCTCATCATCAGTCCCATAGGGACATAACATAATACCTCAACATCAACATCAGTCCCGTTGGGACGTAGTATAATACCTTATCATCAACATCAGACCCGTAGGGACATAGTATAATACCTCAACATCAACATCACATCACCTCATCAACATCAATATCAACATCAACATCAACATCAACATCATGGACTCAAGATACTCTTTTAGAAATCAAACTTTCAAATTTTAAGACATCATAAAACATCATTCTCATCAACATCGTCATCAAGACTCTCATCAAATATGAAACACAATAACAACATCACAACATCATACTCATTATGGCTCTAGACTCATCTCTCAGTTCATTCTTATATCTTTTAATAAAATAGTCATAGGGTTTCAAAAACACACTTCTTATATCTTTTAATAAAATAGTCGTAGGGTTTCAAAAATACACTCATGAAAATGAATTATGAAATAAATTAAGTTGTGATGATCATCAATTCATAAAAATATATATGCAGAAAAAAAACTCTGTGTACATGCTCAACAATCTTTACGTCAACCTCATTATACTCAATATACCATCGAGTTACTCAGAAGGGCACATGGGAGAACATTCCCATGTCTTTAGGTTAGCCTTATATACCTGGGATGATTTGCTAACATCGTTCTGGCACAAACTTCTCTTGATTTTCTCAACCTCAACTCCTCTCAAGCCCTGGCTTAGTGACCTTTCTAGGAAGAATGCTCTTGAATGGGGTTTTTGAAACCCTTCTCTTAGAAAACGACCTTCATTCGTCATAGGAAAAATTTAGGAAATATAGGAATGGACACGAATGTCCTTCGAAATTTAAAAGAACTTTCCCCCGACCTGGAATAACACAGTCCGCGACGCGGACCTGTCGCGGACAGTGTATTTTTGAAAAACTCAATTCCGTCGAAAAATCTCAAGAAAGCATAAGTGTGGCTCCGCGACAGGTCTGCGATGTGGTTCCATCGCGAAGTCACACTGTTTTCATTTTGGAGCGAAAAATTATCTTCCAACTCGGTCATTCTAAAAATCGATCGAGAGCCTTCTCCCACTCAATTTCCCGTGCTGATCATGAATCCGTTCTCAGATTTTTAATTCGAGCATCGGAAGACGCATTTTGCACACATCTCTTCCCTAGGGATATGGTAATTTACCGGGCATTATAGGGAGGGGGAGGGAGGGCAGAATTACTCAGAAGAAAAAGAAAAAGTGCATTGAAAAATGGAGGGGTTAATGAGAAGCAGACATTGATGAATCTTCTGGTGAAATATAACAAATAAATATGATATGTCCCTTCTTAATTATTTGAATTTTATTCATCTTCTTCTTCAATTTTATTGTTTTTATGTGTTATATATGGATTCAAATCCATCCTTTAGTATAGGTCTTCCTCAAGTTGAAGAAGTTTCTCAAGTTCTACGATCCCTCCGAGGTATGATGCTAATTCGGCATAGGTAGGATTTCGTGAAAATAGATCCAAAAGTCCAAAATCACCGACAAAACAACATGCTAAGTAAAAGGGAAAAAATCAAAGTTTTTTGTATCAAGTTCAACATTATACTTCTAATTTCCTTGTATCAAGTTTGATTCTTTATATCAATTTTTTTTAAGAAAAATAATTTTCATTATATCGAGTTCCAAACTTTCAAATTTTATTGTATCACATTCAACTTTATAATTCTAATTTCCTTGTATCAAGTATGATTCATCGTATCAAATTCTTTTTAATCAAGTTTCATTGTATCAATTTGCAAGCTTTTAAATTTTCTTATATCAAATTCAACTTTATACTTCTAATTTCCTTGTATCAAGTTTGATTCTTTATATCTAGTTTTTTCTTAATTAAATTTCATTGTATCAAGTTGTAAACTTTCGTACTTGTTTGTATGCAGTTCAACTTTATACTTCTAATTTCCTTGAATCAAGTATGATTCATTATATCAAGTTTTTTAGGTCATTTATATAAATAATACATTATATAACATTAATTATCAATTTTAACACATGTTTTAATTTTGTCAAAAAATGGCTGAAATAGAAAAAAATAAAACATCTTTCTCCCTCTTCCTTTCCTTCTTTTCCTCCTCCTCTTTTTTTTTTTTGTGGGCCCTTTTATTTCTATTCCAATTTCTATTTCTTACTCTTTCTCTTTCTCTTTCTCTCTCTCTTTCTTTTAATAATATTAATTAATTATTTTAATTTAAAATTTAATTTTAGATTGAATATTACGCCAATGATATTCTTACTATTTTTTAAACTGGAAGATTTGTTTTATGTAAATACACATATAATGCTTTGACATTATTTTAATATATTAACATATAAACTAATTTAAATAATGTTTAAATATTTGAAATTCAGATATGCAATTTTTTTACACCATTAATAAAAATAAATAAAAACTAAAATTGTAATACATTTTGAATTTAATACTTCAATTATAGACATTGTTTAATGCACGTGAAAATATAAGTAATATATTTTTAATATAATAATTATTTTAACATCATTAAATAAGAGAAAATAATAAAAAATAACTATAATACGTTTTAAATTAAGTAAATAATATTATAATCATCTTTCAATGCAAAAGGTGAATCTATAACTAAAATATTTTTAGTAAAAATGTGTTATAAGTATTATATTTGAATATCAAATATATTCAGTACAATTTAATTAGAGTGTTTGTAAATTTTAAATATTTTAGTTTGATTTAATTAATTTTATATTATTAGAAAATGTATTATATTTATTGAAACAATAATATAAAATTCATAAAAATGTATAATATTAAAGGTCATGAGTTAAATGGGGTGTAACATCTGGTAAATTACCAAAATACCCCTAGGGAAGAGGTGTGCATAAAACGCGTCTTCCGATGCTCGAATTGAAAATTCGAGAGCGGATTCATGATCAGCACTGAACATGGAGTGGGAAGAGGGTCTCGGTCGATTTTTAGAGCGATCAAGTCGAAAGATAATTTTTCGTTCCAAAACGAAAAACAGTGTGCCTGCGCGATGGAACCGCGTCGCAGACCTGTCGTGGAACCACACTTATGTTTTTCTGTGATTTTTCGACGGAGTTGAATTTTCCAAAAATACACTGTCCGCGATATGTCCGCGTCGCGGACTATGTTATTTCAGGTCGGGAAAAAAAATTAAATTACGGAGGGCATTTTAATCCATTCCTATTTATCCTAAACGTTCCCCTAAAACCAATAAAGGTCGATGTCTAAGAAAAGGGTTTCAAAAATCCAATTCTAAAGCATTCTTCCAAAAAGTCACGAAAGCTAGGGCTTGAAGGAAGTTGAGGTTGAGGAGATCAGGAGAAGGTTGTGCAAATTCGTGTTAGCAAAACTTTCCAAGTATGTAACGCTAACCTAAAGCATGGGAATGTTCTCCCATATGCCCTTCTGAGTATTGAGTATTGTATCTTGACATGATGAGGTTAATGTAAAGAGTTTGATGCATGTAAAATCTACGTTATTTTATGTATATATAATTTTTCTACATGAATTGATGATCATCACTATTTTGTTTTACATCATAATTCATTTTCATGAGTGCATTTTAAAACCCTATAATCATTGTGTTTTGGAAAGAACATGCATAATGGAATTAGGGGATATGTCTAGAGCCTTGACGATGAAGATGTTATGATGATGTTATGATGATGTTGATAAGAATGATATTTTATGATGTCTTAGCATTGAGATTTAATTGCTAAATGAGTATCTTGAGTTATGATGTTGATGTTGATGTTATTAGGTGAGGTATTATGTCCCTATGGGACTGTTGTTGATGTTGAGGTTTTATACTATGTCCCCCTGGGATCGATGTTGATGTTGAGATATTATATCATGTCCTTATGTGACTGATGATGAGGTATTATGTCCCTATGGGACTGATGAGGTTGATGTTTTATGAGCATGTCGAGTTCTGGAAGGAGTATTGAGCATCGAAATAGGTAGAGAGTGAGTCCCACTTGAACCCATTAACTACGTAGCCCGCGTAGGAAGAGAGGATTGAACCGCAATGCGGATGGCTCCTGTCTTATCCCAAATGAGGACTGAGACTTTTCTTGTGGATCCACTAAGGTTATGTCCTTTACCCCGGGCAGGGTATTGGATGGATGTGGCAACGGCATCGCTTCGTTGTATCATCACCGGCTCATAGGTGATGGTTGTCGGTTAGAGAAACTCCCAGTTAGGTTCCATTTGATAGAACTCTGATGTTGATGTTGATGTGATGTTTGAGTAAGTCGATGTAATATTCCCTTCAGTCGATGTGATGTTCCTTTGATGTGAGTTGATGTTGAGGTTCCTTGAGATGAGCTTGATGTGATGTCGATGATTGATGAGAGGTTGATGAGTCAATTGTCTAATCTAATCTCTTGCCTTAGATAGACTTTTGATATCCTGATGGAGTATGATGCCGAGTTGATGTTTCTTTATGTTGTGTACTTACCCTGTTATTCAGTTATTTTACATGTCAGTACATTCCATGTACTGACGCCATTTTGCGCTGCATCGTTTTATGATGCAGATACAGGAGTTAGAGGATTTCAGCAGGCGCACCGTTGAGGTCAAAGATTTCGATTTCAGACTTTGGTGAGCCTCCTTGCTATCCGGAGGAGACCCTTCTATTTTATGTTTCCTTTATTGCATCGAGTCCGGTAGCCATGGCATGTCATGGCACCATTCTTAGACAGTTGAGTCAGGTTAGAGGCTTCATAGACATGATGTCGACGTTGATGTGGATGTTTCCCTTATGAACTGAGTAGTATTTTACTTACTTAGTTGATGTTGAGACTGATGTTTGGCCATTTGGCCCTTACCTGAGGTATTCTATTTATGATGTTTCCGCTATGTTAATGTTGAATGATGTGATGAAGCTAAGTGGTTCACTCGGGGACTAGCAATAGTCTCTGAGTGTCGGCCACGTCTAGGGTACCCTCCCGGGGCGTGACATGGGGAGGGAGATGAGAAACTGGAATTGGAAGAGAGAAAATGAAAAAGAAAAGACGCCTAAAAAAAGAAGAGAAGGATAAAGAACAGGAAGAAAGAGAAGGATGTTCTTGTAATTTATTGATAAAATATGTTATAGACCTTAATAAAGAAAAAGTATCCTTAAAAGGGTAATATTTGATATATAATATATTATTCATACTAATAATCCAAGTTTCTTTTGTATCAAGTTGTGAACTTTCAGATTTTCTTGTATCAAGTTCAACTTTATACTTCTAATTTTCTTGTATCAAGTTTGATCTATTTTATATAAAGAAAAAAAATTTAAATCAAGTTTCATTGTATCAAATTGCAAACTTTCAGATTCTACAGAATTAAAACTATTTATGATACATGATCCCAAACTTATTGTAATGATCCCTAATATTGTTGCTAGAATTAGTCCTCTTGATTTCATAAAAATATCTCCCTCATAAAAATTTTGAGTGGATACTTTGGACTATTCGATAGCTAAAACTATCTAATTTATGGATGAGTTTGAATAATTAATATAAGTGGTGGGTTAAATGTTAATTTGTTTAAAACTCTACATCACCATGCCCATGTATTAAAATAGGTTAGTGGGGTTTAGCAGTTTCAAAGAAAAAAAATAAAGCGAAAGAAGAACATAAGGGTTGAGCCGCAACGTCAACCACAACACAAAGAGAAACCAAAAACGTGACTTCCAGGTGAGGAAATTTCAACCTAAGGTTGTTAGTCTATATATTAATTGTTAGGGAGAATTCTAATGAAATAGTTGAGTATATAATTAGAGAGGGAGAAAGGGTGACGTATTGCATTCTGCAGTAGCCTCGTCCTTTGCATATAATGCATAAAAATGATAAGTTAGTCAATTGTTATAATGGTAGTTTGGTCCTAGTGATAGCTAATATAATAATGTTGAATGAACTTGTGGTTAAAAAATTACAATGCCTAGGAGTCCACGTACAGTTATGGATAGGAACCTTTCTGGTAAGCAACTAACTATATGTGAATTGTTGTTGTTGTCCAGAATAGGTGATTTTTAAAATATAGAATTGATTTTTGTTGGTTAGTCTTTGGGTCTAGGCTAGATGTATAGTACTGGGGTTTTGTTAGTTTTGAAATCTTATTGTGAAAATTTATTTGACTAGATCGTGGTGCTACGGATTCTACCCAAAAGGGAAAGGCTCAAGTATTTGATTGATCGTGATTTGACTAAGGCAAATGAACTTTTAAAACTTTGTAATTCTCGTAGAATTCTCAAATTATCCTTTCTTCTATGTGTGATTCGTGAAGTCTTTTTAATATTATAAAATGAAGTGATTAAATGTAAATATGAGTTGGTGTGGTGTTGTGACACTTGAATTTGTAAATGTAGTTATGTGATGAAAATTCTAATTATTTTTTTTTTGAGATATATTGTTGTGGTTGGTGATTATGAGTGGATTGGTTTGTGGATTTCATCTCATGTTCATTCATACTACGTCACACATATTGCATTGATTCTGGATATTGATATGGGTGAGATGGTAAAAGTTGGGGTCGAGGTCTTTACCGGTCGAGATGTGATGCCGAGGTCTTTGCCGGCAATGATATTATGCCGACGTCTTTACCGGCGATCTTGTGATGTTGAGGTATTTTCAGTGATGTTATGATGCCCAGGTTATTGCCGGCGATTATTGCATAAGCATTGCACCCCATCCTTGCATATTCTTGTGTGGTATGATGTTATTCCTGCGATTGATTGTGTTATCACTTGTGAGTTGTGGCTTGTGAATTGTTAATTGTGATATACTGAAAAACTATCTCTATTGTGTACTATGTGTTGCTAGGCTGGTCTTATTTTCTGTGCAGGTTGTAGTTGTGGAGGTCGGAATGGAATGAAAGGAGTTTGTGTATTCTATTGGACTTATTCTGTTTTTGTTAGTTGACTTGTTGGATACCGCGTTGTTTTGGTACTCACCCTTGCTACACTTGGGTAGGTTCTGAGCCCGGACAGTGAATAATATTTTTTTCCTTGATCATTCGAGGCTCCCTAGGAGATTTAGAGAGGTAGCTTTTGTCATCTGGCTGACTCTCTTGTTCCTGTCTCTTTTCTGCTTTGTTCTATTTGAGGAGAAAGACAGTTTCAAACTTGTAATTCTTTGGATTTCTTTATGAGTAGCGGCTTGTACACGTGACGACCAATCCTTGGGTGGTATTTAAGTTTGTGAAGATTTCTCTTTTTAGTTATCTATTTTATCTAGTACTTCCACACGTCATTTCATTTTCTGGTTGGGTTTAGGCTGACTTGTTCTAGTGGGTTTGAGCAAGTGTCATCACATCCATTTTCGGATCGTGACAGTTGGTATTAGAGCTCCAGGTTCATAGGTCTCACGTGTATACGAGCCAAGTCTAATTAGAGTCTCAAGGATCGGTACGGAGACGTCTGTACTTATCTTTGAGAGGCTATTGAGACTTTTAGAAAACTTCTTTTTATTTATTCTCTCTTATCGTGCGTGGTTATCTTTGTTAGTATTGAGTTTTTCCATGCTCTTTTGACAGATGGCAAGGACTAGAGCTACGATTACTGGTGGTAGAGGCGAGGCAGCTTCCGAGACCATTGTGAGGCCCCAGTTAGAGGTAGGAAAAGGGGTCGAGCTAGAGGCCATGAATGTGGAGTGGCATCAATGAGAGGGCGTTCCCAAGGGGCAGCACCAGTTAGAGGACAGGCTAGAGGGGCTTCTCCGGAGCCACAGATAGAAGTTGATGAGGATCAGGCTCCCCCAGAGCCCACAGTTGCACCATTGCTTCAGGACACCCTATGGAGGATGATGGGTATGCTTGAGAACCTCACTCAGGGGGTGGTGCGACAGGCACGCAGGGAGTTTCTCAGACGGGAGTGGGGGAACAGAAGTCAGGGCGGCATCACAACTTAGTTCATGATGATCAGGCGGTTCAGCCCCCAGTGGTTCCTGCACCAGCTATTGGGGCATAAACCACTCCCGATGCAGTTTTAGCAGCAGATGATCAGCTTAGTTACGAAAGATTTCAGAAGATGAAACCACCACAATTTCAGGATGGTAGGAGCGAGGACGCTCATGAGTTTCTAACCTTATGCCATGAGATGCTAGAGGCAGTGGGTTTGGTTGATCAACATGGTGTCCGTTTTGTTGCACTCCAGCTACGTGGACCAGCCAGGGAGTGGTGGAGGACTTATGTGAGATCCAGGCCAATTGGATCCCCTCTGGTGGATTGGAGTGTGTTCTCCAGTGCTTTTCAGGATCGCTTCATTCCTTGGAGTGTACGGGAAGAGAGCCGATTGAGGTTTGAGGACTTGAGGCAAGGTGGTATGACTGTCACTGAGTATGAGGCTCATTTTTATCAGTTATCTCGACATGTCTTAGCTATAATTCCAAATGAGGTGGAAAGAGTCCGCAGGTTTGTGAGGGGCTTGAATTTCTCCATTAGATCTTATGTATTCAGAGCAGCTCGTGAGGGGGTTTCCTTTCAGTCTATTGAGCACTGCCAAGGAGGCAGAGTTGTTGGTTTGAGAGGAGTTTGGGGACCCTAAGAGGGCTCGTACTACGGGGCAGTTTTCTGGTACTTCATCAGGAGGTAGAGGTTCGCATAGGAGTGGTGGATCTTTTAGGCATCAGGATCTTGTGCATGCATCTTTGCCAGCAGCTGAGGGTGGACAGATGTCTCAAGGACCCCACAGTTCCACCCGTGGTAGCCATAGCAGTTCATTTGGTGGACAACAGTCTTCTACATCGAGGTCTTACTTTGGGCGTGGGGATCCAGGCCACTTGATTCGACAGTGTCCCTTTCAGATTCATTCGAGACCTCATCGTACTTACTCGGCAGGTCCAGTTAGAGATTCGGCTCCACCGACCAAGGGTCGAGGCAGGGGTCAAACTACTAGAGGTAGCAGGACTTCAGATAGTGGTGCCTTGGTTCCACGTGGTGGAGATCGAGGCTGTTGCTTAGACTGGAGGTGGCAGAGGAGCTTAGTGTTGTTCTTTTCCAGTATTGTTCCAGTCTGTCATCGACTTGCATCTGTGCTATTTGATACTAGATCTACCTACTCTTATGTGTCTACGTACTTTTCGTCTGGGTTTGATTTATTGTGTGAATGGATGTCAGTGCCCGTGCATATTTCCACACCGGTAGGTGAGCCTTTAGTGGTGGATCGAGTGTATCGATCCTGTCTTATTTCTCTGGCGGGATATGATACTTGGGTAGATATGATTATTTTGGAGATGGTAGACTTTGATGTTATCTAGGGGATGGACTGGCTTTCCCCTTATCATGCTATTTTTGATTGTTATGAAAAAACTGTGACCTTAGCCATGCCCGGTCTACCAAAGATTGAGTGGAAGGGTGATAGTGGTTCTTATCCTAGCAAAGTTATTTCCTACATCCATGCTCAGAAATTGATTGATAGGGGGTATCTGTCTTACTTAGCTTTCATTCGAGATACCAGTGTTGAACCACCTTCTATGGAGCCTATTCCTGTGGTTCAGGAGTTTTTCGATGTGTTTCCTACTGACCTTCCAGGTGTTCCTCCCGATAGGGATATTGACTTTCCTATTGATCTAGAGTCAGGCACTAAGCCCATCTCCATCCCTCCATATAGAATGGCTCCAGCTGAACTGAAAGAATTAAAGGAGAAACTTCAAGATTTGCTAAGCAAAGGGTTTATTCGTCCTAGTGTGTTACCATGGGGTGCCCTTGTCTTGTTTGTGAAAAAGAAAGATGGGTCTATGAGGATGTGTATTGATTACAGACAGTTGAACAAGGTGACTGTCAAGAACAAGTACCCTCTTCCCCGTATTGATGACTTGTTTGATCAGCTTTAGGGAGCGGCTCTGTTCTCTAAGATTGATTTGAGGTCTGGTTATCATCAGTTGAGGATTAGGGCATCAGATTTTCCTAAGACAGCTTTTCGAACCCGTTATGGCTACTATGAATTTTTGGTGATGTCCTTCGGGTTGAGTAACGCCCCTACAGCATTCATGGAGTTGATGAATATGTAGTTTCATCCATACTTAGATTCTTTTGTGATAGTATTCATTAATGACATTTTGATATATATTCCAAGAGTGAGTTTGATCATGTTCGTCATTTGAGAATAGTGCTACAGAGGTAGAGGGAGGAAAAGTTATTCGCAAAATTCTCCAAGTGTGAGTTCTGGCTTGATTCGGTGGTATTCTTAGGGCATGTGGTGTCCAAGGAGGGGATTAGAGTGGATCCGGCTAAGGTTGAGGCAGTTAGAGGTTGGACACGGCCTACTTCAGCTACCGAGATTCACAGTTTTGTGGGGTTAGCTAGGTATTATCGACGGTTTAGTCAAGGTTTTTCTTCTATTGCAGCCCCATTGACTAGATTAACTTAGAAGAATGTAGTCTTTCATTTGTCCGATGAGTGTGAGGCGAGCTTCCAAAAGCTCAAGACTTTGTTGACTTCAACTCCCATTTTGACACTAACGAAGGCAGGTGTGGACTTTACGGTGTATTGTGATGCTTCAGGAATTGGTTTAGGTGGTGTGTTGATGCAAAAGGGGAAAGTGATTGCATATGCTTCTAGACAATTGAAGGTTCATGAGAAGAATTATCCTACCCATGACTTGGGGCTAGCGGCTGTGGTTTTTGTACTTAAGTTATGGTATCATTACTTATATGGTGTGCATTGTGAGATCTTCACTGATCATAGGAGTCTTCAGTATATTTTCAGTAAAAAAGATCTAAACTTGAGGCAGCGTAGGTGGATTGAGTTGCTAAAGGACTATGATTTAATCATTTTATATCATCCACTAAAGGCTAATGTGGTGGCCGATGCCTTGAGTAGAAAGACTTCTAGCATGGGGAGTCTAGCCGCCATTCGAGTTGAGGAGGGACCTTTGTCCAGGGATATTCACCGTCTAGCTAACGGCCTAGTCAGGTTACAACTTTCTGATGAGGGTGGTGTACTTGCTTTCATTAAGGCTCGTTCTTTCTTGATGGACCAGATTCGAGAGCGCCAGTTCGAGGAAGAGAAGTTGTGTCTCATTAGAGACAAAGTGGCTATAGGAGAGGCTAAGGAAGCGGTGCTTGACCTTGATGGTATTTTGAGGATTGGAGGTCAAGTTTTTGTGCCTAAGGTAGGTGATTTTATTAGATTGATTCTTAAGGAGGCTCATTGTACTCGTTGTTCCATTCATCCAGGAGCAGCGAAGATGTATCATGACTTAAGCCAGCAATACTGGTGGTGTGGCATGAAAAAGGACATCACAGACTTTGTGTCCAGGTGTTTAACTTGCCAGCAGGTTAAGTATGAGCACCAACGACCTGGAGGTGAGTTACAGAGGATGCCCATTCCTACATGGAAGTGGGAGCGTATCACCATGGATTTTGTTGTGGGTTTGCCTACTACTGTGGGTGGTTATGACTCTATTTGGGTAGTTGTGGATCGATTGACTAACTCTGCGTATTTCATTCCTATCAAGGTTAGGTATATAGTGGAGAAGTTGATTGAGTTTTACATCAGCCAAATAATTAGATTGCATGGTGTGCCGATATCTATAATCTCGGATCGGGGTTCACTTTTAACTTCACATTTTTGGAGGGCCTTGCAGCATGGTTTAGGCACTCAGTTGGATATGAGTTCAGCCTTTCACCCTCAGACAGATGGACAGTCTGAGCGGACGATTCAGGTGTTGAAGGACATGTTTCGAGCGTGTGTAATCGATTTTGGTTCCCGTTGGGATCAACACTTTCCCTTAGTAGAGTTTACCTATAATAATAGTTATCACCCAAGTATTCAGATGGCTCCATTTGAAGCTTTATATGGTAGACGACGCAGATCTCTGATTGGTTGGTTTGATTCCGGTGAGATGGACTCATTAGATGCAGATTTTCTCAGGGATGTTACGGAACAGGTCCGTATGATTCTGGGTAGGTTGTTGACTGCTCAGAGTCAACAGAAGAGTTATGCAGATAGGAGGGTTCGAGCTCTAGAGTTTATGGTGGGCGATCATGTTTGGCTTAGAGTGTCACCTATAGGGTGTTATGTGGTTCGGTAAGAAGGGAAAGCTTAGCCCTCGATTTATCGTCCCTTTTGAGATTTTAAAGTGAGTTGGAGAGGTGGCCTATAGACTAGCCTTGCCACCTAGCTTGTCATCTGTGCATCATGTGTTTCATGTCTCCATGCTTCGGAAATATATGCCCGATGAGTCTCATATACTTTCATTTGATTCGGTGGTGTTGAGTCCAGACTTGTCGTTTGAGGAGGAGCCTATAACTATTTTATATAGACAGGTTCGAAAGCTTAGAAACAAAGAGATTGCTTCCGTGAAGGTGCAATGGAAGAATCGTCCAATTAGAGAGGCGACTTGGGAGACAGAGTCTGACATGCGTGCTAAATATCCTCATCTCTTCGAAGCATCAGGTACTTTCTTCTACCTTATGTTCGAGGACGAACATAATATTTAGTGGTGGATAATGTAATGACCCCTAATATTGTTTCTAGAATTAGTCCTCTTGATTTCATAAAAATATCTCCCTCGTAAAAATTTTGAGTGGGTACTTTGGACTATTCGATAGCTAAGACTATCTAATTTATGGATGAGTTAGAATAATTAATATAAGTGGTGGGTTAAATGTTTATTTGTTTAAAACTCTACATCACCTGGCCCATGTATTAAAATAGGTTAGTGGGGTTTAACAGTTTCAAAGAAAAAAAATAAAGCGAAAGAAGAAAATAAGGGTTGAGCTGCAACGTCAACCACAACACGAAGAGAAACCAAAAATGTGACTTCCACGTGAGGAAATTTCAACCTAAGGTTGCTAGTCTATATATTAATTTCTAAGGAGAATTCTAATGAAATAGTTGAGTATATAATTAGAGAGGGAGAAAGGGTGACGTGCTGCATTCTGCAATAGCCTTGTCCTTTGCATATAATGCATAAAAAATGATAAGTTAGTCAACTATTATAATGGTAGTTTGGTCCTAGTGATAGCTAATATAATACTGTTAAATGAAAGTTAGTCAACTGTTATAATGGTAGTTTGGTCCTAGTGATAGCTAATATAATACTGTTAAATGAACTTGTGGTTAAAAAATTACTATGCCTAGGAGTCCACGTACAGTTATGGATAGGAACCTTTCTGGTAAGCAACTAACTATATGTGAATTGTTGTTGTTGTCCAGAATAGGTGATCTTTAAAATATAGAATTGATTTTTGTTGGTTAGTCTTTGGGTCTAGGCTAGATGTATAGTAATGGGAGTTTTGTTAGTTTTGAAATCTTATTGTGAAAATTTATTTGACTAGATCGTGGTGCTACGGATTCTACCCAAAAGGAAAAGACTCAAGTATTTGATTGATCGTGATTTGACTAAGGCAAGTGAACTTTCAAAACCTTGTAATTCTCGTAGAATTCTCAAATTATTCTTTCTTCTATGTGTGATTCGTGAAGTCTTTTTAATATTATAAAATGAAGTGATTAAATGTAAATGTGAGTTGGTGTGGTGTTGTGACACTTGAATTTGTAAATGTAGTTAAGTGATGAAAATTCCATTTTTTTTTTAGGTATATTGTTGTGGTTGGTGATTATGAGTGGATTGATTTGTGGATTTCATCTCATGTTCATTCATACTACGTCACACATATTGCATTGATTCTGAATATTGATATGGGTGAGATGGTAAAAATTGGGGCCGAGGTCTTTACCAGTCGAGATGTGATGCCGAGGTCTTTGCCGGCAAGATTGTGATGTTGAGATCTTTGCAAGTGATAGTATGATGCCGAGGTCTTTGCCAGCGATGATATTATGTCGAGGTCTTTACCGGCGATATTGTGATATTGAGGTATTTTTCAGTGATGTTATGATGCCAAGGTCATTGTCGGCGATTATTGCATAAGCATTGCACCTCATCCTTGCATATTCTTGTGTGGTATGATGTTATTCCTACGATTGATTGTGTTATCACTTGCGAGTTGTGGCTTGTGAATTGTTAATTGTGATATACTAAAAAACTATCTCTATTGTGTACTATGTGTTGCTGGGCTGGGCTGATTTTCTATGCAGGTTGCAGTTGTGGAGGTCGGTATGGGATGAAAGGAGTTTGTGTGTTCTATTGGACTTATTCTGTTTTTGTTAGTTGACTTGTTGGATACCGCATTGTTTTGGTACTCACCCTTGCTTCTACACTTGTGTAGGTTCTGAGCCCGGACAGTGAATAGTATTTTTTTTCCTTGATCATTCAAGGCTTCCCAGGAGATCTAGAGAGGTAGATTTTGTCATCTGGCTGACTCTCTTGTTCCTGTCTCTTTTCTGCTTTGTTCTATTTGAGGAGAAAGATAGTTTCAAACTTGTAATTCTTTGGATTTTTGTATGACTAGTGGCTTGTACATGTGACAACCAATACTTCGGTGGTATTTAAGTTTGTGAAGATTTTTCTTTTTAGTTATCTATTTTATCTAGTACTTCCGCACGTCATTTCGTTTTCTTGTTGGGTTTAGGCTGACTTTTTCTGGTGGGTTTGAGCAAGTGCCATCACGTCCATTTTCGGGTCATGACACTTATGTAGTTTACTTGTCTATGTATCATGCTCAAATTGCAATCGATTGTCAAGTTAATAAAAAAAACCTTTGTTATATTTTTTTATCAAAAGTAAGGTATTAAGAGTCTCATTTGTAATTGTCGAAGACATTATACGTACATAACATCAAACTAAATACATGTTATTATATGTATCATAACTTGTATTTGATACATATCACTAAATATCATTGCATTTGATATGTGATTCTTATATCATATTACATGCTATGATAAATAATACACAATATATAATAGTTTGATGATGTCCATAGTGTCAAATTACTATAACAAAAATAAGGTATCAAGAGTCTCATTGGCAATAGCCAAATGAATCATACCTACATACCATCAAACTAAATAATATGGTCTTATGTGTTTTACTAAATTCGCACTGCATTTGAAACATGAATTCCTTCTTCTCCAACGAATTTTTTCAAATCATCGAGAAAATTAGCGTTATATGATGAACCAAACCTTACAAAGTGCTTTGGAATCTATTTGATCACATAATTGGTATCCTGCATAAAAAGTAAAGCAAAAAATAAGTCAACAAACAATAATGTTACAGTTATATAATGATTCATACAAAATGATATATTTATACATGATATAATAAGTCATGTAGTAAGTTAAATTAATAATGCAGAATGATATATGGGTTATCCAAAGTATGAGCAATGCAAGCAAACAGTAATGTTACAGTTATATAATGATTACGAATACCCAATACTAATTTACAATATTAACGAATTAATATCCTTTAAGAATTCAATGTTTGTAATTAAAGTTATTCTCAATTTTGTATTTCGTTACTGAGACATGCATTGCTTTATCTTTGTAGAGTTGCTTCTCCTTCACATTTGTGTTGTCTGTATCAGTAATATAATTTGTTGTTTCTCATTCTTGATGAAACACCATTTCTTGATTCAACCACTGTAAGAGCTTGCAGTAATGTTACAGTTATATAATAATTCATACAGAATGATATTTATACATGATACAATAAGTCATACAGTAAATTAAATAAATCATGCAGAATGATACATAGGTTGTACAAAAGTATGAGCAAGGCAGTGATCATTGGGTATACCATATACATGATACAATATGATGTGTATCATATATCAAGTATTATCAAACAGTAATTTTATAGTGTTATAATGATTCATACAGAATGATACATGATACAATAAGTCATACAGTAAGTTCAATAACTCATGCAGAATAATACTCCCTCCGTCCCATTTTATGTGGCATCCTTTCCTTTTTGGTGCATCCTGAAAAGAATGTCATCAAACTCTAATTGGAAACAATTTACCTTTAAAATTCCCTTTTTACCCTTAATGAAATGATTCTCAACCACACAAATATCTAAGAATGATTTTAGACCACAAGTTTTAAAAGTCTTCCTTTTTTTCTTAAATGTTGTGCTAAGTCAAAGAGTGCCACATAAAATGGGACGGAAGGAGTACATAATTTGTACCAAAAGTATAAAAAATACAGTGATCATTGGGTATACATGATACAACGTGTTTTGTATCATGTATTATATGCATTCCACCAATGTTTCATAAATATTCATTAACATGGAGCATGAACAATTTTGGATCTCGTCCGATAGAAGTTATCGCGCCTCGGAGCATCTTCGCCTTAAGGAGCTTATTCGTTTTGAGGAATTTCTTCCCTTTGATGCAACGGATTTAGGAACATCTTCGTGAGTATCAACTATTTGGGTAAAACCTATACTAAAAGATGGATTGAAATTCATATATAATATCGAATAAGAGTAAACTCTGAAACAAAGATGAAAAAATCAAGTAAAAGTAGAGAAAACAAAGTTGCAAATTCATCAAATCTGCTTAGAAAAAAGGGTAAAAATCCATTTTTGAACTCTTACTTGAAAAGGGGGGCTTTTTTACCCATTTTTCTTAGCAGTTTTTTTTTTTTTTTTTCTGATTCTAAAAGATGAAGATATCAACCGAATACAAGTAAAATCTAAAGAACTAAGATGAAGAACAAGCAAAATAAATGAAATAAAGATGCAGTTCATCAAAAGGGTTCATAGAATGATGAAGAAGATGAAAGAGTAATTTTCTAAAACTGATAATTTATGAGGATAATTTCCAACAAATTAGGCGTATAAGTGAAGGTGAAATAATTAGCCCCGAATTAAGGGTATAATTAATGAGGACAATTTCCAACAAATTAGGCGTATAAGTGAAGTCGAAAAAATATGTCCCAAATTAAGAATATAATTAGTGTGTGGGATGGTTGAAAGAATATGAAGAAACATGCATCAATAATTTGGAAAGAAAAAGAAAAAAAGGAATTTTTGAAACAGTAGGGACTTTTAGAGAATATAAAACTATAAATTATGTATTTCTGTAAATATTCCTTTTTAAATTAACTTATAAGTCAAAAGCTATAATCGAGAACCCCCAACTTTTGGCTTTTTTTATTGTGCTTTTTCTACTTTAAAAAGTGCTTAAAAGTAATTTGTGTTACCCAAACACTTTAAAAATCAAAATAATGCTTTTAAAAGCCACTAAAATTAAATCGGTCCAAACACGCACTTAATCAGCTGTTTTATGTCACCTTCGAATTTGATGGAGTTGCTTGATTTTTGACATGCCACGAAGACTAAAGTTAGTGTATCAAGTCTAGAGTATAATCGGTTACATCCTCTAATTCTGGAAGTATGTCTGAATGTTTCCAAGTAAAACAGTTACTCAAAGATGAATGGTGTTTATACCATTCCATGAATATGAAATATGGAAAATCTTCCAAAAATCAATGCACCAATATTACACGAGCCTATCACCAAGTTTGATTTTTGTCAAGGCAACATCCCTCTAGGAAATAAATGAAAGCTAACCCATGGGGTCTAGTCTCCAAAACTTGTATAATACATGCCTCCAGAAGCATCAATTAATCAGCTTCCTAAACCTTGTGGAGTGGCAGGGAATGGGGCATCACTGTTTAACTTATACCTCCTTTCTTACCAGGTCGTTAGTTCATGTGATAGCTATCCCAGAAATCACTCAACATGCAGGATTGAACAACCGTTTTTTAGTTCGAATAACCATGCCTCTGACCTTCCAAGACCAATGAAACATCATATCATAATTCTGCAAAGAAATTGTTCGAACTCCCAGGATCTTGCCCTTTATTTACATTTTTCTTCTTGCTCCCTGCAGAAAGAGCAAAATAAAAAGTTACGGGGTGAACTGCATTTGTGGAAAATGACTAAAGGGAAGGGAAGTGGGGGATGATTGAGAGTAATTTTTATTGTATTGTGGTCATTCACCAAGTATGGCATTGCAATGGTATTTATCGCCATTGCATGAATGGCAGTTTCCCCGTTCCTTGCACCAGATAAACTGAATTAATTACCAAGTAATTTACCAGGCAAAACCATTGAGAAGCAATTTCCATGTTCTCAAACGAAGAAAATAAATGAAGCCCTAAAACATAGTTCTCCAACGTTAGGGATGCATCCATAAGTTTCACATCCTCTATGTCAGAACAAGAACAGCAATGGAACAATAATACGGAAAATGAAATTAGTCGGTGAACTAATATTTATCACCTCAGACTATCCACGACCAAACAGTAAAGACTCTAGAAAAGTTGTACTCATGCCTTCACATTCTAAATCCTTTAAATATTTATAGATAATCAGTATGAACAGTGTGAAATGGAGGTCTTATTTGAATACATTAATGAAACCATCAATAATATCTGTAATGGTTTCCCCAACCACCAGAACACAAGAAAGCTGGTACCAAAATAAAATTTGTAAGAAAATTCACAATATGAAGACTTCTAAAGATGCCCTTTTATTTGATAGAAAGAAGAAGGCATGATGTAGCCAGATGAGCCAAGCTCGACACTATAGCACAGATGAGACTCAACTAGTTCACAATAAAATTGCACATACAAACACTTTGACAAGGGAGTCTACACAAAATCTTTGGGAAGTAAACTCATTAACAATTGGGAATCTCAGGACCTTCAATTCCAGTACCTTGTGTCGGCCACATTCAAATGTGATAATGATATCTTTTACCACACACATGACAACTACCTCACAGAATGTACACATATCTGTAATGGTTTCCCCAACCACCAGAACACAAGAAAGCTGGTACCAAAATAAAATTTGTAAGAAAATTCACAATATGAAGACTTCTAAAGATGCCCTTTTATTTGATAGAACGAAGAAGGCATGATGTAGCCAGATGAGCCAAGCTCGACACTATAGCACAGATGAGACTCAACTAGTTCACAATAAAATTGCACATATAAACACTTTGACAAGGGAGTCTACACAAAATCTTTGGGAAGTAAACTCATTAACAATTGGGAATCTCAGGACCTTCAATTCCAGTACCTTGTGTCGGCCACATTCAAATGTGATAATGATATCTTTTACCACACACATGACAACAACAACAACATACCCAGTGGAATCCCACAACTGGGGTCTGGGGAGGGTAGAATGTCCGCAGACCTTACTACTACCTCATAGAGGAAGAGAGACTGTTTCCTGGGAACCCTCGTCACAAGAATGTTTACCACACATGAAAGAACAATTTTTCCATTCAGAGATGTCGAAAGATTGTATACCTTTGGAAGATTTTGGAACATCATCAACATCCATCCCATCATTATCACTATCTTCAGCAGTTGAATCATTCTTCGCACCATCCTCAGAATCTTGCACCAACTCATTCAAATCCCACAACTAAAAATGAAAAAGGAGGGATATAGCTATTAGTGGTCCAACTTCCTAAAATTCACTATCTTCATGAAAATTTCCAAGGAACTACTATAGGGGGTAACAGAGATATTTACGGACTTTCAGCAAATGATCATGTGATGCACTCCCAAGATACTTTCTATCATGAGAAAAGGCTGCAACATGACAACGCACCACAGGTAGGAAATTGTCAATATAAGTATGAATTATTGAAGGATGCATATCTAAGCAAAGCTAACAAATAGAAACGTGAAGCATAGAAGCATATAGCTTCCCAGCCCACACATTGGAACACATACAGATTCAGCCATCAAAAAATTCAAATTTTCACTTTTAAAGTCATACCAAGACGTTCAACAGGGTATTCTGAATGCTCGCCAATAGGCTGAATAATCTTATTCGGTAATATGCCAACTAGGCTACACCAAAAAGAAACATTAGTTCAAGGAAAATAGAATTTCATTTGTCAAATGAAAAATCTAGTCTTATACCACAGTAGAGAGTTCTCTACCTGATAAGCCCATTCTCACACCCAGTTATTACTCGATCTTCATCAAGCTTATCCAGAAGAAAAAGAAAAATATTTAATTTTCAATGTATGATTATCAAGTGAATTTCAAGCTTTAATTATTGGGAAAAGAAAATTACAGTAGACACCCTTATCAACAAAGAAATTATAATACACTTACTTTCAATAATGCATCTATAGAGTTTGGTGATAGATCAACAAAGCGATCACTGAAAATGACAAGAAAATGGAATATATTGAAATCAACCCCAGACAAGAAGCGAAAATGAGAATTAGGAGATATACCTGCAATCCTTGAAAAATCCCCATGAATACAGCAACAGAGTTCCAGATTGAGTACCGCATATAACTTTTCTACCATTCTGATGACAAAAATGGAAATGGTAAATCTTTTGTTTTTGAGAATGTAACGGTTGTATGTATTAAGCACAAATCACTACATGGGTTTTACTGAAACCATATATACAAGTGAGCAAAAGAGAGCAAAACAAGCCTTCCATCCTAAAAAGAACCTACAGTATCTATGATAGATATATATAGTATCTACTCGTTGACCTGATTGCACTGAAAACAAAACAGTAGAATACAATTAAGTTTGATCTTATTGCTACTGTTCTCAACATCCAGAATTCCTTTCTCTCCATATTGTCCACCATATGCAAGCAGGAACCATCCTCCATCTGTTTCTGTCAGCTGCTCCAGCTCCAACTGCTTCCCAACTAAAGAGAGCTTCAGAAATCTTTCTAGGCAATATCCAGGCTATGCCTCTGAGATTAATGAAGATCTTCCATAACTGGTCAGTGATACTGCAGTGAAGGAATGAATGGCCAACTGTTTTCACCTCTTTTTCACATAAGAAATATCTAGAACATAGAGTCCACTTTTTTGTGATTAAATAGAGTCCACTTTTTTGTGATTTAATTTTCCTGTGTGACCACCACTTCCATTGCCAATAACCATGAGAAACAGGCAACCTTGTATGGTATTTTAGTCTTCCATTAAGTTTCCAGGGACAGTTAGTGACTTGGATTTTGGGTTGGTTTGACATTTTATAGGCTGCATTAAAACTGAACTTCCCACAATGGAAACAGTAAATGTAGTCCACCAAAAGAATTTGAAGCATGTCTAGAGACAGTAAATTATAGATAAAATTGACAAGAAAATCTAAAGAAGAAACACTATCAGATGAGAAACATCCTTTAAGAAGATTTAGGGTGTGTTTGGTATGAAGGAAAACATTTTCTGGAAAATGTTTTCCAATTTTGTCAAGTTTGATTGGCTTAAATGTTTTGGAAAATATTTTCCAAATCAACTTATTTTCCTCAAATTTAAGGAAAATGACTTCCTTCTAAAAACCAAGGAAAACATTTTCCAAAACTCTCCTCCTATCTCAGATTATAAAAGTTTTTCTTACTCCACCGCTACCACGACCACCCCCCCCCCCTCTCCCCACAAAAAAATTAAAATATAAAAAAAATAAATTAAAAAATAAATAAATTGAAAGTTATTTTTGAAAAATAGTTCACATTTTGAAAATTTCATTATTTTTACCCCATCCCTACCCCAACCCACCTACACCCCCAAAAAAATTAAAAGTTTATTTTTTTTAATTCTTTTATTATTTGCACCAGGTGTCCGAGTCTCTTTGAGCCTCGACTAATCCCGGGGATGCATAATCCCGGGGATGCACAAGCCCTCGGCAAGGAGTTTCCCACAAGTGCACCACGGTTAATTCAGGTTTTATCAGAAATTGTTTGCACCCAATGGGTTTCGAAAAGTTTTATCTTTTCACCTTACCCCCTGCCAGCCCCCCCCCCCCCCCAAGCCATTTTAAATTTTGAAAATTTAATTTTTTTTTACTGCACCTCTCGACCCCCTATCAGCCCCCGCCACCCTCAACTACCCCGCCCCCAACCCCAAAAAAAAAAAATTTTGAAAGTATTACAAATTTTGAAAATTTCATTCTTTTACCCCACCCCCGACCTCTCCACCCGCCCCCGCCCCCCCAAAAAAAATCAAAACTATTTTTCTAAACAAAATTAAATTACTTGAAAGTTCGGTTTGGAGTCGGGTGTGGTCGGATTCCGATGCGAAAGTTGGGGTCGAGTCTAACTTTGAAAGTCGAATTTTGTGTTGGAAATTGAGTTGGGTCCCGCATCAGGTGTCAGAGTCGGCTCCAAAACGATTACGGGAGTTGATTTTCGTATCGTAAACTATTTTCCTAAAAGTTATTTTCTATTCTCTAGCTAAAAATAAAAAAAAATATATTCTAGAAAATATTTTCATCGACTAACCAAACAATAGAAAATACTTTCCACTCACCAACCAAACATGAGAAAATAAGTTAGAAACCAATTTATTTTCCAAGAAAACATTTTCCTTCCTACCAAACACACTCTTAAAGGACAAAGCATCATAACATCTAGAAGATTTATTACCTTCATAATTACCACAGAGAGCAGCTCCTCTTCAGAAAACTCAGAGCGAGTTTGGATCTGAAATCGAAATATAGAAGATGCATCAACTTTTAAAGTGAGGAGAACTAATGTCAAAATGATAGTTTTTAATTTAAGAGCAACCAAACCAATTACATTACCTTACTGCTCCTTAAATTGCATACAGACAGTGACCCATCGCCACTACAGAGAAAAACAAGATTAGCAATTCAGATAATTACACAGAGCTCTTAACTTGAACCCCATGAGACTGAGCTGCTTAAGCTGAGCCAGATTGATATTATCAGCACATGAACCCAAAATTAACAAAATAAAGAGAGAGTATATCATTTTCCTGGCTTAGACAAGCATTCTTAACTTTTTGGTGGTTTAGAAGACAAATGCCAAAGTTTGGAAAAAAAATGCAGCCCAGTGGTAAAATAAATAATGGAGCACTTGAACTCTAACTCTAGCATTGCACATAAACCAGGATAACCAATTCAAATAAATTTAAATAAACTATGACTGCATTTCAAATACACCAAGTAAACCCTACATTAGGAACCCCTTTCACCTTTTAGGAATAACATAGTAAACAAGATCAACAAAAACCAGTCCAAGAAACTGTCTAAAAATCAGATTAATGTACAGAAAGAATATACTTGGCAAAAGTATAGCAAGAGTCCTGATTTCATTTCATCGCTTTAGAAAGATCAATTAACATGGTATCTTCTGAACCAATAGAAGCTAATAATTCATTCCTCCTCGCATATAAAGAGTTAGATCTAGTCCAATGTATTACTTTCCACTAATTTAAAATGTGATTAACTCAGCAAATCAACATATTCAAATTCAAAGGTAAAACCAGAAAAACAGTCAGGCATAGCCATTTCCTAGTAAGGATGAGAAGTCGACAAGATGGTGAGGCATGGTATGAAAGCTTTTAGTGCCTCGTTCTCACCCTTTTCACGAGATCTCACTTAAATAGTTACATCTTACAATCACTGAGCACATGCATACTTTTGAGAAATGGAGGGTCAATTATGTACCTTGTTGCCAATAGTTTCATGGAATCAGGTGCAAAGGTAATGTCTGAAATATATTCTTCATGGGCATTAAAAGAATGGGAGCATGACCGTTGTCTGGTATCCCATACCTGCAAGATAGATCTTCCAAGATAAGTAGTTTGGAAAGGCTAACTAAAACTTAATTGAACTCTACGGTATGGTGCTTGAGACAATGAGGCACACATAGCGTGATGGAGATGCAACTAATATGATCAGGTTCATGGAATAAATGTATAATCATAATGGTTTAGCAGAATTTTAACATCAAATGATTCAAGTTTATGTTAGTCGCAAATCTGCTAAAGAAAAAAATTACTGATCTTGACAAGGCATTCAAAAACCCCAATGAAACTCTAATTGTATATAAGTATACAGTATAAGCATCTGTGTTTTGTTCGTCTTCATAATCAATCCACAGAATTAAAGAAAACATGATAAAAGTAAGAGTGACCAACAGTCTCATGAACATGAAGGGGCAACTAATTTAATGAAGAACATGAAGGAGCAATACATATATTAAGAAATAAGGCACTTAGGCTTTAACACTTCAATGCTTTGCTACTTCCTCAAAAATCCTTTTTACAGAATAAGAAATTTAAGGTTCCATGCACCAAGCTTGCAAGATTGCTGACAAAACAAAGTAAATAATTATTATGAAATCCAGAAAATGCACCTGGCAGACCAACTTTTGCTACTTTTTTTTTTTTTTGAAAAAAATAATGTTGGTGTCTGTTCAACCCTGTGCATGGTGTGCACCTCAAAACTGTTGCTACTTTCTACAATAGTAAATGAAGCATTCTAAAATAGTGCAACCAAAAAAAATTATGAAGCATTGTACATTTCAAATGATAGAATGTTGACTATTTCACAAGTAACTTCAAAAATCCAAATTTGAAGATACAATCAAAAGGATTTACATCTTCTGACTCTCTAGTTAACTAAGCCTTCTTTGTCAGGAAAACAAATCAATACACCAATTTCACCTTGATGCATCCTTCATCGTCTCCAGAAGCAATAGTTGACTCCGTCAAATTAACAATTCGATTAACAGCAGCCCTGAGTCCAAAGTGATACTTGTGTGAGAACATCTAAGAGCAATATTTATAATAAATGCCTAAATTGAAGCTGTTTCACTAACACTTAATTTATAGCACTCACCCATGGGAATTCTCCAGGCGAACAATTTCTGAGCCAGTCTCAATGTCCGTTGCAAGAATAGAACAATCTGGAGATCCCGTCACAATTGCTGTACCCATATTCCATTTAAGAAACATATCAAATTAGCAACAATCACTAAACTGAAGCAAGAAGAAACAGAAATTAGTGTATTTAATAGAACCAAAAAAAAACTGGCTCAAGAAGACATTGTCCCCCGAATAGAAAACCTTGGTCTTCTGTTTACAAAGTCAAGGTAGAGGAGAATTCTCTAGTTCACTTTACTGTTGGCTCATGTCCAACTTATAGAGATTGCCAATAAGCACAAGAGTAAATACCAAAACATATATTTGAATAACAAGCAACAAAAAGAGAACAGCAGGGTATGTTTGAATATATTACCACGACCCTCGTTGATAAACCGGACAGTTCTGCATGATTCGCTATGAGCATTAACTTCCAACAACCTATTATTGAACAAACAAAGAGGAAAAAAAAACTCATTTGTTCAATTCAGAATAACCATTAACCAAAAGCATCCAAGGATGAACTGAAAGAAGAAAAAAGGAAACTTATCAGTACTTTTGGGCCTGAGAATCAACATTGTAACGGTGTCTGCATGATACAGATAAATTTCATTAACCTTTTATTATTTGTTTGGAGCAACCCAACACACCAAAGCCAATCAATAAACTACAACTCAAGCTTGAACTAGTTGGGTTAATTTCCCAATACAGCAACAACAACATGTGGAATCCCACAAGCCAGGTCTGGGGACCTCTACCTCCTCACAGAGGTAAAGAGGTTGTTTATGGAAATCCTCGTCTCAAAAACTCATAACTGGGTTAATTTCCCAATATCCATTCAATTTGTATGCACAATTCAATTTTCAGATGATTTATTATAATTAGACTATTGTTATGTTAGGCAACAAAAAAGAAATACTTACAAGAGGAGGTCGCCGGTGATGAGTCCAGCAGCAACAAGGTTATCGGATGGATGAAAATCAATGTCAAATGGAAGCTTTCCAAGGTCTATCTCCACAGCAGCCATACTTACCTGACAAGGGTTTTAGGCCACCTTACAATTTTCACGTCTTGGTCTTAAACCCTAATGTAGGAACTTGTTTGGAGGGGGGAAACAATGTGTTAAGAGGAAAACTAATTTTTGATGTGTGTTTTCAATACATTAAATAATTAATGAAATTAATTATTAGTAATATTTCGATGGTCAAATATGGGAAAGAACCACAAATTAAAGTATCACTATATTTTTTTTCTTAAAATAAATATTGTGTCATTTTTATTAATGTCAAATATATTTATTTCGTGTATTATAGGAAAAAATATATAAATGACTTAGATATATATTTTTTAGCTAACGTGAAAATTTAATTTAACTTTTTAATTATTATCATTTAAAAATTATGTAGGAGTACATTTGATCCTTCTTACAAAGTTCAAGTATAAAATTGAAATGTAACACTTTTTTTTATCATTTAATCTAAAAAATTATATTACTTATTATAAGTTTATTTGATTAGAATGTGTTCTTATCTTAGTGAATCATATTTTTACTCATTTAGTTTCACATTGATGGTTCATGTTTAATTATTTTTCTCAATATAGAATTCACACCACTTAACCATATTTTCAATTCAGGTGTTACAACACCATACATCACCAACCACAACAATATATCTCAATAATAGAATTCACACCACTTAACCACATTTTCATTCAAGTATTACAACATCCCACTAATTCACATTTATATTTAATCACCCCATATTTATAACATTAAAAACATTTTATGAATCACACATAGGAGAAAGGAAAATTTGAGAATTCTATGAGAATTACAAAGTTTTGAAAGTCCACTTGCCTCAATTAATAGAATAACACTCAGAATCTTGAGTATTTAGTAACGCTTTCAGATGATCAAAATCTGTTCACATACATAATTACATAAGAATACGAATCTAATAACACTCATATTGCTATATTTATTTTTGGCTAAAAAATCGAATCAAAAAGTCACCCCGAGCCCTTAAATTCAAATATGAAATTTTCTTTCAAATTATGTTTACCCATCATAAAATAAACTCATATGTTAAATTTCAGTTAAAACGGATCGTTATTCGATCCTCAAATCAAAATTTTATTCTACGAACCCTAGGGCTATATTTTTTTAATTTAACATAAATTGTACACGTTTCTACCCAAAAAATTTATTCATAATCTCATGAAAACTTAATAAAAAGGATGTGAATAATTACCTTGATATTTTGGGATGAAAATGATAATTTTTCTTCTCGTCTTTTTCTTTATTTTCCTTCCGACACCTCTTTTCTTTCCCGTGTTACCCAATTTCTTCGTCTCTTTTTTTTTCCATAACTATTCTTTTCTGTTTTGGGGGCGTTCAGCCCCCTTCAACTCTACTTCTTTTTTTTTTTAGTTCCTATTTAAATGGGCAGTTGCCCTTTTCCTTTTCTTTTATTTTTTTTTCAAATTAATTAAGTTATCAATTTATTCTACTAATTGAATTAATTCTCTAATATGATCTGTCAATTAAATAATCATAATTTTCGAACAATCCAAAATTTTCAATGTAAATTTACGAAAATGATCTTTTACGAAAGAAAGAGGATTATTTTTAAAATAAACTAACAGATCATTACAAAAATAAAGGAAGAGAATTAGAAGATGATGTACACTCAAAGTACTGAATTTTTGCTAATAACATGTTTAAACATATGCACGAATATTATTTCCCAACAATAACAGAAGGAATATCCATATTTCTAGCTATGGACATCCGTAAGTTAAAAATTCAAGGTCAGTAACACATCAGTTTGGTGACACATATTCTGAAACTTTGCTGAATATTGCTAACGTCGAGCCAAGAAATAAATCACTTGATAAATACCCTTCACCCATGGAATGTTGTTATGCTCGGTAAAATTACCAAAGTACTCCTAGAGGAGAGGTGTGCGCAAAATGCGTCTTTCGATGCTCGGATCAAAAATCCGAGAGCAGATACGTGATCAGCACGAAAAAATGAGTGGGAAAAGGGTCTCGGTCCATTTTTAGAGTGATCGAGTCAAAAGATAATTTTTCGTTCCAAAACGAAAAATAGTGTGTCTTTGCGACAGGGTCGCGTCGCGGACCTATCGCAGAGCCACACTTATGTTTTTTGTGATTTTTTTACGGAGTTGAGTTTTTCGAAATTGCACTGTCCGCGACAGGTCCGCGTCGTGGACTGTGTTATTTCAAATCGGGACATATTTCTTTAAATTTTCGAGGGGCATTCTGGTCCATTCCTATACTTTCTAAACCTCCCATACGACGAATAAAGGTCGTTTTTCTGAGAAAAGAGTTCCAAAAACCCATCCAAAAACATTCTCTCTAGAAGAGTCACTAAGTCAGGACTTGAGGGGAGTCGAGATTGAGGAGTTCAAGAGGAGTTTGTACAAGAAATTGTGTTAGTAATCGTCCCAGGTATGTAAAGCTAACCTAAAGCATGGGATTGTTCTCCCATGTGCCCTATTTGAATAAATTGAATCATTTATGGAATGTAATGAAATTGATGTGAAGGTTGTTGAGTATTATACTGAGTTTTACTTAATTCATATATTTTACATGAATTGATGATCATCATAAACTTCAATTATTGCATAATACATTTTTATGAGTGCTTTTCATAAAACCCTATGATTATTTTATTAAAAAGTGTAAGAATAAACTAGGGAATGAGTCTAGAGCCTTAATGAGGATGATGTCTATGATGTTGTGATTGTGTTTCACATTTAATGAGAGTCTTAATGATGATGTTGATGAGAATGATGTTCATGAGTCTTAAAACTTGAAACTAAATTCTAAAAAGAGTGTTTCGAGTCCATGATGTTGATTTTGATGTTGATGTTGATGAGAGGAGTTGATGTTGATGTTGATGTCGAGGTACTATGTCCCTATGGGACTGATTATGATGTATTATGTCCCTATGGGACTGATGATGAGGTATTATGTCCCTATGGGACTGATGAGGTTGATGTTTTATGAGCATGTCGAGTTCCAGGAGGAGTATTGAGCACCGAAATGAGTGAGAGTGAGTCCCGCTTGAACCCATTAACTACGTGGCCCGCGTAGGAAGAGAAGATTGAACCGCAATGCAGATGACTCCTTTCTTGTCCCAATAGAGGACTAAGGTTTTTCTTGTGGATCCACTGAGGTTGATGTCCTTTACCCCGGCCGGGTAAGTGGATGGATGTGGAAACGACATCGCTTTATTGTATCATCACCGGCTCATAGGTGATGGTTGTCGGTTAGAGAAACTCCCAGTGAGGTCTTACTTCGATAGTACTTTTATGTTGATGTTGATGTGATGTTTGGAGTCGACTTCCCTGAGTTGAGTTGAGTTGAGTCGAGTTCCTTGAGTTGAGTTGAGTCGAGTTCCCTGAGTTGAGTTGACTCGAGTTCCATGAGTTGAGTTGAGTTGAGTCGAGCTTCCTTGAGATGAGTCTGATATATTGATGATGTTGAGATGAGAGGTTAAGGAGTCATTTGTCTACTCTAATCTCTTGCCTTAGATTAACGCTTGACATTCTAATGGAGTATGATATTGAGTTGATGTTTCACTGTGTTGTTGTACTTATGTTGTTATATTCAGCTATTTTACATACCAGTACATTCCACGTACTGACGCCATTCAACGTTGCATCGTTTCATGATGCAGATACAGGAGTTAGAGGACTTCAGCAGATGCATCATTGAGGTCAGAGATTTCGAGTTCGGTCATTGGTGAGCTCCTTGCTATCCGGAGGAGACCCTTTTATTGTTGCTTTCGTTATTTATTGAGTTGGGTAGCCATGACCTGTCATGGTACCATCTTAGACAGTCGAGTCAGGTTAGAGGCTTCGTAGACATGAGTCAAGGTTTGACGTTGATGTTTTTCCCTTATGAATTGAGTAGTACTTATACTTACCTATTAAGATGTTGAGACTGATGTTGGCCATTAGCCCTTTTATTGAGGTAGCTCTCTACTGTACTTCCGCTATTCCGCTATGTTGATGTTGACTGACTGTCCTGAGAACGAGTGGTTCGCTTAGGGACTAGCAATAGTCTCTGGGTGTCGGCCACGCCTAGGGTACCCTCCCGGGGCGTGACAAACTTGGTATTAGAGCACAGAGTTCAAGAGTCCTAGGGAATCCTATGAAGCCATGTCTAGTAGAGTCTTGTTTATGTGTGTGTTGTGCACCACACTTCATAAACAGGAGGCTATAGGACATTAGGAATGGTTAAAGTTCTTTGATGTTCTGAGTTCGTGCGATAGAGTTTGACTCTATGAAACCCCCTTCTAATTCGTGCGTTACGCGTTTGCAAATCATGCCTCCAAAATGCACTGCTGCTCAAAGAGATGCCTCAGTCCCTAACACTAAGAATCCCTTACCAGAGGCCCCTACCTAGAATGAGACAAGGAGACGGGTCGACTTGCCAGAGCTACTAAGGCTCCACCGGCACCTCCTGCTCAGTCAGCCTCCACTTCGAAAGCAGACTTCAGGGGAGCCATCGCTAAGCT
This sequence comes from Solanum rostratum, assembly GCA_029948455.1. Lineage (NCBI taxonomy): Eukaryota > Viridiplantae > Streptophyta > Magnoliopsida > Solanales > Solanaceae > Solanum > Solanum rostratum. The sequence continues at coordinate 28,621,370 of CM057056.1, read as the reverse complement.
CACTTAATTGGTGGCCTCTCAGAGTATTAGTCGTGGTCTCCAGGCCCCTAGCTCCAACTCCCAAGAGCCTACAGCTGCAGCCAGGCTCAGAGATTTCTTGAGGATGAACCCGCCAGTCTATACGGGGTCCAAGGTTGAGGAAGACCCGCGAAACTTTATTGATGAGATGCGTAAGATCTTGAGAGTTATGCATGCAAATGGGGTTGAGGGAGTTGAGCTGGTCTCGTATCAACTTAAAGATGTTGCGAACGTCTGGTATAACTAGTGGGAAGATGGTAGGGGTGAGAATGCTGAGTCTGCTGAGTGGGAGGAGTTTGAGAGTGCTTTTCTCGATCACTTCTTTCCCCAAGAGTTGAGGGAGGCGAAGGTTGAGGAGTTCGTGAACCTGAGGCAAGAGGGGTTGACTGTCAAAGAGTACAGCCCGAAGTTCATCCAGCTGTCCCGATATGCACCCGAGATGGTCCTTGATATGAGGGCGAGGATGAGGAAGTTCGTGTCTGGATTGGGCAGGCATGTAAAGAGGGAGTGTAAGGTAGCATTACTGATTCCAGGTATGGATATCTCTAGACTTATGATCTATGCCCAGCAGACTGAGGAGGACAAGAAGAAGGACAGGGAAGAGCAACAGAGTAAGAAGGCCAAACCGACAGGGCATGAGCGTAACCAATAGAAGCAAAATAAGGGTGATAGAACTTTCTTTCAGAAGAAGTCTTCTAGCTATGCACCCCCTATGGCGAGTGCGCCTATTCAGCAAAACAGGTTTGATCAAAAATCTTATGGTCACCAAAATTTCAAAGCTCAGAGACCTCAGCCCCAAGCGAGCGTTGCCCAAGGTCCGAGAGGAAAGCCACCTTATGGCAGATATGCAGGCTGCATCATAGTGTGTGCCTTGAGGGCACAAATACTTGTTTTCCATGCAAATAACCTGGCCATTTTCAAGATGAGTGCCCTTCGAGGAGATGGGGTGATAGAGGTAATAGAGCTCAGTCTTCTATAGCGCTCCCTACGGGCAGTCATCAGAAGGATACTACTGCGAATGCAGGAGGCAAGATGAACCGTCTGTATGCGATGGGTAATCGATAGGACCAAGAGGTTGCTCTAGATGTTGTTACAGGTATGCTCCGAATCTTTTGTTATAATTGTTATGCATTGTTTGATCCGGGTGCCACTTTATCCTTTGTGACGCCCTATGTGGCCAATAAGTTTGAGATTCTTCTAGAGTGTTTGCTTGAGCCTTACACTATTTCTACTCCTACTAGTGAGTCTATCTTGGCTAAGAGGGTCTATAGAGACTGTGTAGTATCCATCTATCTTAGGGATACTTTGGCCAATTTGGTAGAGTTGGAGATGGTCGATTTTGATGTAATTCTTGGTATGGATTGGCTCCATGCCTGCCATGCATCCATAGATTGTAGAACTCGGGTTGTTAAATTCCAATTTTCGAAAGAACCGATCCTAGAGTGGAAGGGAAGTTATATTACACCCAAGGGTAGATTTATTTCCTACTTGAGGGCAAGAAAGTTAATCTCTAAGGGTTGTATTTATCACCTTGTACGAGTTAAATCTGATGATATTGAGTCCCCTATTCCTGAGTCGGTCCCGATTGTAAATGAGTTCCTCGAGGTATTCCCTGAGGATTTACCTAGAGTCCCTCCTGATAGGGAGATCGACTTCGGTATTGATGTACTTCCTGACATGCAGCCTATTTCAATTCCACCATATAGGATATGGCCCCTGCTGAGTTGAAAGAGTTGAAGGTGCAGTTGAAAGATTTGTTAGATAAAGGCTTTATTAGGCCAAGTGTTTCTCCTTGGGGTGCTCCTGTTCTGTTTGTACGAAAGAAGGATGGGTCTCTCAGAATGTGCATAGACTATAGGCAACTGAACAAGGTCACGATCAAGAATAAATATCCTCTTCCCAGGATAGATGACTTATTTGACCAACTTCAAGGTGCCTCATGATTTTCAAATATAGACCTCAGATCGGGTTACCACCAGTTGAAAGTGAGAGAATGTGATGTTCCAAAGACAGCCTTCAGGACAAGATATGGCCACTTTGAGTTCTTGGTTATATCCTTTGGGTTGACGAACGCATCGGCAGCTTTCATGGATTTGATAAATAGGGTGTTCAGGCCCTACCTTGATATGTTTGTAATCGTATTCATTGATGATATCTTGGTGTATTCGAGGAATGAGGAGGAGCATGCTAAACACCTTAGAGTTGTCCTTCAGACTCTTAAGGACCACGAATTGTATGCGAAGTTCTCCAAGTGTGAGTTTTGGCTTAAGTCAGTGGCTTTCCTAGGCCATGTTGTTTCAGGTGATGGAATTCGAGTAGATGGCCAGAAGATTGAAGCGGTCACAAACTAGCCAAGACCGACCTCTCCAACTGATATAAGGAGTTTCTTGGGGTTGGCAGGCTACTACCGCAGATTTGTTGAGGGATTTTCTTCCCTATCCGCACCATTGACTACACCGATTCAGAAAAAGGTCAAGTTTCAGTGGTCTGAGGAATGTGAGAAGAGTTTCCAAGAGTTAAAGACTAGATTGACCACTGCACCTGTCTTGACTTTGCCCGACGGGGTGGAAAATTTTGTCATATACTGTGATGCATCAAGAGTTGAGTTGGGATGTGTATTAATGCAGAGAGGAAAAGTGATAGCCTATGCTTCCAAGCAATTTAAAGTTCATGAGAGGAACTATCCGACCCATGATCTTGAGTTGGTGGCGGTAGTGTTCACACTTAAAATCTGGCGCCACTACTTGTATGGAGTGCATGTAGATATGTTCACTGATCACAAGAGCTTGCAGTATGTCTTCAGTTAGAGAGAGCTTAACCTGCGACAGAGGAGATGGTTGGAATTGTGCAAAGATTATGACGTGAGCATCATGTACCACCCAGGTAAAGCTAATGTCATTGCTGATGTTCTTAGCAGGTTGTCTATGGGTGGCACAACCCATGTTGAGGAAGAGAAGAAAGAGCTAGTGAAGGACGTGCATAGGTTGGCTCGACTGGGAGTCTAACTTGAGGAGAATGACGAGGGAGAAATTGATGTTCAGAGTGGATCTTCATCATCCCTAGTGACTGAGGTAAAAGAGAAGCAGGATCGAGATCCTATTATACTCCAATTGAAGGAGGATATCCACAACCAAAAAGTGATGGTCTTCTCCAAAGGGGGAGATGGGGTATTGAGATACCAGAGTAGGCTATGTGTCCCCGATGTTGATGGTGTTCGAGAGAGGATTATGGCTGAAGCCCACAACACTAGATACTTCATTCATCCGGGCTCCACCAAGATGTATCACGACTTGAGAAAAGTCTATTGGTGGACTGGAATGAAGAGAGACATCGCTGAGTTTGTTTCAAAGTGCCCAAATTGCCAACAAGTGAAGGTTGAGCATTAAAGGCCAAGTTGCTTGGCTCAAAACTTTGAGATTCCACAATGGAAGTGGGAGATGGTTAATATGGATTTCATCACTGGCCTACCGAGATCCCAGAGGCAGCACGATTCCGTATGGGTGATTGTAGACAGGAAGATTAAGTCAGTGCACTTCCTGGTAGTCAAGACGACTAACACTGCGGATGAGTATGCCAAGATGTATATCTAAGAGATTGTGAGGTTGCATGGAGTTCCCTTGTCCACCATCTTGGACAGACGAGCCCAATTTACCTCTCACTTCTGGAAGTCTTTCCGGAAGGGATTGGGTACCAAAGTGAACTTGAGCACGGCCTTTCATCCACAGACGGATGGTCAGGCAGAACGCACTATTCAAACAGTACAAGATATGTTGAGAGTATGTGTCCTTGACTTTAAAGGAAATTGGAATGACCATTTACCATTGATTGAATTCACATATAATAATAGTTATTATGCAAGCATTCAAATGGCCCCCTATGAGGCCTTGTTTGGGAGGAGGTGTAGATCACCTATTGGGTGGTTTAAAGTTGGAGAAGCTGAGTTGATTGGGCCCGACCTTGTCCACCAGTCCATGGAGAAGGTGAAGATTATTAGAGAAAGGTTGAAGACTGCCCAAAGTCGTAAAAAATCTTACACATATGTGAGGAGAAGAGACCTCGAGTTTGAGGTGAGCGATTGGGTATACCTGAAGGTATCACCCATGAAGGGTGTCATGAGGTTTGGGAAGAAGGGGAAATTAAGTCCTCGTTATATTAGCCCTTATCAGATTTTGCGAAGAATTGGGAAGGTTACTGATGAGCTAGAGTTACCTTCTGAGTTAGATGGAATCCATCCGGTGTTTCATATTTTGATGTTAAAGAAGTGTTTGAGAGATCCTGCCTTGGTAATCCTTGTGGAGAGCACAGCAGTCAGAGACAGTCTGTCCTATGAGGAAATTCCAGTCCAAATCCTTGATCGACAGGTTCGCAGACTGAGAAACAAAGAGATAGCCTCTGTCAAAGTTCTGTGGAGGAACCAATTTGTTAAGGAAGCCACATGGGAAGCTGAGGAAGAGATGAGAACAAAATACCCGCACCTATTCATGCCTGATGTTGGTGAAAGTGTCAGAGGTAATATTCTTACTTTTGATGTAAATTGATGTTCTTTCCATAAGTTGATGTGTATATTCCTGATGTCTGAGTAGATGTTATTGAGGTCGATGAAGAGTTGAGAAGTTGAGTCGTTGAGTGAGTATCAAGGTGAGTTTTGAGTCTATTCGTACAAAAATACAGTTCTTACTCATCATTCGAGGATGAATGATCCCAAGGGGGAGATGATGTAATGCCCAGTAAAATTACCAAAGTACCCCTAGAGGAGAGGTGTGCATAAAACGCATCTTCCGATGCTCGGATCAAAAATCTGAGAGCGGATACGTGATCGGCATGTAAAATTGAGTGGGAAAAGGGTCTCGATTGATTTTTAGAGGGATCGAGTCAAAAGATAATTTTTCGTTCCAAAACGAAAAATAGTGTGTCTTCGCGACAGGACCGCGTCATGGACCTATTGCAGAGCCACACTTATGTTTTTCTGTGATTTTTTTACGGAGTTGAGTTTTCTGAAATTGCACTGTCCGCGACAAGTCCACATCGCGGACTGTGTTATTTCAAATCGGGAAACATTTCTTTAAAATTTTGAAGGGCATTCTGGTCCATTCCTATACCCTCTAAACTTCCCATACAACGATAAAGGTCGTTTTTTTGAGAAAAGGGTTCCAAAAACCCATCCAAAAACATTTTCTCTAGAAAAGTCACTAAGCCAGGGCTTGAGGGGAGTTGAGATTGAGGATTTCAAGAGGAGTTTGTACAAGAAATTGTGTTAGCAATCGTCGCAGGCATGTAAGGCTAACCTAAAGCATGAGATTGTTCTCCCATGTGCCCTATTTGAATAAATTGAATCATTTATGGAATGTAATGAAATTGATGTGAAGGTTGTTGAGTATTATACCGAGTTTTACTAAATTCATATATTTTACATGAATTGATGATCATCGTAAACTTCAATTATTGCATAATACATTTTCATGAGTGCTTTTCACAAAACCTTATGATTATTTTATTAAAAAGTGTAAGAATGAACTAGTGAATGAGTCTAGAGCCTTAATCAGGATGATGTCTGTGATGTTGTGATTGTGTTTCATATTTGATGAGAGTCTTGATGATGATGTTGATGAGAATGATGTTCATGAGTCTTAAAACTTGAAACTAAATTCTTAAAAAGAGTGTTTCGAGTCCATGATATTGATTTTGATGTTGATGTTGATGTTGATGCCGAGATACTATATCCCTATGGGACTGATGATGATGTATTATGTCCCTTTGGGACTGATGATGAGGTATTATGTCCCTATGGGACTGATGAGGTTGATGTTTTATGAGCATGTCGAGTTCTGGTAGGAGTATTGAGCACCAAAATGGGTGAGAGTGAGTCCCACTTAAACCCATTAACTACGTGGCCCGTATAGGAAGAGAGGATTGAACCACAATGCAAATGGCTCCTTTTTTGTCCCAATAGAGGACTGAGGTTTTTTTTGTGGACCCACTGAGGTTGATGTCCTTTACCTCGGGCAGGGTACTGGATGGATGTGGCAATGGCATCGGTTCATTGTATCATCACCAGCTCATAGGTGATGGTTGTCGATTAGAGAAACTCCCAGTGAGGTTTACTCGATAGTACTCTGATGTTGATATGATGTTTGGAGTCGAGTTCCCTGAGTTGAGTTAAGTTGAGTCGAGTTCCTTGAGTTGAGTTGAGTCGAGTGCCTTGAGTTGAGTTGAGTTTAGTTTAGTCGAGTTCCCTGAGTTGAGTTGAGTTGAGTCGAGTTTCCTTGAGATGAGGCTGATGTATTGATGATGTTGAGATGAGAGGTTAAGGAGTCATTTGTTTGCTCTAATCTCTTGCCTTAGATAGATGCTTGACATTCTGATGGAGTATGATATTGAGTTGATGTTTCACTATGTTGTTGTACTTATGTTGTTATATTCAGCTATTTTACATACCAGAATATTCCACATACTGACGCCATTCGGCACTGCATCGTTTCATGATGCAGATACAAGAGTTAGAGGACTTCAGTAGACGCATCGTTGAGGTTAGAGATTTCGACTTTGGTCATTGGTGAGCCTCCTTGCTATCCGGAGGAGACCCTTTTATTGTTGCTTTTGTTATTTATTGAGTTGGGTAGCCATGGCCTGTCATGGTACCATCTTAGACTGTCGAGTCAGGTTAGAGGCTTCGTAGACATGAGTCAAGGTTTGAGGTTGATGTTTTTCCCTTATGAATTGAGTAGTACTTATACTTACCTATTAAGATGTTGAGACTTATGTTGGCCATTGGCCCTTGTATTGAGGTAGCTAATACTCTACTTCCACTATTCCATTATGTTGAAGTTGAGTGACTGTTCAGAGAACGAGTGGTTCGATTGCGGACTAGCAATAGTCTCTGGGTGCCAGCCATGCCTAGGGCACCCTCCCGGGGCATGACAAATGTAATCAGCAAGCTCAAGGATTTCTTATATATATATAAAACCTCTTCAAAGAGTTTCATTTGTTTCCTCTTCTAAGATATCAATTTCTAATTCTTCACAGAGGAGCTGGTCGTTGTACCTTTTACAAACTAGGCAAGTGACTAACTTGAGAGAAAGGATACAAAAAATGTAGTTTTTAAAGCATACAGTGAGGAGAGAATTTACACATCGAAATGAGGACTGCTTTAAGCTATAGTTTAGAGTATTAACTTAAGTATAAAATCACACAAATGTAAGTGCATACAACCATAACCTATTTTTCTTATTCAATCAAAATATGGTCAAAATTCTACCATCATTATATTTCACGGCTCATGTTCACATAGAGCTTAAGTCATGAATTATGTGAAGAGAAATAAGCATTTAGTCAAAATTTGCTGAGATTGAAAATGCAAATCCAAAAGATAAAAGGGTGGTGATTCCAAATCTTAACATATAAGATCTAACAATGACTTTGCTATAACCTAAAGGTGAAGACAAAGAGACAAAACACTTCAAGCTCCTTTAGATGCTGAATTCAGTTTGTTAAGAAGCAAAGAGACGTAAATAAAAACATTCTGTTAAATGATCAAAGTTCTTCAGTTGTTCACATAGTTCTACTAATTCAAACTCACATAACTTGGTAAATTTCCTCCTTAAATTTTTGTAGCTCTTCTTGAGCTTGCTTATAGTGATAGGAAGGATGTATTTGTTGAATCTTCAAGCAAACAAATCAAGCAAATATTAACTACGCACTTTTCACAGGTTAAATTATCATTTACTTGTCTATTTGAAATTACTATCAACTGCTTTTTCTACACAGAGAGGCTCTTTGGTCAAGATTTGTTATACGTAGCAACATGAACAATCCCGAAACTGATCAGCTTTATTATGAATAAAAATACAGTAGAAAATCACAGACAAAACAGTCACTTTTAGGTAACTGAATACCGCGGTAAAGAGTCTTTATATTTAAATCATATTTTGAAAGATTAAGTTGGTGATCTTTCTTGTGATTAATTAGTAGACAACATACTAATTTCAGCATAGCAAAGAAGATATTCAAATAGCATTTACAGCAAAAATCCCAAGAGACCAACATTTATATATTTGAAATATAGAATAGAAGAGGGGAGATACTGACTTTGTGGAGCAGCAAACTAAAGCTCATCTTCAAAGATTAGCTTGGAACTCTTTCCGAGCTTGAATTCAAGACCTAAAATGGATAGGCCAAAGTAATTCTTGAAACTGAATACTTGAAATATATATTTTTCCTTTTTATTGGAATAAATTGGTATATATCCAACAAGGAGCCATAACTACACTTGTGCAGAGCAGCAAACTGGGCGTCCACGCTAAATGCAAAACTCTTTTCCGAACTCGAACTTAACTATTGAAAGCCGAGGAAAGGAGATGAAACTATTCCTAGAATTGCTAGAAGTGTATTGTTGCCTGTCTCTTTTCTCAAAGAGATTTCTCCGATAATGCTCCTTATGAACTCTTCGTTTTGTTTTTCTTTTCTTTCTCTGTGCTTTTCAATCTCTTTTTTCTCTCCCCTTTTTGAGTGAAAACCACTCCTATTTATAGGCAAGATTGGGATTTGTTTTGGGGGGAAATCCATTAAATGATTTTTGAAAAATTTCAAAAACTTGTAGTGAGAACTGGGGTGTAGGAATGGTGAAAAGATAGAGGAAAAGAGGTCTAGGGTTACCTTTTTGGATCAATGGAGACGTTTTGGAGGCCATTCATGGCGAAACCTATGGGTAAATCTTGAAACCCAACATTTCCAGAGTCTTCTCCTTCAGAGCATGAGGGAGACGTAGGAGGTGACAGATTGCTGCTCTCTGCGCAAAATCCAACGGATTTTGGTGGAAAGGGGAAGGGGTTGCAGGGTTAGGGGTCTGAGAAAGGGGAAGAGAGGAGAATGCAGGTGAGGAAGAAGATAGGGGCATGCATGCTAATGGTGATCTTTAGGGACAAGATGGTCTAGATTAATTAGGAGCATCCGATCAAAAATGATCGGACGGTTACGAATAAATAAAGTAATTAAAAAATTAAAATATATCCGAATTAATATGGTTCATTGAATTGAAATTTAGGGGCTGAGATTAGAAATAGAGAAGCACAATCCATGTGCTTTCCTACGTGGCACACATGGATTGGCTAATTTGAAGTGACTTGGGTTGCCAAGTTTTGCTTAATTAATCCTATTTAAATTATGACCAATTTATTTATTAAATAGTCAGATTTCAATAAAATATATTATTTTGCAAGATTAATTATTTTCACAAAATTTGGTCATTCTTAAAACAAAATTAACATGGATTGGTGGTAAAATTAATTAATCAGGCTCCCTTTTGAAAAAAATGTATGAAGAATACATATTTCAATTAAAAAAAAGAAAATTATTGTTTGATCAAAAATCGATTTAACACTTTAAAACGATATTCGTCTGTCCTAAGCTTCTTAAAAATGATGAAAGCAAATATTAACATTTGTATAAATATTTTTTAATTTAATTTTTTATAAGAAATAATATTCGTAAAATAATTGGTCGAACCAAAAGAGAAAAAGAAAAAAAAAGTTTATCAATAACAACAACAACAATAATAAAATAATAATAATAGTAATAATAGTAATAATAGTATTCATAGTAGTGAAATATTTCATACCTTATAAAAGTTTTATCATCCTTTAAAAAGAAAATCCTTTTCCTTTCTCTTTATTTTTTTTTTCAAGTTCAACTAATTGAACACAGAGAGCCAAAACTAAAAATTTAAAATTTTAAATTATTAGAGAGCCAAAATCGAGAGAAAAAAAGTGAAAAATACAAAAATCGATTGCTTTGTAGGATTAAATTATTTGACAAGAATAAAATTAGTACGGATTAATAATAAAATTAAATTACTCAAGCTTCTTCATTTGAATTACATAAGAAAGTATTTACTCGTAACAATGAAGAATCATGTTCGATCAATAAAAAATTGATTGAGTACTTAAAGTAGTATTTGTATGACATAAAATTCTCAAAGATGCTAAACTAGTGGATAATATATATATATATATATATATATATATTCTTTGTAAGAAATAATATCCATAAGAGTATTTGTCGAGCAAAAATAAGAAAATTTTATCAAAATACTAGCAACGACAATAATAGTAATAGTAATAGTAATAATAATAACAAAATTTGTAATGACAATAATAGTCGTCGTCGTAGTAGTAGTAGTAAAAATCTTTCGTAAAAGTTTTTACTATCTTTTTTTTTTCTTTTAAAAAAAAACTTCTCTTTTTTCAAAGGAGATTAGACTAATTAAATATGGCGAGCCAAAATTGGGTGTCAACAACTTGGCCCTTTCTTTGTCCATGGAAAAGAGTAATGAAGGCGTGGACAAAGAAATATTGACACAAACCAATTTCGGCCGATCAAACAATCTAATTAGCAACTACTTGAAATTTTATGGAGTTATGGCCGAACTCTTGGTTTCTGAGTTGCCTACAAATCTCAGTTTTTTTGAGAAATCAGGCCACGTGTAGTTCAGGAGGGAAAGATCATAATAAATTTTGACCGAATTCAAAATTTGCCTCTAGTGTCGAATCATGGCAACATTGGATTTTCTCAGGTGATGGAGTAAGAAGAGGTTAGCACAAATAAAATGAAAACAACCACATTCAAGCTAAAGTAAGTTACATATATTGAGACATGAGAATCAGGTCGAATGTAGTTCTAACTGATAACTGGGAAAGAGAAATGCTCCGCCGCAATCTCTACTGGAAACCTTTGGTAGAGATGGAAAAACAATTGCCTCAGTATCGAGTTATGATGATACCGAGCCATGAAAGTTAAACAGAGGGTCGAACCTGAATCTAGTTGAATTGAGTTTTAAAAGTGAATCCTTGACGTAGCAAGGGATCCTTGACATTCCACTAGCTTGCCCCAGTTTGCTGCTAAGATAGAGTTCCACGTTACTATGTATTTTCCTACAAAATAAGTAAAAGAGTGAAAAGTACTTGTTGTCATTCGAAATTATAAATGAAAATAATAATGTTGAGAGTAAAGTGTAGATATTCAAATGACTGTTGATGTTTTTGTCTTGTGTCACGAATGCGATGCAGGTAAAGTAACTTGTAGTGTATGGGCCTTTGATTGGCAAGGCTATTGCAATATGACGCCTTTATCTGGCAAAGCAAAGCTTGTAATGTAATGCCTCCAACTGGCGGGGCGATTGTAATGTAACGCCTGTATTCGGCGATGCAACACTTGTAACATAAAGCCTCTAACTGGTGAGGCAATTTTAATGTAACGCCTGTTTCAGGTGCTGCACAACTTGTAATGTAAAGTCTCCAGCTGGTGAGGCAATTTTAATGTAACGCCTGTATCGGGCGCTGCACAACTTGTAATGTAAAGCCTCCAGCTGGTGAGGCAATTGTAATATAACGCCTATGTTTGATGAAGTTTTGATGTTGTTGCTATATTGCGGTCCTTGACCAGTGGAATGTCACTTCTTTTGTTTATATGCAGGCTTCGATTGGTAGAATCTCGACGATGCTTGCTATGTGTAGCCTCAAAATTGTAGAGTTTGAACGATGTTTGCTATGTATTTATCCTCCAATTGGTGGAGTCTGAATGGCATCGACGATATGTAGCCTTCGATTGGTATTGAAAATGTTCGCTATACACATTCTTCAGTTGGCGTAGTTTTGACAGCATCTGCTTTGTACAACCTCTGATTGGCGGCATTTGGATGGTGTTTGCTATATACAACATCCAATTGACAGAGTTTGCATGACGTTTGCTATGTATAACCTCCAACTGATGGAGTTTGATGCAGTTATTTGTAATTCTCTGATTAGCAGAATTCTTTCGATATAGTTAGGTGGTGGTCTCCTTTCGACGGAACTTATTTGATGCAGTTAGACGGTTGTCTCCAATTGGTGGAGTTATTCTTAATAAAAAGCAAATTATCCTATTTGTCCTTTGGGTCCCCTTTGTATTATGATCTGGATCTCGAGTGTACCTGAAAAGATTTAAAATGGAACCGTATTAGATAGAAAACTTGTAGCATATCAAGAAAGTAAATAGGGAGAAAATATCTTGGCTTATGTTTGGAATAAGTTGAATGGCGTCTCAGGTCGTATCCTGAGACTTGATGTTAGCTTCCTTGCTTTCCTGTCTTCCTGTGCTCAAAGAAAACTTTTAGTTTGGGAGGGGGTGTTGACTTGTGTCGTCTTGCGAGCTTTAGCTTCATCATCGAAAACCTTCAATATTTCTCCAAACTGCCCTCGATCCCATTACCGGGAGACTCGGTAGGTGGAATAGTAAAGAAACATTTTGAAGAAAAGAAAAAAAATAAAAATAAAAAACAAACAATCAAACAAACAAATAAATAAAATAATAGTATGTTCTTTATAAGGGAGTATATTACATATATATTAGATATATAAGTATATGTGTGTATATATATAGTAATCTTCAATTATTCTAAGATTATGACATGTTTCGAGGTCCACCGAGCTTCTCCATATCCAAATGTAGCTCTTCTCATGCTCTCATCTCCTGATGACACTTTTCTAACTCTTTTGGGAGATTTGTTGCTTTCCAATGATGCATAATTAAAAGAGGGTTTCCTACAGGTACGATCGAACCCTTAAAGGTTGCCTACATATTCCCAAATGGGAATCAAGTCTATATGTAGTTCAAGGATAAAAGAATGAAAATTATGCAATGCAACAACCGAGCCTGACTCAGGCCGCCTACATATCCAAGTGGAATCAGGTCAAAACGTAGTTCAAGTACAAAGGGAAACAAAAATAACATGTAATGCAATGACAGGGCTAGACTCAGGCTGCCTACATATCCAAGCAGAATCAGGTCAAAACGTAGTTCAGTACAATAGAAAAGTAAAATATGACGAGACAGAATCTGACAAGGATTGCCTACGTATCCCACCAAGGGAAGTCAGGTCAGCGTAGTTCTAAATACATAAAAATAATGCTTTTGGATTTTCTAGGGAGACCGGACCCAATGTGGCTTGCCTACGTACCCCACCCTGGGAAGTTTGGTCGAGACGTAGTTCTGTTACACCAAAAATGCAAAATAAACTAGCCTTGGTATCTTCAGATGTAGTACTTCTTGATGGCGTCTGAATTGATTGGCTTGGTGCTCACTGTGCCGTCAATTTCTACTAAGATCAGTGCTCCTCCAGAGAGTACTCTATGAACCATATAGGGACCTTGCTAGTTCGGTGCAAATTTTCCTTTGGATTCCCCTTGGTGGGGAAATATCCTCTTCAATACTAACTCTCCTGGTTTGAACTGTCGAGGCCTAACCCATTTGTTGAATGCCTTCACTATTTTGTTTTGGTATAGCTGACCATGACAAAATGCATCCATCCTTTTCTCATCAATGAACATCAACTGTTCAATCCGACTGCCAATCTATTATGTGTCATCCAAACCAACTTCTTGGATAATCCTCAAAGATGGTATCTCCACCTCAGCAGGTATTACTACTTCTGAACTATAAACCAGTATATAAGGAGTTGCCCTCGTGGATGTTCTAATCGTAGTGCGATAAACGAGCAAAGTATATGGTAGTTTCTCATGCCATTGCTTGTGAGTATCTATCATCTTCCTCAAAATCTTCTTGATATTCTTGTTTGCAGCCTCAACTGCTTCATTCATCTGTGGCCGATAGGTTGTGGAGTTGCGATGAGCGATCTTGAACCTTTCACAAATCTCTTGCATAAGATCACTATTAAGATTTGTTGTGTTGTTTGTAATGATTGATTCTGGAATTCCAAATTGACATACTATATTGTTGTGAACAAAATCTTCCACTACCCTCTTAGTCACCGTCTTGTATGTCGAAGCTTCAACTCATTTTATGAAATAATCAATAGCTACTAGGATGAAACAATGTCTATTTGATGTGGCGGGCTCTATGGGTCCAATCACATCCATGCCCCAAGCGGCAAATGGCCGAGGAGAACCCATCACATTGAGCTCGTTTGGTGGGACTCGGATAAAATCTCCATGCACAAGGCATTGGTGACACTTTTGCACATGTCGAATGCTATCTCTCTCCATCGTCATCCAAAAATATCCAGCTCTTAAAATCTTCTTCGCTAGAGTGAACTCGTTCATGTGAGGCCCACATGTTCCTGCATGTATTTTTCTTCTAAAAGTCTTGTCGCTTCCTTAGCGTCGACACATCTTCGCAATTCTATATCTGGAGTCCTCCTATATAGGATTTTTCCGTTAAGAAAGAAATGATTGGCCATTCTTCTCAAAGTTAGTTTTTGCTTGTTTATGGCATTTTCAGGGTACTCTTGTGCTTCTATCAATCTCTTGATGTCGTAGTACCATGGTTTTCCATCCAATTCCTCATCTACATGAAAACAATATGCATGTTGTTCGTGTATCTCCACCCCAATAGGATCGATGTAATTCTTATCCGGATGCTGAATCATTGAGGACATTGTTGCTAAAGCATCGACAAACTCATTTTGAGTTCGAGGGACATGCTTGAATTCAATCTTTGTGAATCTCCTACTCAACTCCTTTATGTAATGCAAGTAAGGAAGGATCTTAATATCCTTAGTAGCCCATTCTCCTCGAACTTGATGAATCAATAAATTGGAATCCCCAATCACTAAGAGCTCTTTGATGTTCATGTCTATAGCCATCTTGAGTCCCAAAATACAAGCTTCATACTCCACCATGTTATTTGTACAATCAAATCTGATCTTGGCTGAAATTGGGTAATATTGGGCTATCTCTACATTTAAGACTGCTCATATTCCGACTCCTTTAGAATTTGATGCTCCATCAAAGAACATCCTCCACCCATCGTATGATTCTGATATATCTTCTCCCACAAACAACACCTCTTCATTAGGGAAGTAGGTTTTGAGCGGCTCATAATCTTGATCCACTGGATTTTCTGCAAGGTGGTCATCCAAGGCTTGTCCGTTGATGGCTTTCTGTGTCACATATACAATATCAAATTCACTCAACAAAATTTGCCATTTTGCCAATTTACCTGTAGGCATCAACTTCTGAAAGATATACTTGAGTGGATCCATTCTTGAGATCAAGTACGTGGTGTATGCGGATAGGTAGTGCCTAAATTTTTGCGTGATCCAAGTCAAAATGCAATAGGTTCGTTCCAGCAAGGTGTATCTTGCCTCATATGGGGTGAACTTCTTGCTTAAGTAGTAAATGGCTTGTTCTTTTCTACCTGTCTCATCGTGTTGCCCCAACACGCATCCAAATACACCATCCATGACAGATAAGTATAATAGAAAAGGCCTTCCAGGCTCAGGTGGGACCAATACCGGTGGGTTGGACAAATATTCCTTGACTTTGTCGAAAGCCTTCTGACATTCCTTTGTCCATTTTGTGGCAGCATTTTTCTTCAACAACTTGAATATGGGTTCACATATTATTGTGGACTGAGCGATGAACCGGCTGATGTAGTTGAGCCTCCCTAAAAAACTCATCACGTCCTTCTTGGTCCTAGGAGGAGGTAGTTCTCGGATTGCTTTAACCTTTGACGGATCCTACTCTATGCCCTTTTGACTGACAATGGATTCTAGTAATCTTCCTGTGGGTACTCCAAATGCACACTTTGCTGGATTCAATTTTAAGTCATATCTTCGCAATCTTTCAAAGAACTTTCGTAAATCATCCAAGTGGTCTAAACTCTTCTTGAACTTTATAATGACATCATCCACATACACTTCAATTTCCTAATGGATCATATCATGGAAAAGAGTGGTCATTGCCCTCATGTAGGTTGCTCCAGCATTTTTGAGACCAAATGGCATCACCCTATAGCAATACACACCCCATGATGTGACAAATGTTGTCTATTCTGCGTCATCTTCATCCATCAAGATCTAATGATATCCCGCAAAACAATCCACAAATGATTGTGGTGTCCCACCATAAAATCCTTCACGGCTCGTGGTGTACACCATGGTTCATGGAGGGGTCTTGTGGTGTGCACCCCTCCCAGGTCACCTACCCTTTGCTCTTCATAGCACCCTCCACGACCCTTGGTGCTCCCAAGGGTCATGGTGGGCTATCTTGGAGGGATCTATCCGAGTAGAGTTTGAAACTTTAGTGGGGTATTTGGATCATTTCCCTCACTCTTAAAAAGGTAATTAGGTAGACTAGTTCAGTGGACGTGCTTTGCACGTATGTATCGCGTCAATTTAAAAATTATATATAAATGTACTTGTCATTAAATAAATATAATATTTATTTAACCAAAATTAAATAAATACTATTAACTTGATGCAATAGTTTAGTTATTGCGAAATGACAAGAATAAGAAAATCAATTCAATTGCTTATAGATGTGTTAATAATTTTTTAATACATAAAGTAATAATTTAGAAGTGAATAGTTAGAAGTTAAATAATTAATTGATTAAATTTTAATGTAACAAAAGATTTCTAAATATAGTGGAGTAGTTTAATATTTCCAACATAATTTCACTGAATTTTTCTTTTTAAATTTGTTATTTTATATATTTTTATTAACAAAACCTTTTGATAATCAAAATTTTAGTTAATTATTTATACTATGTAGTCTTAAATCAAAATTGAATTCTAAATATAAAAAATTTCTAACCCAAAAGTGAATCTTAAAACTAAATAAATAAAAGATTAACAACAAATTAAGAAAAATATTAGAAAGACGATTTTATCTAAAGAAGAGTATTTTAATGAAGGGTAAAAAGTTCAAACAACATTTCTAAGGACCTTCACGTTTTTAATATAGTATAGATTTTGAATGAAAATACCCTTTCTTAACTATCGTAATCATTTTAAGTCTTCTATTCACTCTCAAAACCTAAATTGACAAATTCACTCTTCTAAGTTCACTTTCAAGATCTCCTCTTTACTCCAATTGAACACTAACAAGTTTAAGCTAAGTTCATCTTAATTCCTGAATAATTATTGGTGAAATAAAAAAAAATCCGTATATGAATCTGAATGTAACGCCCGATAAAATTACCAAAATACCCCTACAGGGGAGGTGTGTGCACAACGCGTCTTTCCATGCTCCGATGGCAAATTCGATGCCGGATTTTCGATCAACATGAACAATTGAGTGGAAAAATGGTCTCGGATGATTTTAGAGCAATCGGGTCAAAAGATAATTTTTCGATGCGAAGACACGAAGCAGTAAGGGTGCGTGACAGGTGTGCGACGCGCACCTGCCGCGGACCAACACTTGGTTTTATTCCAAAAAAATTCTATAGGATTAGAAACCTTATTCGGAGAATTTTCGACAAAAAAACATCAAAAATATACCCTGTCCGCGTCGCGGACCCCATGTCCCGAGATGGACTTTTTTTCGAATTTCGTGAGGGGCATTCTAGACTTTTCAAATCCTTCCTACACTTAATATATGATAAAAATAGGTCGTTTTAAGTGTAAAAAAAGTTTTAAACCATATTCTAAGTCTGTTCTAAATCCTTGAAAAAGACTAGGGCTAAAGAGAAGAGAAGAGCAGCGTAAAGTTCAGGAGTCGAGGAGAGTTTTTGAGTATTGATTGTCCAAAAGCTTCACACCAGGTATGTAAGGCTAAACTAGAAGCATGAGATTATTTTCTCATGTGCCGCATAGATGGTCATAGAAGAGTTGAAAGTCTAAAGAGTCTACATACATGATTCTTGATGGTTTTCTTGAAAATTATATTAATTACATATATTTTCATATGTTCATGATCATCATAAACTTGTTTTCTTGAATCAAATATTTTTCATGAGATATTGTATAACCCTACATGATTATTTTGAAAGCATACATGAATGAACCTAGGTATTGAGTCTAGAGCATTGATTTGACAATGTCGATTGTGATTGTGATGTGAGAATGATGATGAATTGATAGAATTTGATAGTCCTGTGAGTCTCCATAAATGAACTCCCATGAATTGTCTATGCGATTGTTCCCTAATGATTGTTCCAAGCCTTGAGCTATTGATTGAGATAGTTTAATTGGATTGATTGTCTTATGAGCATTAAGTCTTGGGAGGAGTATCGAGCATCAAAGAGTAAGAGTTAATCCAACTCGCACTCGTCAAACTACATGGCCAAGCGTAGAGGAGGATTAGAACCATCATATTACATTGTGAGTTCCCTTTTGAGAGAGTCCCTAAAACAATAGAGGACTTGTTGATTTTCGTCTTCATTTTAGATTATCCATTATGGTTTCAATTCGTTCCCTACCTGGCAAGTACCGAACGACTGTGGTAATAACAACAGCTTGTTGTACAATCACTGACTCATAAGTGATTGTTCTTGGATAAGAGAAACTCCCAGAAAGTTCCCAAACTGAGTACTCTAAGTCGAGATGAGATGAGTTGAGTTGAGATCCTTTGAGATGAATCTAATTTGATTGATGAGGTGATTGGTTGATGGGTCATTGTCTACTCTTTATTTTTGCTTTAGATAGACATTTGACATTTTGATTGGTTATTATTTTGAGATGATATTGTTCTATATTATTCTACCTAATTCTGTTTCATTTAGCTATTTTACATACCGTACATTCCACGTAACGGACGTCACTCAATATTGCATTATTTTATGATGCAGATACAGGATTCAGACATCATCAACAAGTGCATTGTTGAAGATCTATCGCAGTCAGCAGAGTTGGTGAGACTCCTTTACTTCTGAGGACCATTATGTACTTTCATCTAGCTATTAGAGTCAGACTTTTAGAGTAGCTTTACTATTTCTTGAGTTAGCCATGGGTCTGTCATTGACACCACTTGTTAGTGATAGAGGCTTCATAGACTAGAGTCGAGTGTTGATGATAAGACTTGTTGAGCTAGTTTCTTTCCACTAGTCTTTTATTTATAATATTATTTTGAGACTAGATGAGATGTGTCCATTACTCTCCTTTTTCTTTTGCTGATTGTCTTGAATTATTAATTGAATGAATGTGATGAGGCCAAGTAGTTCACTTGGGGACTAGCAATAGTCTTGGGTACCGATCACACCTAGGGTACCCTCCCGGGGCATGACACTGAAGTTTGATCTTTTCTTTTTTCTCTCCTGTTGATTGCACGTCAGTTCTCTCCCAATCCTCTTGTCACGCCCCGGGAGGGTACCCTGGACGTGGCCGGCACCCAAAGACTATTACTAGCCCCTAAGCGAACCACTCAGCCTCATCACATCGCTCAACATCAACACAGCGGAGAAACATCATAATATGAGAACCATAGAAAAGGGCCAAATGGCCAATCGTCAGTCTTAACATCAAAGGATTAAGCAAAATACTCTCTTAGTACATCGGGAAAAACATCAACATCAACTTCGACACCATGTCTACGAAGCCTCTAACCTGACTCAACTGTCTAAGAGGGGTGCCATGACATGTCATGGCTACCGACTCAATGAAATAAAGGAAATAACATAGAAGGGTCTCCTCCGGATAGCGAGGAGGCTCACCAAAATCTGAACTTGAAACCTTGGACTTCAACGGTGCGCCTGCTGAAATCCTCGAACTCTTGTATCTGCATCATAAAATGATGCAGCGCCAAATGGCGTCAGTACGTGGAATGTACTGGCATGTAAAATAGTTGAGTAACAGGGTAAGTACACAATAATAAAGAAACATCGACTCCACATCATACTTCATCAGAAATATCAAAAGTCTATCTAAGGCAAGAGATTAGATTAGACAATTGACTCATCAACCTCTCATCAGTCATCAACATCATAGCAAGCTCATCTCAAGGAGCCTCAACACCATCTCACATCAAGAGAACATCACATCGACTCAGACTCAAGGGATCATCACCTCATTTCAAGGAACATCACATCGACTCAAGGAAACATCACATCGACTCAAGGACTCAACTCGAACATCACGTCAACATCAACATCAGAGTTCTATCAAAGGAACCTAACTGGGAGTTTCTCTAATCGACAACCATCACTTATGAGCCAGTGATGATACAACAAAGCGATGCCGTTGCCACATCCATCCAATACCCTGCCCGGGGTAAAGGACATCACATCAGTGGATCCACAAGAAAACATCAAACATCAGTCCTCTTTTGGGACAAGATAGGAGCCATCCGCATTGCGGTTCAATCCTCTCTTCCTACGCGGGCCACGTAGTTAATGAGTTTGAGTGGGACTCACTCTCTACCCATTTCGGTGCTCAATACTCCTCCCAGAAACTCGACATGCTCATAAAACATCATCATCATCAGTCCCATAGGGACATAATACATCATCATCAGTCACATAAGAACATGATATAATACCTCAACATCAACATCGGTCCTAGGGGGACATAGTACATCAACATCAACATTAGTCCCATAGGGACATGGTACATCAACATCAACATCAGTCCCATAGGGACATAGTACATCAACTCATAACATTGACATCAACATCAAAACTCAAGAGACATCATTTAGCAACTATATTGTAATGCTAAGACCTCATTAAACATCATGCTCATCAACATCATCACCTCATCATCAATACCTCATCATAACATCATCATAACATCATCATAACATCATCATCATTCTAGATATGTTCCCTAACTTCATTATGCATGCTCCTTTTCAAACACAAAAATTATAGGGTTTAAAATGCACTTATAAAATGGATTATAATAGAAAGCAAAATAGTGATGATCATCAGTTTATGTAGGAAAACTTCTCATACATAAGATAAAGTAGATTTTCTTCATGCATCAACTCTTCATATTAACTTTGTCATATCAAGATATGATATTCAACATTTAGGAGGGCACATGGGAGGACATTCCCATGCTTTAGGTTAGCCTTACATACCTGGGATGTTTTGCTAACGAAATTATACAACACCTCCTCTTGATCTCTTCAACTCACTTCCCTTCAAGCCCTAACTTTGGTGACCTTTAGGAAGAATACGCTTCAAAATTTGGGTGTTTGAAATCCTTTTCTTAGAAAGTGACGTTTATTAGTCGTAGGGGAATATTTAGGAATTATAAGAATGACCAAATTGCCCTTCGTAATTTAAAATAATTTATCCCTGATGAGTCATGAAAATACGACTTTTACGACGCTTAGAACATAGAACTAATGGGTGTTCTCGAGCGGTGTTATTGGTTTAATAGGTATGTTTTAATATTGTGCAGGAAAATGACTAAGGCATGGGAAATGGCGGAAAGTACAAGGAACGGGTGAGAAACAAAGCCAAGTGTCGGACCACGGAAGGCCCACACGGGCCGTTTCACTCCAGACGGTCCGTGTGACCGTCAGTGGCACGACACGAGTCACACGGTCAGGCCACACGGCCCGTCTGACGCCAGACAGACCATGTGACAGACCGTGTACTTGACGTAGCTCGGAAGATAACCCGTCGAAAATTAAAGAAATCGTGCAAGGAGATTCACACGGAGGAACCACACGGCCCGTCTTACTCTACACGGATCGTGTAACGGGCCGTGTAACTGACGTAGCTCGAAGGGCCTTCGTCGAAAATATCAGAATTCGTGCAAGTGGATCGACACGGAAGAGCTACACGGCCCGTCTCACGCCACACGGGCCGTGTCACGGACCGTGTGGGCACAGCCAACTGCCAGACGGTCCGTTCACACGGACCATCTCACCTTAGATGGTCCGTGTAACGGACCGTGCCCCGTGCCGAAATTATTTTCCCAAATTATATCGACTTAGTTTTACTTTGTATAAATAGGATGTTATTTTATTTTATTAGATACCTTCGTTTTGACGACAGAAACTAGAGAGAACAAGGAGAAAAACATCAGTTTGGCTTTTGTAATTCGTGAGACTCACGTTTGTGATTATTGTTCAAAGCTTGTAACACGGATTCGTGTTCTTAAATCGTAAGTCCATCTTTATGTTTTCTTCTACTCGTTGTGGGCAAATTATCAATAGGATGCTAGGCTAAACCCACAACTAGGGTTGTGGGAACCATGACGACCCAATTAAGATAACGCAAACTGGGGGTAATTCGTTCACATAAACAGTGCATGTATTGTTAAATTCTTCGTTTTAACTTCTCCTTAATGAGTCGACGCATTAGGGTAAGCCTGTATTCGTTACATGCCCGAAAGGGATGTAGTGATTGGGAAAAGAGTCTAACAACAGAGATTCAGGGTCATGAACCTAGTCTAAGTGCCTGAAACCGAAAGGTGAAGGTATTCTGAGATCAGAAACAACGGTTAGCATTGCATACACTCGGAGACCGAGAGGAGAGGAGTGAGATATACCTAGAAAAGGGACCGAAAGGTGACCTAGGTATTAATTAAGTTGTAGATTTTGCATGCATCATTAGGAACGAATTCACAGATCCATTTTAGTTGTCGCAATTGTACGTCATGAGGAACACAACCCTAGCCTCTCTCTATCTGTCTAAGAATCGGAACGTCCTTATTAATTACTTTACGAAATTAGTTAAACTAAATAACGCAACCCCCATTTATTTTATGTACGATTATCTTGGGAATAGCATTTACGACTGAAAGTTGGTACTAATAGAGTAATTCTTACGTGTTCCCTGTGGGATCGACCTCAACTCTGGTTGGGTTCTATATTTGACCAACGACCGCTTTACTCTTCTATTTGGAGTGTAATTTGGGCGTATCAAATTTTGGCGCCGTTGCCGGGGAACGCGGCAAGGAACTAGTCTATTAGTTGCTACTTTCAGCTTGTAAGTCTAGTCCCTGATTTTACTTTGTTTCTTGTTTTTGTCCTCGTAGGGGTTCAACATGGTATGCCAAGTACCCGAAGCAAGGGTGCAACACTTATTCCCTACGATCCGGAGCTTACCAAGTCAATTCGCAGAATGAACGCCCAAGATCGTGAAGCAGCAAGGCAGAGGGAGTTGGCAGTGAATCCTGCAGCTGGAGGTCAGGATGGGTTGGGTATGGATGATCTTGCTGGTAATGTGGTACCACCAGCAGCGCCACTTCGCCAGGTACCACTTGTACCACCTCAGCAACACCAACCCCCGGTGAGACCTCAAGGCCCTCAGTACCCGCCAGCTGTGCAAGATGATGATGATGATGCCGGGTCAACTGGGGCGATAGTGCTCCCACCACTGCCTGCTGGGATCAAATTCACGATCACCATCACCATGCTGCAGATGTTGCAGTTGAAGGGGATGTTTACTGGAGCGGCCACAGAGGATGCAAATCAACACTTGATTAACTTCTTAGCGACCTGTCAGTCCTCCGAAATTCCAGGAGTTAGCCAGCAAGCGTTGAGGCTGAGGTTGTTTCCATTGTCTCTGTCTGGTGAGGCAATAAGGTGGCTAAACGAGCTCCCCCACGATTCCATCCGCACATGGGGGGAACTAAAGGAGGCCTTTCTGGAACGATTCTTCCCTGCTTCACGGCAATTGAAACTCAAAGATGAGATCGGATCCCATAAACAAATGCCGAATGAAGCGCTGTATCAGTCTTGGGAAAGATTTAGGCAAAAGCTCAAACAGTGCCCAAATCACCATCTCACTGATGAACACTTGAAGGCAGTCTTCTACAGGTCCTGCAACTTCGTTACCAAGCCTATCATTGATGCAGCTTGTGGAGGGTCATATATGTCCAGGTCTTTCCCGGACATAGTGGTCATCTTAGACCAAGTGGCAAAGAACAACAGGGCATGGTATACTAGAGAGGCAGACTGCTCAGGGATGGTATTTGAGATGAGTGAGGCGCAGCGCAAGAAGGAGGAAGAACGGGACCAGGACATGGCCCATATGCGGACACAAATTGATTTGCTGTCGAAGAAGTTCCTTGGTGGGGGCACTGAGAAAGTCAAAGCAATGGAAGCACTACCCAGGTATGACGATCAAGGCAGCGAATATGATGAGGAAGCACAGTTTCTTGGTAGTCAGGGGGGTTACCGAGGTTTCAACTCCGGTAACCAAGGTTGGAACTTCAATCGGGAGAATTACCAAGGGAACTGGCAGAACAGGGATGGCTACAGAACCCGTGATCGCCAGAACGAGGGTGGCAGCAACTCCAAGCTAGAGGATATGATGACAAAAGTCCTAAGAAAAGTGGAGGCCACTGAGGCAGGGGTGCGAGATGTCAAGAGCGAAATTTCCAATGTCAGGCAGCTGGTAGATTCGCACTCCACCTCAATCAAGCAGTTAGAGCAGCAGATGGGGCAGCTTTCGGCGGCGTTTAATCAAAGGAAAGTTGGGTCACTCCCGAGTGACACAGTGCAAAACCCGAAGAACGATGGCCACTGTATGGCGATCACCACGAGAAGTGGTCAGGTACTTGCTAACCCAGTTGCTGTTCCTAATGCAGGTCAGGTGAAAGTCGATGACAACATGCCTGGCCCTATGGAGGGTCAGGTTGACATTGAGAGTAATGAACCTGAGGCGGTGGTGGCAGAGCCCGAGGTGACCAAGAAGGCAGTAGTGACAGACTCCCCCAGTGGCCCAAGTCTGCCAGCCATCCCAAAACCAAGGCCGCCATTTCCCCAAAGGCTACAAAAGAAGGCAGAGGATGGCAAATTCCAGAAGTTCCTATCCATGTTGAAGGAGCTGTCTGTGAACATACCTCTGGTGGAAGCACTTGAACAAATGCCTGGCTATGCTAAGTTCATGAAGGACTTAATCACTAAGAAGAGGACAGCCACGATCGAGCCAGTCGATAATTTACACCACTGTAGCGCCATCTCTACGAGATCTTTAGTAGAAAAGAAGGGAGATCCGGGGGCGTTCACCATCCCATGCACCATTGGTGCTTATGACTTCGCACGGGCTCTTTGTGACCTTGGTGCCAGCATTAATTTGATGCCGTTGGCAGTTTACCAGCAGTTGGGCTTGGGAGCCCCCACACCCACGACCATGCGGCTGTTGATGGCAGATAGATCAGTAAAGAGGCCCGTGGGAATCCTGTATGATGTCCTTGTTCGAGTGGGAAGGTTCATCTTCCCTGCCGACTTTGTCATCCTTGACTGTAAAGTGGACTTTGAGGTACCAATCATCCTTGGAAGGCCATTTTTGGCAACTGGCAAGGCACTGGTGGACGTCGAGCGAGGTGAACTCACATTCCGATTAAACACCGAAGAGGCGAAATTCAGTGTGTGTGCTGCCATGAAAAGGCCTACGGAGTTAGCTGTGATGTCCATCCTGGATATTGATGACGAAAATGTTTCTGAAGCCTCGTTGGAGGAAAAGATGACTGTTGACACATTGGCAGCAGTGCTGATGAACTTCCCAAAAGATGGTGTTGAGGGGTACAACGACACCATCTATGCCTTGCAGAGCATGGGGACCAGACCGTTCGTGCCAAGAAACTTAGACTTGGATTTGCAAAATAGGTCAACACCTCCGGCGAAACCCTCTATCGAGGAACCGCCCGTTCTGGAGCTCAAGGAGTTGCTGCAACACCTCAGGTATGCATTTTTAGGTACTAACAACACTCTTCCTGTGATTGTGGCTGCAGATCTTCAGGAACATCAGGTGGAGGCATTGTTGGGGGTCCTACAGAAGTTCAAGCGCGCCATTGGATGGACCATTGCTGACATAATTGGCATCCCTCCAGGCATCTGCACTCATAAAATCAAGCTCGAGGATGACTGCGTGCCTAGCATTGAGCATCAGCGAAGGCTTAACCCACCCATGCAGGAGGTGGTGAAGAAGGAGATCATTAAGTGGCTGGAGGCTGGGGTGGTGTATCCAATCTCGGACAGCAAGTGGGTGAGCCCAGTACAGTGCGTCCCCAAAAAGGGGGGCATGACGGTGGTCGTTAATGACAAGAACGAGCTCGTCCCACTGAGACCTGCCACCGGATGGCGAGTGTGCATGGACTACAGGAAGTTGAACAACTGGACTCTAAAGGACCACTTCCCCATGCCGTTCATGGATCAGATGCTAGACAGGCTAGCAGGGCGAGGATGGTATTGCTTCCTCGACGGATACTCGGGGTACAACCAGATCTCAATAGCCCCAGAAGATCAGGAGAAGACCACCTTCACGTGTCCGTATGGGACGTTTGCTTTCCGGAGGATGCCGTTTGGGCTCTGCAATGCCCCAGCCACTTTTCAACGCTGCATGATGTCCATCTTTTCAGACATGGTCGAAGACACCCTTGAGGTATTTATGGATGATTTTTCAGTAGTGGGTGATTCTTTTCATGATTGTTTGCAGAACCTAAGCAAGGCACTGCAGCGCTGTGAAGCGGCCCAGTTGGTTCTGAATTGGGAGAAGTGTCATTTCATGGTCAAGGAGGGCATAGTCCTTGGTCATAAGGTGTCAGAAAAGGGGATAGAGGTGGACAAGGCAAAGATTGAGGTCATTGAGAAATTGCCGCCTCCTATCTCGGTCAAAGGGGTCCGGAGTTTCCTTGGGCATGCTGGATTCTATTGCCGGTTTATTAAAGACTTCTCTAAGATTGCACATCCATTGTGCAAACTGTTGGAGAAGGATGTCAAGTTCCACTTTGACGATGCGTGTCGACAAGCGTTTGAGACCTTAAAACTGAAGCTCATTTCAGCGCCTGTCGTGGTTGCTCCTGACTGGGACGCTCCGTTTGAGGTTATGTGTGACGCGAGCGGAGTTGCTGTGGGTGTTGTGCTGGGGCAGAAGCGGAACAAAATTTTCCATCCTATCTACTACGCCAGTAAGACGCTGAATGAGGCTCAAAGGAATTACACTGTCACAGAGCAGGAGTTGCTAGCCGTGGTGTATGCCTTTGACAAGTTTCGAGCATATTTACTGGGCACGAGGGTGATCGTCCACACTGACCATGCCGCACTCCGGTATCTCATGGCCAAGAAGGACGCTAAGCCTCGCTTAATCAGATGGGTGCTCTTGCTACAGGAGTTCGACTTCGAAGTCCAGGATCGTAAAGGCGCGGAGAATCAAGTCGCGAACCATCTCTCCAAGTTAGAGGACGCAGCCCGAGCCAATGAGTGGGTGGACATCGATGACTCGTTTCCCGATGAGCAGGTATTAGCCGCTTCTGCGGACCTAGTCCCTTGGTATGCTGATTTTGCTAACTTCCTGGTGAGCGATATTATGCTGGAAGGCCTTAACCCTCACCAGAGAAAAAAGTTTTTTCATGATGTGCGCAGGTACTTTTGGGATGATCCATATCTATTCAGAACATGCGCAGATGGGGTCATCCGACGATGTGTCCCTGAGGCAGAAATGTTGAGCATCCTGGAAGCCTGCCACTCCTCTCCAGTGGGGGGGCATCATGGTGGTGCCAGAACTGCCAAGAAGATCCTACAGTGTGGATACTACTGGCCCACCATCTATAAAGATGCCCATGACTTGGTGCAGGGGTGCGACCAGTGTCAGCGCCAAGGGAACATTTCAAGGCGTCAAGAGTTGCCCATGACCCCCATTTTGGAGGTGGAACTCTTTGATGTGTGGGGCATCGACTTCATGGGCCCGTTCGTGAGCTCGTATGGGATGAAGTATATCTTGGTGGCTGTGGACTACGTCTCCAAATGGGTGGAGGCAATAGCGCTGCCTAACAACGAAAGTAAGAGTGTGGTACAGTTCCTGAGGCGGAACATCTTTGCTAGATTTGGGACACCCCGAACTATCATTAGTGATGGGGGCTCCCACTTCTGCAACACGTCCTTTCGGGCTGTACTGGCGAAATATGGGGTACGCCAACACAAGGTGGCCACGCCCTATCATCCGTAGACAAGTGGACAGGTCGAAGTATCCAACAGGGAAATTAAGGAGATCCTGACCAAGTCTGTCAACGCCACAAGAACGGACTGGGCTAGGAAGTTAGATGATGCATTGTGGGCCTATAGGACAGCTTATAAGACGCCCACTGGTATGTCTCCATATCAGCTAGTGTTCGGTAAAGCCTGTCATCTACCAATTGAGTTGGAGCACAAGGCACTGTGGGCCCTCAAGGCCCTGAACATGAATTGGAAGGAGGCAGCCAACATGAGGTTGGACCAGATGAATGAGCTGGATGAGTTTCGTCTACAGGCTTACGAGAGTGCTGCTCTGTACAAGAATAAGATGAAGGCTTACCATGATAAGCTCATTGCCCCACGAAGCTTTGATGTTGGTGATAGAGTGCTACTCTACAACTCCAGATTGAGGCTATTTCCAGGGAAGCTAAAATCAAGATGGTCTGGCCCGTACAAGATCACACTAGTGCTGACTAATGGAGCAGTTGAGTTAGAGACGAATGAGGGGCACCGCTTCAAGGTTAATGGGCAGCGCGTGAAAAAGTACTTGGGCGCTGCAGAGGAATCCTCGGTGATAGAGGTTCTCCATCTCGACGAAGTCTGAGTAGTCAAGAGCTTCACGTCGAGCCGTGACGTTAAACCAAGCGCTAAATGGGAGGCAACCCATCAATAAAAAAAACAAAAATAAAATAAAAAATAAAAAATAAAAAAATGAAGTAACGTAAAGTACACTGACTTCTGCTTTTCTTGGCCTATATTTTGTCTCAGGGAAGGATGCACATGGTGACAGGGAAAGCCAATTAGGCGTACGGGCAAAGGAAGGACAAAAATTCCCCAAAGGGGTGACGCACGGCCCGTTTACACGGATCGTCTGACCCCAAACGGACCGTGTAACGGCCCGTTGGGGCGTCCCCCTCCAGGTAAGTGAAATTCCCCAAGGTAACTCACACGGCCAAACCACACGGTCCGTGTGAGCTTACACGGTCCGTCACACGGACCGTGTGGGAGCATGCGGCGTCAGACGCCACGCGTGTCGCCACACGGCCCACAACACGGGCCGTCCCACATGAAACGGTCCATCTAACGGACCGTTTGGGCGTATACCTCGGGACCATGCGTCCGCCACCCACGGAACGCCATACGGATCGTGCCACGTGGCACGACCCGTTTTCCCACCCGTCTTGAGGCACGAAAATTTGGGTATTTATACTCTCTTTTCATATTTTGCCTTCACCTCACAATCACTTTCTCTCTAAACAAACACCCCACACGCCTCACTCTTCTCACACGGATTGTGCACTCTACTCACGATCCGTCACACCATCCTTAGGCAATTTTTTCAAGTCTCAAGTCTACTTTCCTCATTCAAGTAAGTTTCTTTGATGTAGTTTGCTTTTAAGCCTAGATTGGTTGTTCTTTAGTTTGTTTCTTGATATTTTGTTTTTAGTTTTGTTCTTGTGAGCGAGTTTTTGCATATACCTTGTGATTATGACGTCTATAACTCTCTAGGGGCATGATTCCTTGAAGTTTTGTTAATGGGTAGTCGTAGCCACCATTGTTGCTTTCTTGAACTCTTGAAACATAGGGTATTTGTGCTTCTTGGGTGGTTAAAAATTGGGTTTGTGTTGTAGAACGTAGTCTTGCTTAGTTTGGGTACCCGATCCGGCGTTTTTTTTATGACTTATGGCGTGTGTGAACTTCAAAATCCGTGTTGGGGCTGACTGGGGACGACGTCACACGGGCCGTGTCACGGACCGTCCGTGTCACAAATCCCGCTGTATGCCAAGGCACGCCACACGGTCCGTTACACGGACCGTCTGACCTTTCACGGTCCGTGTGGCGGCCCGTCCCGTGTCCCTTGGACGCCTGCGCCCCTTAGGCCTTCACACGGGCCTCTACACAGCCCGTGCCCCTTTACACGGCCCGTGCAGGGCCCCCGTCTACGCCCCCTTATTTTTTTTTAGACGTCATTGTATTTACTTTCTTCAAGTCTCATCGGCCTCTTTAGTGCGAAATTCCCTATGATAGACCGGGTGACGCCACTCTTAAGGGTTTTTGTCACTTCACTTCCACAGGGGAAGTCTGAGTACCCGGTAGTGTGTCGTCCCAAATACCCTGGCATTACTAATATTCTCTTTATTCTTTGTGTTGTTTGCAGAACTATTATGGCCCCACGTCTACGACCTCGCCCACGACAAGACGAGCAGGAGTCACGTCTCCGGGATTCGATCACCGAATCCTCTAGTCACACTCCGGGGAGTGACTCCGGCAATGACTCCGTAGGCGGGTCAGCTGTGCCTTCCCCACCCCCTTGCACTGCCCGTTCCCGTCCGGTGCGGCGCTACATCGCTTCAGATTCTGAGGAGGAAGCTCCCGAAGCGGGGGTGGCAGGGGAAGCTGCGGTCCCAGAGCAGGAGGATGAGGCTGGCACTCCAGTCACTGCCGAGCATGATGTTAGGGGAGAGGAGGATATTTTGCTCCTCCGCGACAGTGATGATGAGGCCACCCAGCAGGCGGTTGCCCGGACTTCTGACCCGGAAACCGCCAAGTGGCTCCTGATCTTTTTACGGAGGAGATGGTCAGTCCCCGGGGCTAAGGAGGTATACGTCAATGGCATCACCAAAGGTACTGGCGGCTATCAGGGGAGGCCAATTATCCCGGAAATGCGGGTCCTAGTGGACAAGTTGGACTCCATTCCGGAAATACGAAATACATTTGAAGCATATCAGTTTGGATGGATGGCTAGCCCTCCTGGATACTATAGCCCAGATATGATCGCAGAATTTTACTCCAGCTATGCCGCCAGCCTGCTTGCATCCATAGAAGGCAACCTGCCCAGACGTGCGAAGAAGCGGCTTGCTGCCAAATTATCTCATCGGGATTATGTCACCATCCGGGGGGCACAGGTTGACATCTCGGCAGAGATGATCAACCGCTTTTTATTTGGTCCAGACTACCGTGCCCCACCGGATGGGATCTTCATTTCTCACTATGTGTCTGTCACTGATGAGGTTAGGATCTCAGACTCGTCTACCCGGACTAGGGAGTTACAGTGGATGGCGGAGCATATTGCACTTCAGGGAGTGGAGGCACCTTGGGTGACTAACCCCAAGATTCCTATTACAAAAGCCTCCCTCACATTTGTCGCCAAGTTTTGGTGGTCGGTGGTGCGTGCCCGACTTCGACCCACAGTAAACGACAACACGCTCCAACTCTCCCATGCTGTGTTGGTCGCGAGTTTGGTGGCCCGCCTTGGTATTAACGTGGGTCGCGTAATTGCTATGGAAATAAAGGATCGTGCCCTTTCTGAACGCGCAGGTATGTCATTTCCATGCCTGATTCGGGCACTTTGCAGGCAGGCCCGTGTTCCCACCACGCACTTCTTGGACCGGAAGATAGCTCCGAAGGGTGTCGTCAACATTGCTATGATTAAGGATATCGACAACCCATTGTACCACAGTCGATCCCGGCGGCATGGGATTCCGACACAGCTCCCCCGGGCTCCCCCACAGCAGCCTTTGGCTTTTGAGGAGCCCCCCACAGCCCCCCAGACCGGTACAGATACTGAGCAGCCCGGGGGCAGTGGCGTGGCACCTCAGACGCATCCAGGCTACACTTATGTCCCCTACGACCTCCTCGCCCGCATGGTTACAGAGCAGAGGCAGACGCGGGCGATTGTTGACCAGATGGTGGTCCGGGTGCCTCAGGTGGTGCAGACTCACGTGCAGTTGGCTGAGGATCGGCTTCGCGCTGAACTACTTGGCCAGATCCAGAGTTTGCAGGAACAGTTTAACCAGTGGGAGGCCTACCTTCGATGCATGTTTGGCAGCATGACCGGTGATGAAGTGACTCAGATGATGCAGGAGATGCAGGTCATGAAGGACAAAATTGACGATTTGTATGCATGGTACAACAGCACCGGGCCCGCTCCGGCTCCACCACCCGATTCGTTTGCATCATTGTTTAGTGCCCCGGTGGAGCCGAGCCTGACTGAGGGCTGGGGGATACCGATCATACCTCCTGCTGCCCAGGCACCCCCTCCTGCGGCGTCGGGACATACGGACAAAGGTAAGCGCCGCAGTCAGCGCACTAGCCCACCTGAGGACCCACAGCGTGAGGAGGCACGGAGGCTGCGAAAAGCCTTGAGGGCTCAGAGGCGTGAGGCTCCTGCACGGGAAGAGCAGGCGAGCCTCGCATACGAGGCTGCCCGGACAGGAGCTTCCGGAAGTACTAGGGCGCCAGCTGATGATGTTGCTTGCCCGGACCCGCCAGTTGGTTCGGGCCATGATGACCCCCCTGACGCCTAAGGCGTCCCAGGTATGTCGTGCTCCCATTTTTGCTTTGTTGGTTATTCTGGTGCTATGAGGACATTGCACTGCTTTTTGTTGGGGGTGGGGCATCTTATCTTTACCCTGAAGAGTTTTTCTTGCCATGTTTCTTTTCTCTGAAGGTGGATTATCTAGTAGAACTGGCATGTTTAGGTTTATTATGTTTGTTTTGTGTGGTAAAGACAGGTGGTTATAAGAGTTTATAGTAACCTCACCAATTTGAAAAAAAATGAAAATCCACGGAACTTGTAGGTGTGTATCCCATATAGACTGATTCTGTGATCCTCTGAAAACACAATGTACATTGTTTAGTTGGCATATTAACGATTGAAGTCTGACTGTGTTGTGTAGTGCTGAATAGTGGGGGATATGTGCCATGTGTGTGGGAGTGTATTTGCTTGAATTTAACTGACACACTTGTAAACTAGAACTTGCCTGGTTGGTCCCCCTAAAACGATTGAATGAGTGGATTAGGAAAGGATCTTAGGCCATTGTTGTTAAGAAGTCACTAAGCCTAAAATGAATTAACCAAATGAAGTTTATCCCTTTGAACCAAATAATTGAGCCTTAATAGACCTTTTCTTTCTTATTACCCAATCCATGTTTCCAATCTATCTGTAGACCATACTCAGGCCCTGGTCGCTTTAAGGACATTGTGAACCTCAATCTAGGCCAAAGGCCTAAGTTGAGGGTGGCTTATATTGGCCCTGGTCCTTGAAAAGACATTGTGCACCTCAACTTGGGCTAAAAGCTTAAGTTGAGGGTGGCTATTGTAAGAGAAGCAGAAGAATAGGGATGGAAAAGATCCAAGTGGTGAGAAGAAAAGTTGAAAAACAAAAGAAAGAAAAAAAAATGAAGTACACGCCCCTCTGTAGAGCAAAGTGGAAAAATAGGGAAAACAAAGATTTTGGGAAACCGAAAGTAGTGGCTGAGTCAAAGCAAGGTCTTGGACCAAAACGCTAGTCACTTTGATCCTAAATATATCTCACCCAAGCCCGAGCCTACGTTACAAGCCTTAGAAAGTCCTAAAGTGATCCTGAAAAGGTCATTCAAGAGTTAAGGTGGTGAAAATAAAGGCAAGCATATGGTCTGTACTCGTGTGTCGGTTGAAAATTCTTTCTGAGTGTGAGTGTTTACATTCGAGTCTCTGTGTGCTACATTATTTCATGGTGTGAGACTTCTTTGTAGTAAGGGGCACTATCACCGCACTATTTGGGTGCTATACATAACTGGCTTATCTTTATTCGAGAGCTTAATAGGAGCCAACGAGATATAGTATCGTGTTTAGGTCGATCTAATCAGAGTGTTGGAATACGCACGCATTACAAGTATACGTGTTGAGCATGAGTTTAATGAACAAAGGGGTTGCTATTTATTTCTTTTTAATTACTTGTCTTTTGTGTGTCGTAAGGTGTTTCTGGTCATCGCTTGAGGACAAGCAATGGTTCTAAGTTGAGGGTGTTGATGAGTCATGAAAATACGACTTTTACGACGCTTAAAACATAGAACTAATGGGTGTTCTCGAGCGGTGTTATTGGTTTAATAGGTATGTTTTGATATTGTGCAGGAAAATGACTAAGGCATGGGAAATGGCAGAAAGTACAAGGAACGGGTGAGAAACAAAGCCAAGTGCCGGACCACGGAAGGCCCACACGGGCCGTTTCACTCCAGATGGTCCGTGTGACCGTCAGTGGCACGACACGAGTCACACGGTCAGGCCACACGGCCCGTCTGACGCCAGACGGACCGTGTGACAGACCGTGTACTTGACGTAGCTCGGAAGATAACCCGTCGAAAATTAAAGAAATCGTGCAAGGAGATTCACACGGAGGAACCACACGGCCCATCTTACTCTACACGGATCGTGTAACGGGCCGTGTAACTGACGTAGCTCGAAGGGCCTTCGTCAAAAATATCAGAATTCGTGCAAGTGGATCAACACGGAAGAGCTACACGGCCCGTCTCACGCCACACGGGCCGTGTCACGGACCGTGTGGGCACAGCCAACCGC
This sequence comes from Solanum rostratum, assembly GCA_029948455.1. Lineage (NCBI taxonomy): Eukaryota > Viridiplantae > Streptophyta > Magnoliopsida > Solanales > Solanaceae > Solanum > Solanum rostratum. Next base: position 28,587,391 of record CM057056.1, on the reverse strand, counting down.
CAGACGGTCCGTTCACACGGACCATCTCACCTTAGACGGTCCGTGTAACGGACCGTGCCCCGTGCCGAAATTATTTTCCCAAATTATATCGACTTAGTTTTACTTTGTATAAATAGGATGTTATTTTATTTTATTAGATACCTTCGTTTTGACGACAGAAACTAGAGAGAACAAGGAGAAAAACATCAGTTTGGCTTTTGTAATTCGTGAGACTCACGTTTGTGATTATTGTTCAAAGCTTGTAACACGGATTCGTGTTCTTAAATCGTAAGTCCATCTTTATGTTTTCTTCTACTCGTTGTGGGCAAATTATCAATAGGATGCTAGGCTAAACCCACAACTAGGGTTGTGGGAACCATGACGACCCAATTAAGATAACGCAAACTGGGGGTAATTCGTTCACATAAACAGTGCATGTATTGTTAAATTCTTCGTTTTAACTTCTCCTTAATGAGTCGACGCATTAGGGTAAGCCTGTATTCGTTACATGCCCGAAAGGGATGTAGTGATTGGGAAAAGAGTCTAACAACAGAGATTCAGGGTCATGAACCTAGTCTAAGTGCCTGAGACCGAAAGGTGAAGGTATTCTGAGATCAGAAACAACGGTTAGCATTGCATACACTCGGAGACCGAGAGGAGAGGAGTGAGATATACCTAGAAAAGGGACCGAAAGGTGACCTAGGTATTAATTAAGTTGTAGATTTTGCATGCATCATTAGGAACGAATTCACAGATCCAGTTTAGTTGTCGCAATTTTACGTCATGAGGAACACAACCCTAGCCTCTCTCTATCTGTCTAAGAATCGGAACGTCCTTATTAATTACTTTACGAAATTAGTTAAACTAAATAACGCAACCCCCATTTATTTTATGTACGTTTATCTTGGGAATAGCATTTACGACTGAAAGCTGGTACTAATAGAGTAATTCTTACGTGTTCCCTGTGGGATCGACCTCAACTCTGGTTGGGTTCTATATTTGAGCAACGACCGCTTTACTCTTCTATTTGGAGTGTAATTTGGGCGTATCAATCCCCATCCTGAAATAACACAGTCCGCAACGCAGACCTGTCGCGGACAGTGTATTTTCAGAAATTCAACTCCGTCGAAAAATTTACAGAGAACGTAAGTGTGGCTCCGTGACCGGTCCGCGACGCGGTCCTGTCGTGCAGGCACACTGTTTTTCGTTTTGAAACGAAAAATTATCTTCCGACTCGATCGCTCTAAAAATCGACCGAGACCCTCTTCCCACTCCATTTTCAGTGCTGATCACGAATCCACTCTCGGATTTTCAATCAGAGCATCGGAAGACGCATTTTCCGCACACCTCTTCCCTAGGGGTATTTTTGTAAATTACCGGGTGTTACACCTCTTTTCTTTTCTAAATTGATTAAGCACTAAAAGTTACAAATTTCACTAGTTTTATTTTAATATATATGAGTCAAGTGGTATGGAATATTAAATACATTACTACTTTAGACCATTAATTAAATTAATTATCTAAATTTACTCGTTAACAAAATAACTGTAATAATGGAATAGTCCAAATACCTATATAAAATTTACCAGATGAGTTTATAGGGAATAAGAAGCTTTAGTAATGAAGTCATTACTTTGTTAGATGATTGAAACATTTGCCAAGAGCTTTTAGAGTTATCATGAATGTCGATGAATTATTTGACAAAAAATAATAATTTTTTAAAATGATTTTCATCGAGTACTATTAGTAGTTCCAATTCGATGAGAACAAAATTTCAAATAGTAGCTTGACTGTATATAATTTTTTTTCTATATATATACACACTTTAATTTATTTCTTTATAAGAATAATTGAGTAAATCATAATGCAAGTTGATAGAATTTAATATAAATTTTTTCCTAAATAAATAGAAATGCTGAAGTGTACTCTTTTGTGGAATAATGAGTTTTTTCATGTGAGGAGATATTTTAATGTTTTTTTGATTCTTCTGTTGGTCGCACATCAATTCTCTTCCAACACTCTTTTCTTTTTCATTGAGTACTTTTAGTAGTTCGAAATCGACGAGAACAAAATTTCAAGTAATAGCTTGACAGTATATAATTTTTTTCTATATATACACACCCTTTAGTTTATTCTTTATAAGAATAATTGAATAAATCATAATGTATGTTGATAGACATTAATATGAATTTTTTTCCCTAAATAAATAGAAATGCTGATGTGTACTCTTTTGTGGAATAATGGGCTTTTTCATGTGAGGAGATATTTTTTACCTTTTTTTAATTCTCCCATTGGTCGCACATCAGTTTTCTCCCGACCCTCTTTTCTTTTCTAAATTGATTAAGCACTAAAAGTTTCCAGTTTCACTAATTTTATGTTGATATATATGGGTCAAGTGATATAGAGTATTAAATACATTACCACTTTAGGTCATAGATTAAATTAATTATTTAAATTTACTCAATTAAATAACCGTAATTATGAAATTGTCCAAATACCTATTTAAAATTTATGAGATGAGTTTTTATGGAATAATAAGTTCTAGTATTTTAAAACGATTTAATAAAGTCATTACTTTGTTAAATGATTGAAACAATTGACAAGAGCTTTTAGAATTATCATGAATGTCGACGAATTATTTGACAAAAAATAATAACTTTTTAAAATGATTTTCATCAGTGCAATGAGTAGTTCCAAATCGAGGAGAACAAAATTTCAAATAGTAGTTCGACCATATATATTTATATATATATACTAGATAATTTAAGGCCCGTAATACGGGCCCAATATAAGTTTGCATATTTTTTTAGTAAACTTTAACATATTATTTTATCATTGTTTCAAATATTAATACGATATAAATGCATCATTTACAACCAAACATAGGCAAGCTAATTGTATCTTTGAAAAAAATAATTAATCTTCATATATTTTCACAAATGGTATTTATTTTCCACAACTGTTATCTTCTATTTTCAAAATAATTGTATGCATAGAGGAAATATTTTCACAAGTGGTATTTATGCATAGAGGAAATAGGGAAGTGTTTAGATTATGAATTAGCATATTTCATGTTCGAGGAAATATGGAAGTGTTTAGATTATGAATTAGCAAATTTATCTTTGAAAAAAATAATTAATCTTCATATATTTTCACAAGTGGTATTTATTTTCCACAACTGTTATCTTCTATTTGTAATATTTGCACTAAAAGCTTTGCTTATGCGATAATATATACAAATCTTTGATCAACTCAAGCATAATTTATTTGTGGTTAGGTTTGTTGATAATTTGTGATTCATTTTATTATTGTCTTCAATAAGTAGAAATAGTTTTATTTATGTTGATGACAATATTGAAAGTATTTATTAAAAAAGTTAATTTCTAATTTCACAAAAATAAAAGAATCATGAAAGCAACTTTATTTCTATATATAATACTAACAATTACCTTAATGTCAAATTCTAAATTAAATTATTAAAGAAAAAACAATATTGAACTCTAAATATCATGTAGTAACCCACAAAATAATCAATAGACTTATTTTTTCTTTTGTAGGTTGATTTTTCCTTTATTTATTCTTTAATTTTTTTTTATATTTCTCAACATGGTCCTTTTCTATTGACATTTTCTTTTGTTGTTATTCTTTATTTTTTAACTCTTCATTTTTCTTTATTTTTTAATTTAATATTCCTTAAATTTGAATAGTAACATATTTTTTCTTCAATTTTTCTCTGTTAAATAGTTTATCATATTTGATGTTAAGAAAATATCCTATATAAAAATGAAAAACTAATAACTTTAATATTTCAATGAATACATTATCAAATTATTAATTTGTTGATAGTCAAACATTGTTTTCTCTTTCGGTCACTAAATTTGGTATTTTCTTTAATTAAATAAAAATTATTGATACATCATTTTTAAGACTGTTTTAATTATCAAGATACGAACTTTAGTAATGATCATATTATGTAACTTAATACCAAGAATATGTTTACACAGTAATCCTTCAAAATATTTTTAGGAGCAAAACTATTCAAACACATTTTATTTTAAATTAGTTCAAGATTTTCTTTCTAAAACATGTCCAAACAAGCTTAATATTTATTATTATTTGCTAGAACTTAACTAATAGAAACTCTTCATTTTGGTACAATTACAAAAGTAAGGACATGTATAGTTTCTTCTAGATTTTTATTTTGACAATTAATTATACAATTATTATTTTTGTCCTTCAATAAAGTTAAAATTACTAAAATGTCGCTGATCGTCATTCTCATGGGTTTTCTATAAAATAGAAATAAATAGATAGAAATAATATATAATAATAGATAGAAAAGAAATATAGAAAAAGAAAGATGCTTCTAGATTTTTATTTGTAATATTAAACCATTTAACTATCTTTTTGCCCTTGAATGTAGTGATATTTTCAAAATTGCCATTGGTCGTCCTCCATTGGTATTTCTATATAGTATAAACTAGATTTTTATTTTGACAATTAATTATACAATTATTATTTTTGTCCTTCAATAAAGTTAAATGTGGTAGTGGTAAGGTCTGCGTACATCTTACCCTCCCCAGACCCCACTTGTGGGATTTCACTGGGTATGTTGTTGTTGTTGTTTGTCCTTCAATAAAGTTAAAATTACTAAAATGTCGCTGATCGTCATTCTCATGGGTTTTCTATAAAATAGAAATAAATAGATAGAAATAATATATAATAATAGATAGAAAAGAAATATAGAAAAAGAAAGATGCTTCCAGATTTTTATTTGTAATATTAAACCATTTAACTATCTTTTTGCTCTTGAATGTAGTGATATTTTTAAAATTGCCATTGGTCGTCCTCCATTGGCATTTCTATATAGTATAAATATAAATATATATATATATATATATATATATATATATATACACGCACTTTACTTTATTTCTATATAAGAATAATTGATAGAAATTAATATGAATTTTTTCCTAAATAAATAGAAATGCTGATGTGTACTAATGGGCTTGAGATATTATTCGCGTTTTTCTTTTAATTAGGGTTTAAGTATTTATTTAACTTGATTGAATAAAATAACTTTATTTTTCTCAAGGATTACCGGCTGGTGAAAACAGTGGTTAGTAAAAGTTAAACACAGGAGAAAATGTCTTTTGCAGAATCCCATGGAGTTCACGCACCAATGCAGAACTTGGGATCATCCGATGGTGCTACGGCGCCGTACTATCCGATCATGCCGCCAATTTCATCCTCACCTCCGACGACGGAGGCTTATCAAGTTCCCGTCACCGGCATTGCTGTTCCTCTTGTAGCTCCCGTCGATCCATCAGTGACGACAGTTCCTAATTCAATTGAACCGGCTAAGAGGAAGCGCGGAAGGCCAAGAAAGTATGCTCCTGATGGTTCGGCGAATTCGGGGGTAATCTCTCCTCCGTCGTTATCGGCGTCGCAGTCTGGCGGTGGAGTTTCGCCTACGGCGGGAGGAGAGGCACCTTCTATTTTACGGAAAAAGGGCAGGGGAAGACCACCTGGTTCCGGGAGAAAACAGCAATTGGGTGATTTAGGTAATGCAGCTATATATCGCTCCATTTTTATATTATTTTATTCTTGTCTTTTATTTAATCAAAATAAATAGTCGCTAGTGTTCTTTGTGTTTCTTGGCTTTCAATTGTTTATATGATGAATAGTTGATATCTCTGACATGAATATTATTTAATTATTACTACTTTTAATCTAATTGAATAATCACCATTAGTATTTTTTTGCATCATTGCAAAAAATGGAACACCATGAATGACACTAGTGATTTGTTTAATACAAGCATTGGTCAGGGTAGAGTTAATTCTTTGGTGACTTGCAAGTTTTGTGTTTGAGGCGTGGAGACCACCTCTTAAATATTGAACCCGTAATAGTGGGGTACCGGTTCACAATTCTTGATGTACTGTATATTCTTATCATATGCTGACTTACCAAGATAAAGGAGGAAACCTTTTCTCCATTAAATGCTTCTTCAGAAATGATCTACATTTGCTTCATAGATTTTGCAGACAGAAAATGATTACTTTCTTTTTCTGGTTATCCTTCTGATATTGATTGGTCTCCAGAGCTCTATGATTCTCACTATCCATAACTTTTTATTTTTCCTTTTTCCTTTTTCCTCCTAAGCTCATGCAAATTGCTTCAAAAAAACAACTCTAATCCATCAAATTACTTAAAGAGTCAAAGAACTGGAAATAATATATCACAAGATCTTTTGATGAACTATTAACCAATTGTAGTAACTATTTCTCCATAAATGTTCTTTTCTTACTATCCAACAAAATGTTATTAAATACACTTTCCAAAAGTTGGGTCAGGTCATGTCGGTCTTCTTTTAGTTGGGTATGTATTATAAGATCAAAAATTAAAAAGGTTTAAAATATATTGTAAAAAATTATCACACGTCAGCGAGTTTCTTCTGTTAAAATATAGTTAGGGGATTTTGGTTGAAAATAAGTCATAGTTATGTGATCAATTGTAAAATTTACCTTACCCAATTTGTGCCTCATAGTTCAGCTGCTTTGCTTATTTTAGTTTTACTAAAATCTCGAGTCACTGATAAGATATTATTTACAGGATCAGCAGGTGCAGGGATTGGATTTAGACCACATGTTATCACAGTAAAAGCAGGAGAGGTGTGGCCTTAATTTACCTGTTTATCTCTTTTTATCTCGATGACTGCATTGCTCTTCGTTTTGATTTTGTTAGTAGACTGGTGAAGGATGGGATTATCCTTGCCTTTTGTATTGTTTATCTTTGCTTCATGCTCACACCCTTTTAATCCTAGACTAATTTTATTCAAGAGAGAAAAGGAAACTGTTTTTAATTTGCAGATGTAATTCCCATTTGACTGAAGATGTTCTGAGTTCAGGAGCTCTTTTTGTCTGACTGTTTAGGCACTCAGATTTTCTAATTCATGTGCAGCTTTCGACTTAATGAAATAGCTAAATGGTTTCTTTCTCTCACTCTTTTCTTTTTTGATTAATCAGAGGTGATGCTACCACCTAGTTTATTCTTTTACAGATGCATTTATTACCTTCCTAACCTACTATCTATTTTTTGTTGAAGTACATTGGATATTGTTTGTTGGCTTCCTTTTTAACCTAAGTAAATGCTTGCTTCGATTTCTTAGGACTTTCTGCTTCCACGTAATATAATTTTCAGCATCTTTTTTAGTTTACAAGGTAATGTATTGCTTTCTTGGTGAACTAGTCAGATAATACAGTGAACATGTTGAATGAGTTTTTTTTCCCATATCCGATGATTTTACATGCTAAATGTACTGATACTTTATGGTTACCCTGAAAAATATTTCAGTAGCATACTAATACGATCTATAATATTCTGAATACCTCTTTTATGTTTTCAAGAGTTGAATTCATTTAGTTTGAAAACCAACACTAATCCAGATGAGTTGGTCTGTCAAATTTGGATTTTCAGATTTACAATTGTGAACTAAAGCTGAGTGTGACATAATTCTTTGTGGAAATCCAGTTAAAAAAGATAAAAAACTTAAAGAGGAGTAACTGATGACTGGTCATTCAATCTGACAAATTTGGATATTATCTTCCGTTTGTTTGGGGTGGTCCTCCTTTATATTCTTAAATTGACACTGCCTATTATATTTGGTGATCCTTTTACACATAAGCAATGAATATAGTAAATATGAATGACTAGTGGCATGCAAACCAAATCTTCTTGGCCTTTATGGTGATTTGATTTTGTGTAGTACGACAATGCTAGTAGATTGTCCAGGGCTGCTTAGAACAAGTAGATAGAAACAGAGTATTTATTTTGATTTGTGCTTCTGCAGCTATGTTTCTGGGGGCTAAATAGGGTAACATTATCACTTTGTAATGCTCCCTTAGTAGTTCTAAAAGATTCAATCCCTTGGAGGTGTGTTAGTAGCTTTCTCTCTAAGGGATATGCTATTATACAAGGCAAGCTTTTTTTAGTTACATGTCCAACCTTCTATATTTATAAAGTGACACCGGCTGTTGTGACTTGTGGGCCTAAATTGGAGTCTCTATAATCAAAATGAATGCATCTTTGTTAATTTAACAAATGCGCTTAGATATTTTACCATTTAGAGGGTAGGGAGTGGAAATAAAGAAACATAGGACTCCCTTCATCCTTTTTATATGATGGTAATGGTAATTTACAGGATATGGATATGTTCAATTTTTTTATAATACATTAAATTTATAGAAATTCAGGTTCTTGAAAGTTGTATGGAAATTGAATCGTCTAACACATTTTGGAATGTCCCGAGAGAAAAAGGTGTCGTATAATTAAGCTGAAGTGGGGTATTTGTGGTTCTCTTTATACTAGAAGTCTAGAATTATTTGCTTTTTTATGTTTGAAGATTCTATTCAGTGTCTTTTTGGTTCTCAGGATGTACTGGCCAAACTAATGTCATTCTCTCAAAGTACCTCTCAAGCCGTCTGCATTTTGTCAGCAAATGGCTCCATATCTAATGTGACACTTCAGCAAGCAGCTATATCTGTTGGAAATGTCACATACGAGGTTCGTATTACCGAGTGCAACTTATGCCTAATTATCTGCTTATATGGTTGGAAGGAGTTGACAGTATATCATCATACGTGTCAAGCAATGGAGATCACTTTGATATATTAAGTATGATATGAACTTGCCGCACAAATTTCATAGGTCTATCTGCCATTGAACGGTGTTGTCTTTTTAATATGATATTAATCATTTAGTGAAGTGTTAAACATTTTGCTGCGGACCTCCAGGAAAAATTATTCATTTTGCTATATCCTTCCCATGGCTCGGAAGATGTATAATTTCCCTTCTAAAGGTGTTTATACTTGCTACTTCCTCAGGGACAGTTTGAGATCCTGTCTCTCTCTGGTTGCTTTCTACTCTCAGAATCTGGTGGCGAGCGCATCAGGACAGGTGGTTTGAGTGTGCTACTAGCTGGACCAGATGGCCATGTTCTGGGTGGTGGTGTGGCAGGAGTTCTTACTGCAGCATCTGCTGTACAGGTGTTGTTACATGACTTTAAATTCTGAATATTCTCTCTTATTTTCAATTAAAATTATGCTGTAAATGTCTGGAACAGTGGTACTAGTTCCTAGCATTTTTCCTTATGTTCTGTTTGTGATGGTCCCTTATTTCCCTTGGTATTGAGAATTGTTGAAAGAAGAATGTCATTTTCTCTGACCTTTATTTGTTGCAGGTTATTGTAGGTAGTTTTGGTATGCAAGGTCAAAAGCAGTTCAAATTGGATCATTCTGATGGTTTTGGTGTGCCATCCTTCCTGCTCCCTCCTGGATCAACAGCGGCTAAAAGTCCCTCGTCACTTGGAACTGTAAGTGAGTCCAGTGGTGAGCCTGTGAGCCCTCATAATCAGCTTGCTGAAACTTCAAATGTTAATACTCCTGTAGTTGCTAATAACTTGCCCTGGAGATAAACTTAGTGATTGGAGTGATGACACCCTTCATTTCAATGCTGAGAACTTCTGTTGTTGATATTCATCCATTCTTAGGAAGCCAACCTTTGTGTTGGTTTAGATTTTCTTTCTTATTATATAAGCACCGTTGTCTAAACATTTTTAGATATTAAACAGACCTCAGTACCATCAGTTGGATTTTCAATCTGGAATTTGTCAAATTCTACTTCTCTTTTTTCCATATCTAGTATCTTCTGCTTATGGAACTTAATGTGTTTGAGACGAGGGGACTCCTTGCCGGTCCCAGAAATTAACATACGCTCATTGGAGAGTTTAAAGTTCACTTTTCTTGGATTTTTGTTAGGGATGTATGGTTTTTATCTATTTATTTTGAAACTGTTAACATAGGTTTTTGATTTTAGTAAAGACCAAATCTCCAGCTATGAACTGTGTGCTTTTACATCCTTAGTCACAACCAATATTATTGTCAGCCACCATCACTAGCCAATCATCTTCACTTAATCACTGTTACCGCAACAATCATGAGTCACCACATTTAATCACCACATTATATATTAATGATTACCATCATTAGCTATTATCATCATCCATTACAATTATTAACCGCCATCAATAATTATCACAATCAATCTCTACTGTCAATCACCATCATCACTAGCCACTATCCTCACCTCACTGTCAGCCGACATCACCCCCAATCAACATCAACAAACTCCACCCCTAGTCATCACCACTACAAATGACCATATAATTAGTAAAAAATATTTTGTTAATAGATAGTAATAGAATGAAATCCAAGGTGTTAGAAAACAAATAATCTTTAATTATTTAGTATTCAAATCTTAATAAAGTAGATATATATTGATATCTAGTCTAATCTTAATGCACACTTTAATATTTGAATGTGCATTTAAATTGAGAAGTCTTAATCTTAATGAAACGCGATTATTTTTTTTCTAATTTTGATGTTATAAATTTGGTTGGTGATATAATTAATGACATGATGTTTGAGAGGAAAGTACCGAAGAGTAAAATTTAATACTTAACCGCATGAAGCAATTTTCTACTTGTGCTGTCATCTCGACTCGTGTTAGTTTTATAGGCATTTGGAAGTGATTGTGCGGTTTCAAAACAATGTAAGAACTATCAGACCCAACTAACTATTTTGAAGTATTAAATATATATGTAATGGTTATTGCTTAAATTAATGATTTACTTAACTTTCTAGAGCAGCAGATGGATCATACTAATGAAAGAAAGATTGTTAAATTCATGAGCAAAAACAATTACTGATTCATGCATGTAGGTACTTCATTACTTTAATAGAAACTAAAAAATGAAAAGATAGCAGTCTATATCTCAAAAGAAGATTTGGTAAAACTAGCTGGTAATGGTAGGGTGGTCTTGCAGAGGCACGATCACAAAAGCGACAAATAGGGCAATAATGGCTTGCTGATACACTCTCTGTGAGAACAAGGCATACAATCATCGTCTTTGGTATTCTTTTCAATAACGACTGCATGGATGACTTACTTCAATAACGTTGAGCTTTCCCAATCCCCAAACATTTCAAAGTAGAATCATGACAAGTGAAGATGTGATTTCCTCATCTCTTCCTGTATGGTAGAGTGCTGCTAAATTATTTGAAGATGGTTCATGACAACTCTTTGTTTGGTTAACGTCGCAACAATAACCAAACAAGTAACTACCATGACTCATATGCTTCACTAATTAATTTATAGGAGTAACCAACTATGATATACAAATTTATAAACTTAATTTCATTTATGCCTTATTAGGAAACAAATAGGCAATTGTATAGTGTGTATGGGAATAGAAAAACATTTTACATGTTGTTATACTTTTGCTTACACAGTTTCTATGGATGATTGTTACCCATTCTAACGTTATCTTAAATTAATGCACTATATATTTTTACTAGCGGGGTCATAACTAATCTAATTAATTTTATGAATTGTAATATTAAAACTAATAAAATACTCTAAAATTATTAAGTTCTTTCAAAAAATTTTATTAATGCAATATTGCCAAAATCCTAGTTATCTTCAATAATATTTTTGGATAATAATAATATTTCTTGATAAAATTGGCTTGTCAATAGTACGAACTCTCTAACTTGAATATTAAATTACTATTTTTATATATATTATATTATATTAAAAAAATAATTTTTCACAGGATTGTGACTTTTTCAAAGGGTTATGATTTTTTCGAAAGGTTGTGACTTTTTCGAAGGGTTGTGATTTTTTTAAAGAGTTGTGACTTTTTTGAAGAATTATGAATTGCGACTTTTCAAAAGGTTTTGATTTTTCAAGGAGTTGTGAATTTTTCAAAGATTTATGACATTTTTGAAGGGTTATGACTTTTTTGAAGGGTTGTGACATTTTTGAAGGATTGTGACTACTTCGAAGGGTTTTTCAAGGAGTTGTGACTTTTTCGAAAAGTTGTAACTCTTTTGAAGGGTTATGACTTTTTTTAAAGGTTGTGACTTTTTTGAAAGGTTGTGACTTTTGCGAACGATTGTTACTTTTTCGAATGGTTGGGACAAGCTAAAGTACCATTTAATTAGAAACGATGTCTTTTTAGTTTTGTTAAAGTCTATTAAATTATTTAAATGATTTTTGAAATATTGAATTATTTAAGAAAAAATAAATAAGAATTATGTGAGAGTACCACGTAGGCGAACCTAACATTCGCTTTTATATATACTAACTAATTAGTTCGCGCTTTGCGCGGTCATAAGTAATCTAATTAAGTTTATATATCTTAATACTATAATAAATAAAATACTCTAAATTATTAAGCTCTTTCTATATAAAAAATTTAGCATTATAAATTTATCTCAAGAACTTTTATTAATGTAATATTGTTAAAGTCCTAGTTATCTTCAATTATATTTTTGAACTATAACATCATTTCTCGATATAATTATTTTTTTTATAGTATTTGAACTCCCTAATTTAATTTATCTACTCCATCCGACTAGTTTTGGGTTCGAATCAAAATGTTAAGTTACTATAATACCCTCAACTTAAAAATTAATTTAAGTTTTTTTTTATATTTTATATTATATTGAAAGCAAATAATTTTTCACATCTAAGGAATATGACTTTTTTAAGGAGTTGTAACTTTTTTCAAGAATTGCAACTTTTCGAAGAGTTGTGGCTTTTCTGAAGGATTGTAACTTTTTCGAAGAGTCTATAATATTGTAAAAGTATGAACTTCCTAACTTGAATATTAAATTACTATAATATCCCCAACTTAAAAATCAACTTAGTGTAGTTTTATATTATATATTATATTTATTTAATTATATTATATTATATTATATTGTAAACAAATAATTATTCACATCGAAGGATTGCGACTTTTCGAATGCCTGTGACTTTTTCAAGGAGTTGCGACTTTTGCGAAGAGTTAATGACTTTTTCGAAGAGTTTTGACTTTTCCGAAGGGTTGTGTCTTTTTTGAAGGATTGTGATTTTTTTCGAAGAGGTGTGACTTTTCCTAGGAGGTATGACTTTTCCGAAGGGTTGTGATTTCTCTAAAGAGGTTACTATAATACTCCCAACTTAAAATCAATTTTAGTATCTATTTTATATTTTATGTTATATTTATTTAATTATTATTATATTATATTGAAGGTGGATAATTTTTCACATTGAGGGGTTGACTTTTTTTGTGTAGTTGTGACAGACTAAAGTACTGTTTAATCAGAAACAATGTCTTTTGAGTTTTTTTAACTTCTGTTGAACTATATAATTTGAATTATCTAACAAAAAAACAAATAAGAATTACGTGAGAGTGCCACATAAGTGTGTCTATATATTTGATCGTTATATTTGCATGATAAATTAGATCAATTGTTACTGAATAATAAAAATCCATTTCGTTATATCTAGAATTAAGTATAAAGTAGGGATAATTATGCAGAATTTCAAGCCATAAACTTTTCATTTGTGAATTTAAAAAAAAAATAGTTAAATTATATAAATTAATTTGTCTTATATTCTCTCTGTCTCAATTTAGTTGTCAGGGTTACTAAAAATAATTTTCTCAAATTAATTATCAATTTAAAGAATTAATTATTTTTTTCTAATTCTATCCTTAGTATTGAAATGTGAAAATTTTATTTATTAGGGTATAATTTTCATAAGTACATCCATTTTAAATTTACAAGACTACGTCAATTTTTCAAAAATTGCCCACTTTAAATAATGTATGCACTTACTCCCTTATGTACTCTATAAATCAGTTTTAGAAGAACCACTAGAGTATTATGAATATATTTGTATAAACATGGACACCAAAGCTCAAGTTAAAGTTTTAACAGATGTTAAAATTAAGGATTCCATTAAAATTGAAGATCCAGTGAAGATAGTTAAAGATCAAAGGAAGAAAGTTGAACACTCAAAAAAGAAAGTTGATGATGACCTCATCTCAAATATTATGGATGATGGATTGGAGTTGAACAAGTTTTCATATGAAGGAAAAGAAGAACTTGAGAATGAAGAATTTCAGCAAACATTTTGGACAATGTTAAAAATATGTAATACCCGATAAAATTACCAAAATACCCCTAGATGAGAGATGTGCGTATAACGTGTCCTTCCAAACTCCGATGACAAGTCCAAGGCCAAAAATGCAATCATCATGAAAAATTGTGTGGAAAAATGGTCTTGGTTGATTTTTAGAGCAACCAGATCAAAAGATAATTTTTCAACGCGAGAAACGCATTCTAATAAGAGTGCGCCACATGTCCACGTCGCAGACTTGTCGTGGATTCACACTTAGATATGATCGCAATATTTTCTACGAGATTAGAAAATTCGATCGGAAATTTTTTAGCGAAAATTCTGGAAAACCACCAAGGTCTGTGACCAGGGTGTCTCGAGCCAACTTTTTTTTAGTTTTCCATGAAAGGCATTCCAAACTTTTTTCAACACCTTTTAAACTGAAAACACGATCAAAATAGATTTTTTTGAGTGTAAAAAGGGTTTTAATCCTCATTCCTAAGTCATTCAAAACTTCTAACAAAAGACTAGGGTTAAAGAGAAGAGAGGGGGAGCGAAAATTCAAGAGTATTGAGGAGAATTCTTACAAAATTGACTGTCAAAAACTCCATTCCAGTTATATAAAGCTAACCTAAAGCATAGGATTGTTCTTACATGTGCCCCATAATTGAGATAGATTGATAGATGAGAGTGTTGGGTCTTTACATATGTTTTTCTTGAATGTTTTCTTGTAAATTGTATACATTATATGTATTTTCATATGTTAATGATCATCATAAATTTGATTTACTGAATAAATGTTTTTACATGAGTTATTGCATAGACCCTATATGTTATTTTATAAAGCTTGCATGAATAAACCTAGGGATTGAGTCTAGAGCCTTGAGTTGAGAATGATGATTGTGATTGTGATGTAAGCATGATGATAGATTGATAGAATTCAATGGTTTTATGAGTATTCATAATGGAACTCTAGAGATTGGTCTAATTGACTTCCTCCTAATAATTGATCTAAGCCCTTTAGATATTGAATGAGAATTGAGTTGATGATTGGTATCATAGACCGGAAGGCCCAATTGAGATAGAGCTAATTGTCACACCCCGATAGGGTACCCTTGGCGTGGCCAGCACTCATAGACGATTGCTAGTCCCCAAGTGAACCACCCGGCCTCATCACATTTTAGTAATGAAAAACATCCATGAATAAGAATACTCAATGAAAAGCAAAGCAAATCGATAATAAAAGGGCCAAAGGCCAAACAAGTTATCCATCAACTAAATAAGACTAGTGTGAAAGAGACTAGTCAAAGTTAATATCCTATCACATCAACAGTCTAGTCTATGAAGCCTCTAAAATATCTGACTAAGTGGTGCCAATGACAGATCCATGGCTATCTCAAAATAAAAAAAAAGGCTAAAACTCAAGCTAGAAGGAAAAAACATGATATCCTCTGAAGGCTGGGCCGGACTCACCAATCCGCTGAATGCAAGTAGGTCCTCAACGGGGCACTTGTTGATGACCACTAGCACCTGTCTACATCATGAAAAGATTCAGGCCAAATGGACGTTAGTAAATGGAATGTATGAGTATGTAAAATGACAGAAAGAAACATATAAAGGAAGAATAACATCATCTCAAATAACTCAACTCAAGAAATAGGAAACTCAATCATCATGTCAAGAGTCTAAAGTAAGAATGTAATTTAGACAATGACTACTCATCTATCATCCACGTCCCATCTATTCAGAGTACTATCAAGGCCTATTTGGGAGTTTCTCTAACAGACAACCATCACTTATGAGCCGATGATGATACAACAAAGCGATGTCGTTGCCACACCTATCCAATACCTTGCCGGGGGTATAGGACATCCCATCAATGGATCCAAAATCAGTAACATCAAGTCCTCATTTTATGACAATAGAAAACATCCGATTTTACGATTCAATCCTCTTCTGCACCGGCTACGTAGTTATTGAGTTCGAGTTGGACTTACTCTTACTCAATTCGATGCTCAATACTCATCTCAAGACTCAATATGCTCATAACACATCAACCCTATGGTTAACTCATTTTTCTAGTTTCATTGGACATTTATCAACTCAACTCATCACATCAACTCTCAACCCTTTGGTTACATCATTTTAAGGTTCAGTTCTTGACTCATAAGGACTCAATCACGCATCATTCTAACTAATAGCATTTAGGAGAACAAATGTAGAATTAAAGCAATTAGGGATCCCATAGCCGCTTTAGGCTCAAATTATACAAAATGCATGCTCATGTAAGTAAAGTACGTGAAAAGAATAAGAAATCATGCTAGGGTTCATGTTGTATGGAAAAATCATTTAATTCAAACTTTTAATTTATAAAATAGTATTCATACAAGATTACGTGGAAATACATTAGAATTTAAGAAAAACCTTCAAGAAACATTCATGGGACACTCAATTTACTCACATCACTATCAATCTGGGTTATGGGACCCATAGAAGAACAAAATTCATGTTTTGGTTAGCCTTACACACCTGAAAGTTTTGAACCTTGAAAGAGATTTGAAGAATTCTCAAGTTTGTCTTCAAACCCTAGCCCTTTTTCTCTCTTAAACCTTGCTTCTATGTTTGAGAGAGTGATTTAACGTAAAATTATTAAACTGACATGTTTATGGCTTTATTTAGGTGTAAAAATGTCAATTTTAAGCTTTGAAAGGATGGGAAAAGATCAAATTAATCTTTCTTAAAAAGCTGTCAAAAGCCGTCTATGGGCCCATAGAAAGTTCCATGGCCCATAGAGACCCTTCCGTAAAGTTTTGGCCCAATTTCAAGGTCTCTAGATCACTTTCACGAGCCCATTCTACGGCTCGTAAAAGGTTCTACGACCCGTAAATGGGTTCATAAAGTTTGGGGCCAAAAATTGAAGTTTCAGGACTTTCTTCCACGAATTAGCAGACGGGCCATACTTCATTCTACGGCCCATAAATAGGTTTCGTAATACCACTCTGCTCTGGCAATCTTCAGTAAAATGACCAAAACATTTGACTCCAAACTCCAAATGAGGTGAAATTAATTGCGTCAGAAAGCTAATTCAAAGGGATTTCATTTAATAGGTCGTGGGACACTTAATTCTTTGTGTGCTAAGAGTTATAATCATTTAAAGTTAACTCTTGCATAATCCAACACTAGAAACTCAATTTATAGGAAAGTTTAGAACTCGACTAAGTATTAGAGTTCTTTTATGACCCTAATACACTTCCCACTATAGGAATGAGGTTTGAAACATAGGTACAAATGAGGATAGAGTTATGGGTTGTCACAATATTTCCCTCTTGGGATCATTCGTCCTCGAATGATGAGCAACTAGAAGGCCTATCAAGAAGGAACTCAAATACTCGGATGTTCAAATACTCATACTTCATAAATCAACCTCAACTCGGGATTTAGAATTGAAAGACTACTTCTAACATCATCATTAGGCACGGATACAATTAAAGACATACATACTCAAATACTCATATGCTCAAGAAGAACATCAACTCAAAGATAAGAACTCAACTCAACAATGGGAAAGTAACTCAGAGAGTAGAAATGAATTGTTAACATTAATTTCATCATTAGGAGGCACAAATAGGTGAGGGTATCTAGCCTTCATATCCTCTTTAGCTTCACATGTAGCCTCTTCGACGGATTGACTTCTCCATAACACATATACAGATCCAACATATTTGGTTCTCAACTTGCAAACCTAACGATCAAGGATTTGGACTGGGACCTCTACATAACTCAAACTATCCTTCACTCTATTGCTTTCAACGGGCATAACCAAGGATGGATTTCCCAAACACTTCTTAAGCATAGAAATGTGGAAGACCAGATAGATGGCTGCCAACTCTGGTGGTAGTTCCAACTTATAAGCTACGTTTCCCACTCTCTTCATAATTTGGTAGGGACTAGTATATCGAGGACTCAACTTCCCCTTATTCCCGAATCTCATCACACGGGTGACACTTCTAGATATACCCAATCGTTGACCACAAACTCCAGGTCTCTTCTTCTAATATCAGAGTAGGACTTTGGACAACTCTATGCAGTTCTCAATTTCTCTTGGATAATTTTTACCTTCT
Source organism: Solanum rostratum (assembly GCA_029948455.1). Classification (NCBI taxonomy): domain Eukaryota; kingdom Viridiplantae; phylum Streptophyta; class Magnoliopsida; order Solanales; family Solanaceae; genus Solanum; species Solanum rostratum. The sequence goes on along the minus strand of CM057056.1, from coordinate 28,569,278 downwards.
CCATAGCCTGATGTACGAAGTCTGGCCCAATCAATCCTGCTTCACCTACCTCGAACCATCTTATTGGCCTATATCTCCTCCCATAGAGGGCCTCATAAGGAGCCATTTGGATGCTCGAATGAAAGCTGTTGTTGTAGGAAAACTCAATCAGAGGCAAGTGATCATCCCAATTACCTTTGAAGTCAATAATGCAAGCCCTTAACATATCCTCCAAAGTCTGTATCGTCCGCTCTGCTTGACCATCAGTCTGAGGGTGAAAGAAGTACTAAGGTTCACCTTTGAACCTAGCTCGTTCTGAAATTTTTTTCTAGAATTGGGCAGTGAACTAAGCTCCTCAATCTGATATGATAGCCAAAGGAACTCCATGCAATCTGACAATCTCCCTAATATATAACTAGGCATAATCCTCTGCAATGTCTGTCGTCTTTACCGCTAAGAAGTGTGCAGATTTTGTCATCTAATCAACTATCACTCAAATTGAATCATGCTGTCTGCGGGACCTCAGTAAGCCTATGACGAAGTCCATGTTAATCACCTCCCATGTCCACTCTGGAATCTCAAAATTTTGAGCTACTCCACATGGACTTTGGTGCTCAACTTTAACTTGTTGGCAATTCGATCACTTGGAAATGAACTCAACAATGTATTTCTTCATTGCACTCCACCAGTAGACTTCTCTCAAGTCATGGTACATCTTGGTAGACCCTAGATAGATGGATTATCTGGGAATTATGGGCCTCTGCCATGATCCTCTCTCGAACACTATTAACATCTGGAACACACAATCTCCCTTGATACCTCAATATCCACCCCTCCCCCGGTGAAAGCCATCACCTTTTGCTTATGCACATCTGCCTTCAACTGAAATTAAACAGGATCTTGATCTTATTTCTCCTTCACCTCTACTATTAGAGATGATGCAGACCCATTATGCACAAGAACTCCTCCTTCGCTCGATTCATCTAGTTGAACTCCTAGTCGTGCCAGTCGGTGAACCTCTTTGGCCAACTCCTTTTTCTCTTTCTCCGCATAGGCGGTGCTCCCCATAGATAACCTGCTAAGATCATCAGCAACCACATTAGCTTTACATGGATGGTAGAGGATGCTCATGTCATAGTCTTTGAGCAACTCAAGTCATCTCCTCTGCCTCAAGTTAAGCTCTTTCTGGGTGAAGATGTATTGCAGGCTCTTGTGGTTTGTGAATACATCCACAAGTGCTCCATACAAGTAGTAGTGCCAAATCTTGAGTGCAAACACCATCGCAGCCAATTCTAAGTCATGAGTTGGATAGTTCCTCTCATAGTTATTGAGTTGTCTAGAAGCATAAGGCTATGACCTTACCTCTCTATATCAGAACACATCCCAATACCACTCTAGAAGCATCACAATAGATCACAAAATCATCTGACCCTTCAGGTAGAGTCAATACTGGTGTAGTCGTTAATCTGGTTTTCAATTCCTAAAAACTCTGCTCACACTCGTCGGACCATTGAAACTTAGCTTTTTTTAGTCAGCTTTATCGATGGCGAGGATAAAAAAGAGAATCCCTCAACAAATCTACAGTAATATCTAGCCAACTCCTTATGTCAGTTAGAGAGGTGGGTCTAGGCCAGTTCTTAACTACCTCAATCTTATGCTTATCCACTCGAATACCATCACCCATGACAACATGGCCCAAAAATGACATTGATTTAAACCAGAACTCATATTTTGAAAATTTAGCATACAATTCCTTATCTTTGAGGGTCTGAAGAACAATTCGGAGGTGATTGACATGCTCTTCCTCATCTCTAGAGTACACCAAATTATCATCGATGAACACAATCACAAACGTGTCAAGGTACTGTCTGAATACTATGTTCATCAAGTCTATGAAAGCAACAGGAGCGTTGGTTAATCTGAAGGACATTACCAGAAACTCAAAATGACCATATCGGGTTCAAAAAGCCGTATTCGGGATGTCACATTCTCTCACTTTCAACTGGTGATAGCCTAATCTAAGGTCTATCTTGGAGAAAACAGTGGCACCCTAAAGTTGGTCGAACAAATTGTCAATCCTCGGAAGGGGATATTTGTTCTTAATGGTCACCTTATTCAACTGGTGATAATCTACACACATCCTGAGGGAACCATCTTTCTTTCGAACGAACAGGACCGGAGCATCCCATGGTGAGATACTTGACCTAATAAATCCCTTATCTAAGAGATCTTTCAACTGCTCTTTCAATTCTTTCAACTCCGCAGAAGCTATCCTATATAGCAAAATAGAGATAGGCTGGGTATCAGGGAGAACATCGATCCCAAAGTAAATCTCCCTATTAGGAGGGACTCTAGACAAATCATCAGGGAAGACATAAAGAAACTCATTGACAACTGAAACTGACTCCAAAGGTATGACTCTATAACATTAGCCTTAATTCGCACGAGGTGATAGATACATCCTTTAGAAATTAATTTTTTATCCCGAAGGTAGGAAATAAACTTATCTTTAGGCGCAATAGAATCACCCTTCCACTCTATGACAGGCTCATTTGGAAACTGAAATTTGACAGTTCGGGTTCCATAATCAACAGAGGTATAGCAAGCATGAAGCCAATCCATGCCAAAAATTATATCAAAGTCAATCATCTCTAACTCAACTAAGTCTGCCAAAGTGTCTCTATGATAGATAGACACCATGCAATCTTTATATATCCTTTCAGCTATAATAAACTCATCAATAAGAGTAGAAACACTGAAGGGCTCAAGAAGACATTCAAGAAAGGTCTCAAACTTACTAGCCACATATGGAGTTATAAATGATAAAATGGCACTTGGGTTAAGTTAGACATAAACATAATATGGAAAGACTCGAAGCATACCCGTGACAAAATCTAGTGCAACTTCTTGATCTTGTCGATTTCCCATCGCATACAGACAGTTTTTACCCCCCCCCCCCCCCCCGTATGAATTGTGGCACCTCTCTGTGGTGCTGTTGAAGACTGAGCTTTATAACCTCTATCACCCCGCCTCCTCATTGGGCACTCATTCTGAAAGAGACCAGTCTGTCCGCACCTATAGCAAGCATTTGTGCCCTCATGACACTCACCTAGGTGGAGTTTACCATACTTTCCATACGGTGGTTTCCCCTTCGAACCTTGAGTCCACTAGTTTGGGATTGAGAACCTTCATCTCTATAATTCTGATAGCCCCGATACTTTTGATCATACCTATTACTCGAAGCTGTGCACTTGCTGAAGATGGTGCATAGTTCGAAGACCTCTTAGGAAAATAGGTATTGTCCTATTTATCTTGCTTATGCTAGCTAAGCTGATATCTTGCTAATTTAGCCTTTTTGCTCAAGTGCTCCTCCCTATCCCTCTTCTTGTCCTCCTTAAGTTGTTGCGCATAAACCATAAGCCTAAAGATGTCCATGTTTGGAATCAGCAATGTCACTTCGCACTCCTTTTTCACATGTTTGCCTAAGCCAAATATGAACTTTCTCATTTTATACCTTACATTGGGGACCATCTCTGGAGCATACCTGGATAGCTGTATGAAGTTGAGGCTATATTCTTTGACAGTCATCCCCCTCCCCCGCTTCAAGTTGACAAACTCCCCAACCTTCGCTTCCCTTAAATCTCGTGGAAAGAAGTGATCAAGAAAGGTACTTTCAAAGTTGTCCCAAATGGCAGGCTCAGCATCGTCACCTCAGCTTTCTTTCCATTGATTGTACCAGACATTTTTCACATCCTTGAGTTGATAGGAAGCAAGTTCAAATCCTTTTGTTTCAGTTGTATGCATAGCTTTCAACACTTTCCATATCTCATCAATAAAGTTTTGGGGGTCTTTTTCAACCTTCGATCCAGCGAAAACTAATGGGTTCACCCACAAAAAATCTCTCATTCTGGTGGCAGATGTTGGCTCTTGAGAATAAAAACTAGGAGTCTGTGAACTTTGGTTCCTGCTCTGAGTGACTACCAGTTGGGTGAGCATAGTTATAGCTCCTCTGAAATCAACCTCTGTGGAAGGAGCAGGTGAGGTATTGGGTGGTTGAGGAGTCCCAGCGGCCCTAGCAGGTCGACCTCTACCCCTTCTCTCCATTTGAGAAGGCACTTCTAAAGTGGGATTCTCAACATTGTTGGCTGGAACATTTCTTTGGGTCAAGATACATTTTGGAGGCATGATTTGCAAGCGCATGATGCACGAGTTAGAAAAGAGCTTTGTAGAATTTTTTTAACTCTATCGCACAAACTTAGAATATAAGAAAGTGAAACAATTCTTAATGTCATATAGCCTCCTACTTATAAAGTATGGTGCACAATACACCCATAAATAAGACTTTACTAGACACGACTTCATAGATTCCCTAGGACTCTTGAACTTTGTACTCTGATACTAAGTTTGTCACGCCCCGAAAGAGTATCCTTGGCAAGACCAGCACTCAAAGACCATTGCTAGTCCCCTCATCACATTCGTTCAATCACATTATAGTAGCAGAAGACATCCATGAATAAGAATACTCAATGAAAAACAATGCAAATCGATAATAAAAGGGCTAAAGGTCAAACAAGTTATCCTTTGACTAAATAAGACTAGTGTGAAAGATACAAGTCAAAGATAATATCCCATCACATCAACATTCTAGTCTATGAAGCCTCTAAAATATTTGACTAAGTGGTGCCAATGACAGACTCGTGGCTACGTCAAAATAAAAAAAAAGGCTAAAATTCAAGATAGAAGGAAGAGACATGATATCTTTCGAAGGCAAGGGAGGACTCACCAATCTGTTGAATGCAAGTGGGTCCTCAAAAGGCGCCTGTTGATGATCACTAGTACCTATCTCTTCATCATGAAAAGATGCAGACCCAAATAGACATTAGTACGTGAAATATACAAGTATGTAAAATGAAAGAAAGAAACATGTAATGGAAGAATAATATAATCTCAAATAACTCAACTCAAGAAATAGGAAACTCAATCATCATACCAAGAGTCTAAAGTAAGAATGTAATTTAGACAATGACTACTGATCTATCATCCACGTCCCATCTACTCAGAGTACTATCAAGGCCTATTTGGGAGTTTCTCCAACCGACAACCATCACCTATGAGCTAGTGATGATATAATAAAGCGATGTTATTACCACATTCATCCAATACCTTGCCAGGGGTATAGGACATCCCATTAATGGATCCATAATAAAAAACATCAAGTCTTCATTTTGGGACAATAAGAAACATTTGGTTTTACGGTTCAATCCTCTCCTATGCCGGCTAAGTAGTTATTGAGTTCGAGTTGGACTTACTCTTACTCAATTCGGTACTCAATACTCCTCCCAAGACTCAATATGCTCATAAGACATCAACCCTATGGTTAACTCATTCATCTAATCTCATTGGATATTTATCAACTCAACTCATCACATCAACTCTCAACCTTTTGGTTACATCATTTTAAGATTCAGTTCTTGACTCATAAGGACTCAATCATGCATAATTCTAACTCATAGCATTTAGGACAACAAATATAGAATTAAAGAAATTTGAGATTTCATACTCTTTAGGCTCAAATTATTCTCATGCATGCTCATGTAAGTAAAGTATGTGAAAAGAATAAGAAATCATGCTAGGGTTCATATAGTATGGCAAAATCATTTAATTCATAAAACAGTAATTCATCCAAGATTATGTAGAAATACATAATAATTTAAGAAAAACCTTCAAGAAACATTTATGGGAGACTCAATTTACTCACATCACCATTAATCCAGGTTATGGGGCACATGAAAAATCAGAATCCATGTTTTGGTTAGCCTTACATACCTAAAAGTTTTGAACCTGGAAAGAGATTGGAAGAATTCTCAAGTTTGTCTTCAAACCCTAGCCCTTTTTCTCTCTCAAAACCTTGCTTCTATGTTTGAGAGAGTGATTTAACGTAAAAGTGCTAAACTAATATGTTTAGGTCTTTATTTAGATGTGAAAATGTTAAGTTTAGGTTTTGAAAGGGTGGAAAAGGACCAAAATAACCTTTCTTAAAAAGCTGTCAAATGTTGTCTATGGGCCCATTTACGGCTCGTAGAAGTTCCACGGCTCGTAGGGACCCTTTCGTAAAGTTTTGGCCCAATTTGTAGTTTTTGGATCACTTTCACGAGCCCATTCTACGGCCTAGAAGGTTCTACGACCCGTAGATGGGTTTGTAAAGTTTAGAACCAAAAATTGAAGTTTTAGGACTTTTTTTCCATGAATTAGCAGACGGGCCGTACTTCATTCTACGACCCGTAAATAGGTATCGTAATACCACTCTGCTCTGGCAGTCTTTAGTAAAATGGCCATAACTTTTGACTCCAAATAAGGTGAAACCAGTTGCGTTAGAAAGCAAATTCAAAGGGATTTTATTTGGTGGGTCATGGGACACCTAATTCTTTGTGTACTAAGTGTTATGAATATTCAAATTTGACTTTTGCATAATTCAATACTAAAAACTCAATTTATAGGAAAGTTTTGAATTCGACTAAATACTATAAGTCTTTTATAGCCCTTTTACATTTCCCACATATAGGAATAAGGCTTGAAACATTAGTACACATGAGGATAGAGTTATGGGGTGTCACACTAATGAGATGATGAAAGTCTTTATAAGACTAATTGAGATGATTGAGTGAGATGGATGGTCTTATGAGTATTGAGTCTTGGGAGGAGTATCAAGCACCAAAATGAGTAAGAGTAAGTCCAACTTGCACTCATTAACTACGTTGCCAAGCATAGGTGAGGATTGAACCATGACGTTCCCTCTTGAGTTAAAGTCCCTGAAAGCAATAGAGGTTTTAGAGCCAGACCCCTTGTGGGTCTGAGTTGTTCTTTACCTGGCAAGTACGGAATGACTATGGCAACATCAGTGGGATTATTGTACAATCACTGGCTCATAAGTGATTGTTATTGGATAAGAAAAACTCCCAAATAGGTCTTATACTGATAGTACTCTAAGTTGATTTGATTGGATGAGGTTGGATTGGTTTAGATTGGTCATTATCTACTCCTTATTCTTGTTGTAGACAGACATTTCACATTCCGATTACGTATCTTCTGAGTTGATGTTATTATGTATTATTCTGCCCATATCAGTTTCATTCGGCTATTTTACATACTCGTACATTCCACGTACTGACGTTCATTTGGACTACATTGTTTAATGATGCAGAGGTGGGTAAAAGAGATCGTCAACATGTATACTGTTGAGGACCAATTGCAGTCGACTGAGTTGGTGAGCCTCCCTTACTTTGGAGGATCCTTATTTTATTTTCATCTAGCTATTAGAGTCAGACTTTAGACTAACTTTATTTTTAAGTTGAGATAGTCATGGGTCTGTCATTGGCACTAATTAATAGTGCTAGAGGCTTCATAGACTAGAGTCAAGTTGTTGATGGGAAATTATGTTAAGCTAGTTTCTTTCATACTAGTCTGCTTTATTGATATGACTTCTGAGACTTAGATTATCCACCATTTAATATCTTTAGTCTTCCACCGATTGGTTGGTTATGTTGAATGAATGAATGTGATGAGGCCAAGTGGTTCGCTCGGAGACTAGCAATAGTCTCTGAGTGCTGGCCACGTCTAGGGTACCCTCCCGAGGCATGACAAACTTAGTATCAGAGCATGAAGTCTAAGTGTTCTAGGAGTCTATGAAGCTGTGTCTAGTAGAGTCTTGTTTATAGGTGTGTTGTGCACCACACTTTATAAGGAGGAGGCTATTGGATATTAGGAATGGTCACACTTCTTTCTTATTCCAATTCGTGCGATAGAGTTAAACTTTATGATGCTCTTTTCTAGTTCATGCATTATACGTTTCTAGAATTGTGATCATGCTTCCAAGATGAGTTGATAAAGGAAATGGGCATCCAGCTGGCAGGATGCTAACCAACCCGAGCCCCAGAACCAAGATGAACCCATAGGCTCAGCCGTCCCTACCACGTAGTCATCATAGGCTGACATCAGCAATGCTGAGCTGTGCCAAGCAATCTAGACTTTGGCCCAAGCTGTGACAGCACTGGTTTCTAAACAGGGAGCATGCAGGCAGAATGCTCCAAATACATCCAAAGTCCATGAGTTCTTGAGGATGAACCCGCTTGAGTTTAAGAGGCCGAGGAGGAATAGGAATAGGAATTACCTTCAAGCAGCGCATCATAACTTTAGAGCTCAAGGATCTCAATCACAGGCTAGTATAGCCCGAGGTTCCCATGGCAAGACACCTTGTGGCACATGTGGTAAACTTTACTTGAGAGAATGTCATGGAGGGAGTACATGATGTTACAAATGTGGCCAAATTGGTCACCTTCAGAGGGAATGTCTAATGTGGTCCAACACATCCTAATCATCTGTGCTGACACCACCAATTAGAGAAGATAAGAAAGGCTACTTCTGGCATGAATATAGCCACAGATAAGTTATATGTCGTATGTAGTCGTCAAGATTATGAAGATTCCCAGATGTTGTGACGGGTATGATTTGAGTCTTTACTTGTTTTTGATGTTATCCATGAGAGAGAAACTTATGTCTCTAAAAGAATTTATATGCCACCTAAGTGTGTGACTTGAGGTCTTGTAAACCATAAGTAGAGATGTCATTCCAAAGCTAGAATGACGACCACGAAAAGGAAAGGACAAGATAGTAAGAGTGATAGTTGATTAAAGCTTGTAACTAGAGTTATTATCTATTAGGTAAGTGATGGGGTGATGAGTCGATTGTCATAAGTTTTGACGAAAAAGTAGTAAGTACCCTTTGATCTTCATGATGAGGTATAAAGAAAGAGTTAATGTCAGGATGTATTAGAGTGTGTTCAAACTAGAAAGAGGTTTGTGTTGGGGTGTTATAGTATTCGTATTAATGAGGGTGAAAAATAGATGTTGAATAGGGGAGTATATTTTGGGGTGCTAGATCCAGACTAGGCTTATGATCCTAAAGGGAGAGCCTTGTGAAATTCATAGAGTTATGAGCTTAGCTATATGAGAAGGTATAATGAACGGGTGATAGCTCTTGAGTTGTGAAGAGGGGATGTGTGGATTGAGTATTCACTATGAGATTTTAGTGTGCCTATGTTCTCAAAATTTACTCAATAGTTATAAGTTGGTATGATATGAGAGAAGTGTGTGATGCCCATGTTAGTACTAAATCTTAAGCTTGAATTTTGGGTAGTAGTGCGAAAGAGGAGATAGCTTTGTGACAACGATAGTCTTAGTTTGAGATTTGCTCTGAAAGGTTGCCATAGTGTATGTCTGAGATGAAGATGCCAATTTGTAAGGGGAATGATGTTATAGGTAGGGTACAAGTGCCTCTTAGATAGAAATAGTGATTTGATGATGAAATATTTGATAGAGGAGACTTAAAATGTGTATCCAGTCATGGTGTAAGAGTTGTGGAAAGTGGTTATGTATGTTATTGAGAGCAGGAAATATAGAAAGATTCTCATAGAGAGGAAGCTAAGAGTGGTAACTTTGAAGAGAGTCTTAGTGGCTATTATATATATGCGACTATAATATAAGAAGAGTTTAAGATGCTCTTATGGGTAGTGATTCCCTGACCGTGTAGAGATACGTACTTATAGCTTAGAAAAGAGAATTGATTTATAAATTTAAAGAGATGACTTTAAGCTAAAGGAGATGATGAGGTGATAAACCAAAGTAGATCTCAAGTTCTCAATAGTGATTGGGTTGATCAAGATGAGACGTTAATTTTTTGACATATCTGTGTTCCTCATTCTTCAGTGAGGTGAAACTCTATTCCCATCTGGTGTATAACTGTCATGCCTATGGCTTAGTCCCATGTACCACTTGTTGATTTTCGTTCATGTTGAGTTTCTAGGATGAGAGGCAATGACTTGTTTAGGAATTTTGATCTTACCTCATGGATCTAAGAGTTTCTAGTCCTATGTTGAATGAGATGTGACCTAAGTTGCGTATGGTTCTATGAACTCGGAATGAGTCTTGATGGATGAGGGAAATTGTACTTCATCATGAATGTTCTCAAATAGGATTTCTCGATTGAATCGTGCTAATGATCTTTCGTCCCAAGCCCTTTGAGTGATCCTGCTTTTTAGTCTTGATAAGAATGTTGATGATAGTGGAAGAATGATGATTGATGAGAGAGAATGAGTGTTCTTGCTTCTGATGATGATGTGATACCATTTTATTTTAACGTTATAGACGTGGAGGAGGAGTTAGAGAAATCTCATGAGTGTAATAGATAGGTAGAAGAGTATTACTGTCGCTTATAATAAAAGTTCATGCGATTAAGGGTGCAGATGTGCTACGGTAGGCTTGAAGGTTCTCAAGTGATGTTAACCTTAAAGAAACCATAAAATGGTTAGAGTGATTGGCTTGAATGTGTGGTTGCTATTATGTAAGTGTATTAAGGTGATGAGAGTTAACAATATTCTCTAAGTAAAAGTCACTATGGAGATATGAAACATAGATTTCAAGGGGTTAGATTGGTGTAAGTATGATCACCCTAGGACTAGCACCTTAGGACTTAGAGTTAGTCATGAACGGGATAAGAGGATGTGGTTAGACAGATTTAAATTGGAGCTATAAGCTTGAATCGATGAAGTACAGTGCCGAGAAAGGGGGTGTAGTTGAGCTGAGATGCTAAGCTCAAGAGTTATCCATAGAGTCTTATATATCATGATGATCCCTTTCTCGATTAGGGTTGATGACTTCCTTCTTGAGATCAATAACGGACTGTCAAGGTGTTTAAATGATTCGAATTAGTTGAGTTTCGATGTTCCGTTAGTGATTGATAGTGAGAATGTCTAAGGAATATCTCTATTTTTCATCTGAACCAATTTGTCTACTTTCAGTGATTTGTGACTGTCAAGATTGGTGGATAAGTATGATGGTGATTAGTTGATTGTGATTTTTTGATCTAGTAGAGTTTCGATTGTTTGATTCGTGTTGTGAGTTCACTCTTAGTTACCCATCATTCAAGGATGAATGATTTCAAGGAGGAGATAATATAACACCCGATATAATTACCAAAATACCCCTAGATGAGAGATGAACACATAATGTGTCTTCTGAAATCCCGATGGTAAATCTAACGCTGGAAATGCGATTGACATGAAAATTTGTGTGGGAAAATGATCTTGGTTGATTTTAGGGTGACTTATTCAAAAGATAATTTTTCAATGCGAAAATGCATTCCAGTAAGAGCGCCGACATGTCCACGTCGCGAACTTGTCGTGGATTCACACTTAGATGTGATCCCAATATTTTCTACGGGATTACAAAACTCGATTGAAATTTTTTTAGCAAAAATCCCCGAAAACCACCAAGGTTCGTGACCAGACTTTCAGTTTTTCGTGAGGGGCATTCTAGACTTTTCTCAATCTCTTCTAAACTTAAAACACAATCAAAATAGGTCATTTTAAGCGTAAAAAAGGGTTTTAATCCCCATTCCAAAGTCTTTCTATGCTTCTAACAAAAGATTAGGGTTAAAGAGAAGAGAGAAGGAACGAGAATTCAAGAGAATTGAGGAGAATTCTTACGAGATTGAGTGTAAAAACTCCATACTAGGTATGTAAAGCTAACCTAAAGCATGAGATTGTTCTTTCATGTGCCCCTTAATTGAGATAGATTGATAGATGAGAGTGTTGGGTCTTTACACATGTTTTTCTTGTAAATTATATACATTATATGTATTTTCATATGTTGATGATCATCATAAACTTTGTTTACTGAATAAATGCTTTTACATAAGTTATTGCATAAACCCTATATATTATTTTATAAAGATTGCATGAATGAACCTAGGAATTAAGTCTAGAGCTTTGAGTTAAGAATGATGATTGTGATTGTGATGTGAGCATGATGATAGATTGATATAACTTGATGATCCTATGAGTATTCATAATTGAACTCTAGAGATTGGTCTAATTGACTTCCTCCTAATGATTGATTTAAGCTCTTGAGATATTGAATGAGAATTGAGTTGATGATTAATATCATTGGTCGGAAGGCCCATATGAGATAGAGCTAACGAGATGATGAGAGTCTTTACTAATTGAGCTGATTGAGTGAGATGGATGGTCTTATGAACATTGAGTCTTGGGAGGAGTATCGAGCACCGAAATGAGTAAGAGTAAGTCCAACTCACACTCATTAACTACGTCGCCAAGCGTAGGTGAGGATTGAACCATTAGATCAGAGGTTCCCTCTTGAGTTAAAGTCCCTAAAAGCAATAGAAGACTTTATAGCCAGACCCCTTGTGGGTCCGAGTTGTTCTTTACCTGGCAAGTACGGAACGGCTATAGCAACATCAACGGGATTGTTGTACAATCTCTGGCTCATAAATAATTATTATCGGATAAGAGAAACTCTCAAATAGGTTACACATTGATAGTACTCTGAGTTGATTTGATTGAATGAGGTTGGATTGGTCATTGTCTACTCTTTATTCTTGCTTTAGACAAATATTTCACATTCTGATTGAATATCTTCTGAGTTGATATTATTTTGTATTATTCTGTCAATATCTATTTCATTCAGCCATTTTACATACTCGTACATTCCACGCACTGATGTCCATTTGGAATGCATCATTTAATGATGCAAAGGCAGGTACTAGATATCGTCAACAGGCGCACCGTTGAGGATCTATTGTAGTCAGCTGACATGGTGAACCTCTCTTACTTCGGAGGATCCTTATTTTATTGTCATCTAGCTATTAGAGACAGACTTTAGACTAGCTTTATTTTTGAGTTGAGGTGGTCATGGGTCTGTCATTGGCACCAATTGATAGTGATAGAGGCTTCATGAACTAGAGTCGAGTTGTTGATGAGAGATTATGTTGATCTAGTTTCTTTCATACTAGCCTATTTATTGATATGACTTTTGAGACTTAGATTATCCACCATTTATTATCTTTAGTCTTCCACTGATTGGTTAGTTATGTTGAATGAATGATTGTGGTGAGGCCAAGTGATTCGCTTGGGGACTAGCAATAGTCTCTGAGCATCGGTCACGTCTAGGGTACCCTCCTGGAGCTTGACAAAATATTATTAAGATTAATTATTCTTCATTAGTACTTATTGACTCAAGAAAGAGAGCCTTTAAGGTGTGTTGGCTTTAAAATTTTATGAAATTGTTTTTTTTAGTGTATGCTAAGATATTTTTCACTTTACATTTGATTAGATATTCATAGTGCTTAAATTAATGCGACGAAAAGCATAATATTGTCATTATCCTTGTCCTACTATTCAATTTACAAACTACAATTATCTTCAATCACTAACACATAAATTCACTACTCAATTCTTAAGATCTGATAAACAATTAAAAAAATTAAGAACTAATTCCTCCTAAATGATTGAGTACTTCATATACCAATACAAAACTACATTTCAGTTGTGTAGGAAGTTGGCCTTCTTTTTCTAAGATAGATTTCTTGATATACAAAATATTATACTTCTGAGAACTTGGTTCGCATAATTTCTACCATATATTATTGCAATGTTAGAAAACTACGATTTGACATAACTGTCAAAAAAATTTCATATGTCTTCACAACAATATTGATGAGCTCACCAATAGATTTTGGTGCTTCCTTATGTTGTAATGATTGAATAGCGCTAAAGAATCCAAGATCCAGAATATTCAGATCTGGAGAATTTAGAGGTTGGATATCAAATCCACCTTCTATAGTCACTCAATGAACTTCTTCATCATCACAATTGATATATGTTCTCGCATTATCTTGTTGAATGAACATTAGTAGCCTTTAGCCATTTCTTGGCCTTTTTTCTTAATGGAAGAAATAACTTTTTTCAATCAAATATGACTTTATAATATCTCTATTTACCGAAGTTATAGGTTTCATTTCTAGCATGCTTGTTGCTCTATTAACGCTCAATCTCTTAGCTAACTCTTGTCTAACCAAAGAAAATATACCAATTTTTCAGGAGAATGATTCATTTCCTTCTGCATCGAACCTCGGGCGAGCTATGACAACTAAGAACATGATCTTTCCGATATAAATTTTGCAACTACATAATGACTCGTCTTCATTTTGAAGCAAATAATAAGACTCGAATTTTTTAGTCATATAAAACCACTTCTCATTAATATGAACAACATTGTACATATCTATAAAAAGTGGATCATGTGGTATGCTAGCAACATCAATAGTTGATAGGCAAAATTGCCATCAAGATATGTTATTTTCTTCTGATAAATATGATTTGACGGCATTCGAATGCCTTCATATATTTTTGGACTTTTAAACTCCTATACGAAGTGAACTTTTTCATATTCCACGCACAAGCTAAAGATCAATAGACGTTCGTTTTTGAAAAGGAACCTCATGAAATCGAATATGGTCCAACTCAATTCTCTTACAACCACAATTTTAGTCCTTTTATGAGATATATCATCACGTAATTCACATTCTGATTGTTTCCAAATGCATTGTATTGTTCGCCATGAAACTGAAAATTGTGATGTCACTATTTTTTGTGCTCCTTTTTAAAAATTTTCATCATCACTTTTTTATAGTAGCATTTCATATACAGCTCCACATTCAAGATTACTCAAAATTTTTGATTGTCTTGATGCTTGTGATATTGCTTCATCCTCATTTCCATCATCAATATTTTCATTTGTCCATTTAAAAAGACAAAAAATAGAGACATAATAAGTAAAGATTAAAAGTAAAAATTAATGTAATGATTTAAATACACTCATTGATAATACTGACATTTGATTCTTCATAAGGTGTATGTGTTATGTGTTTCTTATTCCAGTGCCACTATATCATCTTCGATATTTGGCTCAGTGTTTAAATTCAATAGAAAATAATTCACTGAAAATATTTCAAAAATTACATCCGTTGAAATATCATTCAGATCATGAATAGAATATATAACAATATTAAGGTTAGACAGCAATTGTCTAACACCATTATCATTATTAGATTAAACAGAGATATTTAGAATTATTTGAAATAAGGAAATATGATAACTTTATCTGATATTCATACTTTTTAAGTATTGTGCATTCTTATGTTAATTGTGGTGAAAAAATTTATTTAGACTAAATTTGATAGTCACAAATTTTTTGTCCACAAACAAAGCAACAAAACTTTTTCATGAGAAGTGCAGAAACATTTAGTTTTACCTTGTTAAACTTTTGGTATTCTTTCTTTATTAGAACACATCAACCAAAATATCTAATGTATAAATTTTAATGGTCCATTAATAGAGACTAATTCTCATAATGATTGAAGAATATTTATTAGCGCTATTTTTGTCAAATTATACTTTTTATTAATTTTTTCTTAAGGGTAGTGACAATCCTTACCCTCCATCCCAATTTAGTTGTCAAGGTAAAAATTGACACTTTCTTTAAGAAAAAATTAATAAAAAATATAATTTGACTAAAATAACCCTAATAAATATTCTTCAATCATTATGAGAATTAATCTCTATTAATAAACTATTAAATTTATACATTAATATTTTGGTTGATGTGTTCTAATAAAGAAAGAATAGTAAAAGGTTAACAAGGTAAAGCTAAAGGTTTCTGCTCTTCTCATGACAATTTTGCTACTTTGTGACTTTCAAATTTAGTGTAATAAAATTCCCACCACAATTAACATTATAAAAGAATGCACAGTACTTAAAAAATATGAATATCAAACAAAGTTATCATATTTTCTTATTTTAAATAATTCTAAATTTGTCTGCTGACTCTGATAATGATAATGATGTTAGACAATAGCTACCTGATCTTAATATTGCTATAAATTCTGTTCATGATCTAAATAATATTTCGACGGATGTAATTTTTGAAACATTTTTGATAAATAATTTTTTATTGAGTTTAAACACTAAGTCAAATATCAAAAATAATATAATGGCACTGGAAGAAGAAACACATATACCCTATGAAGAATCAAATATCAGTACTACCAATGAATTTATTCAAAACATTACATTAAATTTTTACTTTTAATCTTTACTTATTATGTCTTTATTTTTTCTTTTTAAATGAACAAATAAAAATATTGATGATGGAAATGAGGATGAAGCAATATCACAAGCATCAGACAATCAAAACTTTTGAATAATCTTGAATGTAGAGAGAGTTGTATATGAAATGCTACTAAAAAAAGTGATGATGTAAAACTAAAAAAGGAGCCGTGGAAGTGGTGGCATCACAATTTTCAGTTTCATAGCGAACAATACAACACATTTAAAAACAATCAGATTGCAAATTACGTGATGATATATCTCATAGAAGGACCAAAAATTGTGGTCGTAAAAGAATTGAGTTGGACCATATTTAATTTTGTTAGGTTCCTTTTCAAATACGAACGACTATTTGATCTTTAGCTTGTACGTTGAATATGAAGAAGTCCACTTTATATAGGTAATTAAAGTCCAAAAATATAGGAAGACATTTGAATGTGATCAAATCATATTTATCAGAAGAAAATAAAATATTTCAATTGTAATTTTGCCTATCAATAATTGATGTTGCTAGCATACCACACGATCCACTTTTTATAGATATGTACAATATTGTTCAAATTGACGAGAAGTGATTTTATATGGCTAAAAAATTCGAGTCTTATTATTTGCTTCAAAATGAAGACGAGCCATCACGTAGTTGCAAGAGGAAAAATTATATCAGAAAGATCATGTTTTTAGCTGCCATAGCTCGCCCGAGGTTTGATGCAAAAGGAAATGAATTATTCTCCAAAAAAATTGGTATATTCCCTTTGGTTAGGCAAGAGCCAACTAAGAGATCAAGCGTCAATAGAGCTACAGACTCGCTAGAGACGAAACTTATAACCTCGCAAATAAAGATATTATAAGGTGATATTTGATTGAAAAAATGTTCTTTTTATTAAGGGAAAATGGTCAAGAGATGGCTCAAATCAACCAATTTTCATTCAGCACGATAATACAAGAACACATATCAATTATGCTGATGAAGAATTTCATCGAGTGGCTATAGAAGATGGATTTGACACCCCGTTGATGCACCAACCTCTAAATTCTTCAAATCTAAATTTTCTAGATTTTGGATTTGTTAGTGCTATTCAATCATTATAACATAATGAAGCACCAAATTTGTTGATGATCTTACTAATGCCGTTGTGAAGGCATATGAATATTTTTTGACAGTGATGTCTAATCGCATTTTCTAACATTACGATCATATACAGTAGAAATTATGCAAACAAGAGGTTTGTTGACATCCATTGAAGGTGCAACATTGTGGTAGCCCAAAAAAATAAGTAATTCAATTAAATTAAAGAATTTTAAAAAAATTTAGAAAAATAATTTAATTTAGAATTGCAACCTAATTTTAAAGGCATTTAGGAAATTAATTAATTATTTACAAAAAGTTCTAGAAACCAATTAGACTCCGAGTAAGGATTTGGATTCAAGTTATTCCAAAAGAAAAAGTATTCGCTCCCTTCAAAATCCACAACTCTCTGTCCTGACTAAACTCAATTGAGGAGGAATACAAAATGACCTAGTATTTGACAAAATACTAATTCTGTAACTAGGAATACTAAATTAAGAACCAAAACAGTGTCAAGTATTAATTAAAAAAATAGAATAAAATTAAACCAAGGAAACAACGAGCTTATCACGAACCAGATCTGAAGATTATCAAAGTTACAAACCAAAAAATGCACAAAAATATGAGAAAAAGTAAAAGAGAAGAAAAGAAATGAACTAACAGTACCAATGTTTTCCTATGCGAAGAATGTTCATCAATGGAATCTGCCCGGTAAAGCTTGAAGCTCGTTGGTGTGTTGTTGTTGTTAGCTGCCGTTCGCCGGATTAGTGGGTTCACCGGAGAAGGACAACCAGAAGGGGTTTTGAGGGGCTGTTCTATGGTGGTTTGTGATGTGTCTAGCAAGGATTTCAGGGGTTTTTCAATGGAGTTTGGTGGCTGATTTGGGGTCAGTTAAGTGAAGTTTGGTAGTTTCGCGGTTCACCGAAGCTCCTCGTGGTTGGTTGTTGTTGGCATGACAACTGAAAGCAGCGAACAAGGAGAGGGGAAATGGGGTTCTGGGAGCTGCCAGTGGTGGCATGGGCGTGGAGGAGAGAAAGGGGAAAGGGATTTTCCAGTGATTTGTGGATCTGCCGGCGGCTTGATTCACTGGTTGGAGTTATGGTATTGTTGAAGGAAATGGGTGGGGGCTGATTTTTGTGAAATTTTTTTTAGGGTTTTCAAAATTAAAAATATCTACACTTTACAAAGTCAAGGGCTGATTAAATACTTATTAAAAATATCTGCACAACAAATGAAATGTTGGACCATGTTAAAAAAACTAAAATGATTATGAATAAACGTAATCAACGATATATATATATATACTAGATATGTCATATTCGTGCTATGCACGGGCCCAATATGTATGATTCTGAAAGAATAAATACGATTTTTCTTTTTTGTAGTTTGATCATCATAGATTAATGTTGTTGTTAAATAATAAAAAAGGATAAGCTATAATAATATTGTCAAACTATTTTTTTTAAATATATAAAAGTTCTCGAAGTACAAATGTCGTGAGAAATACGTCATTAGAGTTTCTCTTAATGGTCAATTGATGATGCCTCCTGAGTGAATTTGAGATCAAGAAGAGGAAAGCTAGCAAATGAAAAAGTGTTATAAGTCCTATTATAAAGTTATAACAGTTATATGATGACATTCATTTTCCCAAATGGTTCATAGATTTCAGTGGTAGTTTATTTTGGTATTTGTGTAGCCCATACTACAAACGGACATCTTCATAGAGGAGATTACAAATTCATTGCCTGATGAAAATCGAAATTATGCTTTGAATTTTTCATTTATGAAGAATAACTGAAATGTATAGAGAAATTCAAAATAACTAAAAGTTTTAAAACTCTTCAACATAGTGATTTGTCTTTCTAGCAAAGTTCAAGGGTATATTTGATTCTTCTCACACGTAAATTTTAGACTATATTGATTCAAAGGATAATTTGAAATATCTCCCTTATAAAAAAAAATTCTTATCATTTTTTGGCTTTTTATTCTTATTTTTTCATTGTTTAATGTGAAAATAACAATAACAAAAAGAAAGAAGGTTTAATGGAAAAGGAAGAAAAGGTTTTTTTTAAAAAAGAAAATTGTGGCTAGATTGTAATTTATAAAAAAAAATTAATCGGGGCATCTATGATAAAAAAAATTAAAAAAATGAGTAAAAACATAAATCTTATCATTAAAAAAAAATATTCAAATTGGTCATAGTTCAAAGACGTAAAAAAATAATTCACTTGTAAAAGGATCAAATATACACTTGAACTTTGCTAGAAGGATCAAATATATCCATACATAAATCGTTTTTAAATTAAGAATAAAAAAAATTAAAGTTAATTTTTCACTTGCATGAAATAAAAAATGCATATCTAAACTATTTGTGTAACTATAAGAGCATATATGAACCACTTTCATAACGAATTTTTTGATAAGTCTAAATCACAAAATTAAAAAATATATTAAAATATTTATATTAATTTTTAAGGTTTAATGAACCATACTTCTAAATTTCTTTTATACATGAAAAGTTTCAACTTGTAATCGTTTTCAAAAAGTGTAGATATTTAAGTGCCTTCTAAAATATTTACTGACATATATATTTTTTTTAGGAATTATTACGTGATTAAGCATACTTAAGACTAATAATATCATATAAAATCTATATTTTATTTTTATTACATTAATAGCATTCTGTTTTTTTTTTTTTTTTTGCTATAAATTACGTGGTCCCCACTAAGCCTATGTATAAAACCTAAACCACTTTCCCTCCCACTTTAAGCCGCCATTATACACACGACCTCACTCCTCTTCCTTAACTCATTCCGCCATTTCAGCCCCCATTACTACCGCGAATCTCTCAAAATCCTTAACAAATCAAGCTAAATCTGCTTATCTAAGGTAATTTTTCATTTTTATTTCAAAATGCATATATGAAATTTCGATTTTTATTTTGTTTGGCGCTTTTTTATTTTTGCCCACTCTGTTCAAAATTTTCCCCAATTTTTTTACTATTTAGCCGGATTTTTCAACTCTTCTTGCTTACAATATGGTGAAGGAGTCCTCATCTAAAAGGTTTACGAGAGGTATGCATTGTGCATGTTAAAAAAAATGGAAGAATCACCCTCATTTTCACTCGGATTAACTCAAGAAATTGAGAATATTGCAGGGTCAAGTTCTAAATCTAGGGTTAGTGATGAAGTTGAAATCAATACCCACCCAATTTTTTTCCAAAATTTTCATCTTTTGAACCTACCTTGTCATCAAATCTATTAAACCCTCACAGTATAAGATTTTTATGTTTTTACACAGTTATGGAATGTATGTGAAATACAACTATGTATATATAAACTCAGTAAAATGGAATTTTTTGTTAATGTTTATACAACACTGAAATCCACCATTTGTATATAATGTTTTTATACAAATCAGTGGTGTATAAAGATAGATTTATACCAAAATAATCCCTCACTGTATATTATTTTTATGTTTATATACAGTCATGTAATGTATGTGAAATGCAACTGTATATTTTTAAGTTCAGTACATTGGAAAAAATTTGGGCAATGTTTATACAACCCTGAAACACACCATTTATGTATAATGTATATTTCAATTGAATCCATCATTTAGACCACCTTATACATTATCAAAATTATTACGGAAAAAAAAATTATACAAACTGGTCCATGTACCATTTAAAATTATTACAAGTAACCACACATATATAAGATCATAAAAATTTTATACACTTTAATGACATACATGTATAAATTGATCAGTATATTTATGTGTAATTATACAGGGGGTAGCATTGTATAAAATATACTAATTTTATACATGTTAGGTGTTTATAAAACAGAGAATGTTTTGCATCAGTACAATTATACACTTTATATGTTTATTTATACAGTTCAAAATCAACAATCAAATTAACAGAAAAAGAAGGAAACCAAAACAAAAACCTCACCATTAACTTCCTTTCTAAAAGCTCAGGGAAAGTAAAACGTTGGAAATTTTTTTTACAGAAAGGAAATCTTTTATTTTTTATTTTGAGTATAAATATCATCTTATTTTTAGAAGAAGAGTTCAATTAGGAAAAGGATTTAATTTTAGTATTTTAATCCCTCTATTTATGGAACCGTTTTTAAATTAAGCACCTAAAAAGTCTCCTAATTAATTAACAAAATTTTGACAAATCCGTTTTATACATTACCATTATTTCCGAGTTATACATTAAATTAGCTATAGCTATAGTTAGAAAAGGTAATTTCATAAAAAGTAGCTATTTTAGGATTTTATGTTTTTTAAGTTTGCCATTTATGAAAAATCCCCTTTTTTTTATCCAATACAATATTTCTTTTGTATAAGACTCTAATGTGCTAAAAATTTGAAATGAAAAAATAAATAAATTACTATCCCATGAGTACTCAGGAAAATGTGTAGTATTTCCATATAGTACTTCCATAAAAAGAGACTATTTTGGGGTCTACCATGTAAAAGAATCATTTAGTGAAAGGGCATACGATTGACATTTAAAGAAAACTATCTAATAATTTTGTCATTATGTATTTATGTTCATATTTTTAAAACTACAGCACAACCAAATAATGCAGGGCCTTCTTTTGAATTGTCAAAAATGCCCTTGGTTGTCATCAATGTTTTTTCTATAACGGGCCCAACGCAAAATCTCAGTAGATATTTAAAATAACGCAATATAAATGATTTAATCATTGGACATAATTTAGCTGCCAAACATATTGTTCATATACACAAAATACTTAAGGAGTACCAATTACATCAATACATTATTTACAAAGTAGACCAAAACAGATGCAATAATAAATGTGATTATCATGTTGTGATTAATTTTTCTTGCACCATTTTTAATCAGTAGCACCTGTTACATTTAAATTAAAAATGAAATGTCAGTATCATAATAATTTTAGAAAGTCAAAGTTCAAAATAATGTAAAAATTATATAGGTATTTTAGTATAACTAAGAAAACAAAACATAAAAGTTCATAGAAAACTAAGGTAACAACATGTTACTTTGATATTAACCTAACATCACAGCAAATAAGATGTTCAATCTGCATAAATTGACGAGATTTAACAACTGGTTTATTCTTGTCTTAGATTGACGAGAATGTGCAGAGAGAAATTATAAATCATAGATCGTTGAGACATCCAAACATAATCAGGTTTAAAGAGGTAAATACTGCCTTTATGTCTATTTGTTATGAACCTGAGAATTGCATAAATCCATCTGATGTTTACTGTATATATTCTTCTTACAATGAGATTTCTGAGATAAAAGGTTCGATAGAGCTTAGCTTGCAAGTTTAGAGATCATAGGGATGATCTCTAAATTAAGGGTAAATAGTTGTTGCTGGAAATAGAAATACAGTTCACTACACTGTTTTAAGTAAGCAGAGTGTGTATGAGTAATTCCTCACAGTTCTAAACTTAAAACTTCTAAACACAATTTACTTGTCCTTTTTCGGTCTATGCATCGTTACTCCAATTACATGAGCCCCTCTTGAGCAACTGGAATATTGACTCTTACTGATGGATTATTTATCGTCACAATATTATTATCTGAAGAGCAAATAAAGCAAAAGCCATTGCAAAAATTGAAGAGCAAATAAAGCAAAATAAATAAATAAATAATTGCTTAAAGATTAAAAGATGAACAAACCTGTAGTGAAGAGAATCAAAAAGTTTTTGGAAGTGAAGAGTAAGAGAGATGTTGAGTAAGAAACTTTTTTGAGATTGATGTGTGTATGTATATATATGTATAGTAGTTAAAAAAAGTATGGATGTTTCCAGACAACTTTGCAGATTTTTTTAGTGAGAAGTTACATTTATACCCTTAATACATAGTTAAAAGTATGGATGTTTCCAGATAACTTGGCAGATTTAAAAAAGTATGGATGTTTCCAGACAACTTTGCAGATTTTTTTAGTGGGAAGTCACATTTATACTCTTAATACATAGTTAAAAGTATAAATGTTTCCAGATAACTTGGCAGATTTTTTTCAGTGGGAAGTTACATTTATACCCTTAAGTCTGAAATTACTATTATACCCTTGAATGTTTCTAGACAACATAACAGATTTTTTCAATAACTTGGCAGTTTTTTCCAGTGGAAAGTTACATTTATACCCTTAAGCCTGAAATTACTATTATGCCCTTGGATGTTTCTAGACAACATAGCAGATTTTTCCAGATAACTTGGCAGATTTTTTTCAATGGGAAGTTACATTTATACCCTTAAGCCTGAAATTACTATTATGCCCTTGGATGTTTCTAGACAACATAGCAATTTTTTTCCAGTGGGAACAAAATAAGAATTAACAACACAAATTCATGACCAATAGTTTGCTACTTCAAAATGTATAACCTCCTTACATTGACAAGAATTGAAGCCACTCTACTTATCATGCCATGTAATTTCATATTAGTAGAAGAAGAAGGGTCGATACTCAAATTTTATATTTTTAACTCCATATTCCATGGAACTATGGCACAAAAAATCATACTTTTTAATTTATTTTCATTTTCTTAAAGAGTAGCAATTAGAGATCTATAAAAAAGAAAAAAACTAAATTACCAAATGAAAATATATTTTTAAACATTAAACAAAACAGGAATTCAAAGTATCAGTAAGAAACTTACCAGGATTAATGCAATCTCTGTAAATGGACTCTACCATGGCAGTGACCTCATCTTCTCGAATAGGCCTAAGGGATTCAAGCCTACTGGATGCAGTATAGGGGTAGCAGCAAACAGAGTAACAAGTGGAGTAGTGTCAATGACGTTTTTGTCCCTGAAAAAATGATAATATCGGAGCGGCATTCTTTTTATACGCCAGTATACCGGCGGTGGCGTGGGTATTTTTCTTCACATTGATGCTGGAGACTCAAGGGAAGACTTTAGAAGAAATGGAGATGTTGTTTGGAACTGGAGAAAGACGGCGAGAGAACCGAAGGAAGTAAAGAAGACGGAGAAGAACAGTAACGACAACGGCCAGATTCAAAATGGCGATTGTTATTCAGATCTTGTAATAAAGTAAGAAGGGGAATGAGAAAGAAATTAAGGAGAGAGATGAAGAGGCGGATAGAATGATTCAGAAGATGGGGATAAAGAAATTGAAGCAAAAGACAAAATTGCCCTTTGTTTTGTTTTGAATAATCATAAAATACAAATTGATCTAATTTTTACTGAGTCAAAAGACAAAATTGCCCTTAGTTTTGTATTGAATAACCATAAAGTACAAATTATCTAAGTTTTATTGCACAATGTACAATATAATTATGCTATGGTAGTACAACCATAAAGTACAAATTGGTATAAGTTTGTAGTACAACCATAAAGTACAAATTAGTATAAGTTTTATTGCACAATGTACAATATGATTATGCTGTGATAGTTATAGATTGGTCTAAGTTTTATTACACAATGTACAATGTCATTATGCTATGGTTGTCCTAGTTTTCATGCTTCTATATAATAAAAATATATAAAAAAAAAATACAATTTGAATACAAAATAATGATATAATAAAATAAGATTAATATTTTAGATTATAATAAACAATTAAAATTAATTAAAATTCAAAACAAACAAGTTAAAATCTTGATAATTTAAAAATAAAGGTAGCTAGCGATAAATTATTCTCAAATTACAAAAAAAAAAAAAAAATTTAAAACTATTTAAAGACCAAAAACATAAAAGTATGATTTTCTTAAAAAAGTTAGGCCAAAATTAAGTGTCAACAAAGTTCTCATAAGTTAAAAATTTCATATATCAAGAAATCTACCTTAGAAAAAGAAGGCCAACTTCCTACTCAACTGAAGTATAGTTCTGAATTCATACATGAAGTACTCAATCATTTAGGAGGAAATTAGTTCTTAATTTTTTTTAATTGTTGATCAGATCTTTAGGATTGTGTAGTGAATTTGTCTTAGTGATTGAAGAAAATTGCAGTTTGCGAATTGAATCGTCGGACAAGGATAATCAATACTATAATTTTCGTCGCATTAATTTAAGTACTGTGAATATCTAATAAAAATATCTAATCAAATGTAAAGTGCAAAATACCTAAGCGTACACTAAAAAAATCAACTTCATAAAAGTTTAAAGCCAACACACCTTGAAGGCTCTTTTTGTTGATTTAGTCAGTACTAACGAAAAATAATTAATCTTAATAAAATTTAAGTTACAATTTTTTTAACATTGTCCAAAATATTTGTTGGAATTTTTCATTCTCAAATGCTTCTTCTCTTTCATATAGAAACTTCTTCAAGTCCAATCCATCATTCATGACATCTAAGTTGAGGTCATCAACAACTTCTTTCTTTTTTTAGTATTCAACTTTCTTCATTTGATATTTAACTATTTTTGCGGGATCTTCAATTTTAATGGAATCCTTAATTTTAATATTTGTGAAAACTTTAACTTGAGCTTTGATGTCCATGTTTATAAAAATATATTTGTAATACTCTTCTGGTTCTTCTAGAACTGATTTATAGATCAAGCACTTAAGAGAGTAAGTGCATGCATTATCTAAAGTGGGTAATTTTTTGAAAAGTTGAAGTAGTCTTTTAAATTTAAAATGAATGTACTTTATAAAAATTGTACCATAATAAATAAAGTTTTCACATTTCAAGAGTAGTAATTACTAAGGGTTGAATTTAAAAAAATAATTAATTATTTCTTGATTCTTTAAATTAACAACTAATTTGAAATAACTATTTTTAGTAACCCTAGACAACTAAATTGAGACAGAGGGAGTATAATATATACCTCTAGCCAAATAGAACAAAAAAAAAGGCAAGGAGTTCCTACTTTTAGGGTCTATTTGGAAAGTCATATTATAATTGAAATTGGTATAATAATTATGATAGTAATTATCAATGTAGTAATTACTGTGACTTATTTTTTTGCCACAATGCAATTACAATGTTATACAAATGTATTGTTTGATTGCACAAGTGTAATTACAAGGTTTTATTAAATTTTAAAAATAAATATTAATTTATTCAAAATTAAAATTTATATCGGATAAATAAGAACCTTTATAAATGGTATTAAATTAAATATTTAAGATGTATATTATCTTTTGAAAATATATTAATTGACAAACATACGTTCTTAGATATATTATAAAAAATATTTGATTTATATCTTTTTTAGAATGTACATTTTTTAGTTAATTTATCATCAAAATTTAAAACACAAAATTTTGATGAACATTATGAAATGCATATTTGATAAAAATATTAATATTAAAGAACAATAAAATATAGGACGATAACCTTATTCAATGATAAATACTACTTTGATTTGAAAATTAGAATATTAATAAAAAAAATCTAGAATAAATAAAAAATAAATGATACGAAAGATTGCATGGAATCACATGAAAGTAAAGGCCAAGGATGAAAATCAAATAAAATATAAATAATGAAAATATATTATAATTTACTCCTTGCGAGCAGGCTCGTGAGGAAGAAGAAATGGAGTAGAACGATTTCCTAGACTGACTATGCAGAGTACTTTCAAGAAGATTATGACCTATCTTTTTAATTCTCTATCTTGGTACTTCTTTTATTAAGGGAAGAACCTTCTTACTATGCCTCTCGGCCATGAAAAACTCCATAAGATGCATATTAGGCCAACATGATGAGAGGGAGAAAAAACATAAAGAATACTATTTGAGAAATGAGTCGACAGACTACGAGTCATCATATTCGACCTTTGAAAAAACGTGCCTCGTCTTGGTGTAATTTTTAGATAATATTACAATGCAAAAAATAAAAAAAAATAGAATAATAGAAATGACAAATAAAGCAAAACAAATAAATAAAAAAATAAAAGAATTATAAAAAATTTCACGTAGTTATACTATGTAATTACATTAACTTCTTACACTCCCTTAAAAATTGAGGAGTTTAATTACACTCCTTCAAGTACACTTAATTTATGTCTTGTCAAATAATTATCTCTGTCTACCAAATAAGCCAAAAAAATATAATTACACCTAATTATGCATGCTTAACACAACCTATAACATAAAGACATTCGAGCCGCGTCTAAACTAAATGTTGGGCATGGGCTTAAAGGCTAAAGGCATAAGCGGCCCCTTATACTTGTACGTGTTTTTCGCTTAGACACCTCAACAAGGTTATCTTCCTATTGAACACTTTAATTTTAACAAATTTACACCTACTTGACACAAAATAAACATCAGAGAAAAGATAAAAGTGTGTATCTCAAACGTAACTACATTCTATATGGACCAATAGAATAATGATACATGGTGATTGGATCTAATTTTTTTAAGCACTATTTAAATAATTCAGAAAAACAAATTCTAAAAAAATAAAATTTTATTTATGAATTACCTACCCCCAACCCTTCTTCTTCATCAAATCTGCATCGGCGATTAACTCAAGGAATCGTGGAAATGGTTGCAGTGAGGTAACATTGAGTCGGGGAAGAAGATGGTTCTCCATTTTTTTTTAATTTTTTTTTTTTAAAATTAGGTGTTGAAGTTGAAAAAAAATTTTAAAAAGAAAAATTATTACTGTTCTAATTGTTTTACGCGCCTGAAGGAAGGTGCTGCTCACATCGAATGCCAACTCAGTGAAGTATGTCTAATAGGTAGATTTTTTGAAAGGAACAAGGGCTTAATAGGAAGACAACCTTATTGAGGCGTCTAAATCGGAAAAGCATACAAATATGAAGGGCCGCTTATGCCTTTAGCTTATATTAAATTTCAATTATATTATGGCTTTTCAACCAAGCCTTTAGTAAATCATGAAATGATGTACGACTATAAACATACCGTTAAATAATGGAGTTAAACCCCACAATTGCTTCATGCAATTTAAGCTTTGAATAAACCTTTCGTTATGGTTTTTCAAAGCCTTATTTATTAATATAAATATAAAAGAAATAACAATAAGCATATGTAGCTTAGTAGGATTATTATCTTTGCATCAAAACGATTCAAGGATATAAAAGTAAATATAGGGGGAAAAAAACAGTATCATAGAGTGGTTTACATTGTACTGTACATATTATTTAGTTATGAATTTATTATTTTAAATATTACTGATATTTGTGTAAATTTTATGATTACTTTGACATAAAAAGTGACGGTCAATAAAGAAAAATATTACATGGACATCCCAATAACCTTCCTCACATTAGGTTTTTGAAAAAAAGAATGAAATAATTTTACTAACACACAAATATATATAATTTATTTTAAAGTAAAAATTTAAAATCATTTAATCAACCTCACTTAAAATTTTACTAACATAAAGTTA
This sequence comes from Solanum rostratum, assembly GCA_029948455.1. NCBI lineage: Eukaryota > Viridiplantae > Streptophyta > Magnoliopsida > Solanales > Solanaceae > Solanum > Solanum rostratum. Next base: position 28,540,885 of record CM057056.1, on the reverse strand, counting down.
TAAATAATATTCATCAGGTATTCATATGATACTTAATGAACTGGTTTACATCAAACAAATAAATAGCCTATTTTGGATCAACACTTAAAGGATTTATAAACAAATGTTAGGCTTATGCACAACACTATTTTTTTTGGCACTACTGATAGCTATAAAGCAAAGGTTAATAACAACATTATCATTTTAAAAATACACATTTATAACTTTAAGAATGTCTAACACGATAAAAAATTAAGGAAATTCGAGGACTTGTACATGTGACACCAACCTTGGGTTGATATTTAGATTGTGAATTTCTTATCTTTATGTATTTAGATTGTTACTTACGTTTTATCTTTTGCATTATCGTGTTATATCTTATTTAGGCTGACTTGTGTAGATAAATTAAAGGCAAGTGTTATCAACCCGATTTTGAATCATGACAAAAGAATTTGTGTCTAATTGAGTACATATTCAAAATTACTGTATCTTCAACACATTAGACATGAATCGATCTCTTTTCTCTCTCTATGATTATAAACCCTAATACTGTAAATTCTATTTTAGCAGCCATATTTAAGTAAGTTCGATTAATAGGCCGATCAATTAATTAGGATACTATTAAGAACTTCCATTCCGGAAGTTAGTTACTAACATAATTTCCTCTCTTTCTCTTCTCTTCTCTTCTATTTTGTAGTCAAATCTTAATATAATATTTTAACAAATTAGATATGTCTTCAGATTCAGAAATTTAAATATTTAAATGTGTAATCAAATCGAAACGTCTTGATTTTAATGAAGCAAAATCTTTATGAGTTAATGAACCATAATTAATTTCTTTTATCTTAACCTTATATAATTATTGGCTTGTAATATAATGCAATGTTCTTTGAGACAATAGCACCCTCTCCTAAAAGGAGTAAATAGGTAAAATGTAATACTTAACCGCATGTTCCTGAGAGCTATATATTATGTGAAATTGAGCACAAACTACAGTAACTCAATTTTCAAATTAAAAATATCAGAACAATTTTTTCCCGTGATATCCCTTTAATAAAAAAGCATTAAACACTATCAACATTATAGACCACATAATTAATTATCGAGGCTTCCTATTGTGGAAATAATCTAATTAATTTAAATTATTCTTACTATAATAAATTACAAATTATTCCACTAAAAATTCGTAATTGCACTCCTCCATTTATATTTCAAAATTTTCCATTAAATACTTATATAATTTCTCATGTTAAAATTATAGATACTAATCAATAAGTTAAATTACTGACGAATTTAATTTAATGATTAATTTCCTTTAGAGACTTGTCGGGTTTGCATATCTATATTGAGACATGGATTCCATCAACTAACTAATTATTTCACCAATATATATATATATATTATCATCTAATTTAACAGGCATATTGATCTATCTTAGAATCTCAACCTTTTAATAAATCAAAATGTTAACTAATATAGCTCATAATCATTGTATTAGGATTAAGAATATAAGAACATTTAATAGTTTAGAGAACATGTTTTTATGAGTCGGTGCAAAACCTCTATCTCTATTTGGTTGCATTCAATACATACAAAATGTACTAGCACGAGAAGTTAGAACTATACCATTCTCATAAACAAGATAAATTGCATATAATTTTGTGCTACAATCTTCCCGATAGTTTGTCCAAATTTCGATGCATCTTGATTGTGAACTATAACTTTAACTTATGATAATTGTTGAGTTGGGGTCTTCTTTGTATAAGCTTAAACTCTATATACCAAATCATCTACTTTATAAGTTGAGCACACATATATAACAAATTGATCTATTTAATGTCGTAACACTTTATTGAATTTAATAATTAATTAAATATACAATTGTTAAATAAATAATACTATATCCAAACACATGGTTAATAGTATATTTTAACAACCTCTCACTTAGAATAATAACATTCCACCCACAACTCTAACACTCATTCCTTGAACATGTCTATCAAAAGACTTTTGTGGTAAAGCTTTTGTGAAAGGGTCTGCCAGGTTATTTTCTGATGCAATTTTCACAACCACCACATCTCCTCTTTGCACTATGTCTTGAATCAAATGATATTTACGTTTCATGTGTTTTGCTTTCTTATGACTTCATAACTCTTTTGAATTTGCAACCTCACCACTATTGTCACAAAATATGTGAGTGGAACTTTCATCGCAGGAACTACTCCTAAATCTTTCAGAAAGTTTTTGAGCCATACTGCCTCCTTAGCTGCCTCAGAAGTTGCTACATATTCAACTTCCATGGTGGAATTAGCAACATGGGTTTATTTGATGCTCCTCGAAACAACTGCTCCATCTCCCAAAATAAACACATTTCCTAAAGTCGACTTATAGGGTTCTTATCAGATTGGAAATCTGAGTTTGTACCCTATGGGCACCAACTCATTCAAATGATAGACCAACATATAATCCCTAGTCTATTTAAGGTACTTGATTATATTTTTAACTGCTGTCCAATGTTCTCATTCAGGGTTAGACTGAAATCTGCTAACCATGCCTATAACAACATATATGTCAGGTCTAGTGCACAAACTCACATATATAAGGCTTCCTATAGCTGATGTATAAGGAACTGCCTTCATGCTTTCTGTTTCCTCATCTGTCTAAGGACATTGATCCTTACATAGAGAAATTCCATGTCTGAAACGGAGAATCCTTTCTTAGACTCATCCAAGTTGAACCTAGTAAGAATTGTATCAATATAAAGAGTTTTGAGATAAGCCTAACATCCTTTTCCAGTGATCACATTGGACCTTGATCCCAAGAATGTGAGCAGCTTCTCCCAAATCTTTCGTATCAAAATTGGTTGGCAATCATTCCTTGACTGAATTCATCATACCTATGTTGTTTCCTATGAGCAAGATGTCATCTACGTATAATAGCAAAAACGCCATTTTGTCCCTATTTCACTTTTTGTACACATAAGACTCATCAAGACATTGCTCAAAACCAAAAGTTTTGACTGCATTGTCAAAACAAGTATTCCATGCCCTAGAAGCTTGCTTTAATATATAAATGAACCTTTTAAGCTTGCATAACATATGCTATTTTTCTTTTTCTATGAAACCATCTGGTTGTTGCATAAAGATGTTGTCTTAACGTCCATTTGCCAGATCTCATAATCATAATGAATAGGAATAGATAAGAGAATTCTAATGGACTTAAGCATGACTACTAGCAAAAATATTTACTCATAGTCTATCCCTTCTTTCTGAGTAAACCCTTTTCCAACAAGTCTAGCTTTGTAAGTTTGTACTTTTCCATCTACTCCCCTCTTTTTCTTATAGGTCCACTTGCATCAAATGGGTTTGACTCCATCTATAGGTGGTTCTACAAGATTACAAACTTTATTAGAGTACATGGATTCCATTTTTGATTTCATAGCAATGATTCATTTTTCTGCATCTTTATCTTGTAGTACTTCGTTGTAAGTCAAGGGATCAGTATTCAACTCTTTAGGGATTCTGTCAAAAGACTCTTCCAAGAGTACATACCGAAGTGATTTTCTTTCAGTCTCCCACTATGACTAGTCACTACAGGTGCATGGGCAGATGCAGAGAGAGTTGCATTAGGATGATCTTGTGGGTGAACCACATCATGTTTTGGATCTTGAGTCTCTGTGTTATCCTTAGCACCTTGCGGTGTGGATACATCAACAACTTCTTCCTTTAATGCAAGTTGCTCAGTACTACTCCTACTACTTTGATGTAATGGATTTTCAGAAACTTGTACTTGTGGAATTATATGTCTATTAACATATCTCTCCCTGCTAGGATGTAATGGTATATGAACCGGTTCCGGCGGCTAAATTTGCAAATAATGATATAACTGCACCAAACATGCTACTAGTCTGATTCGGCCACTCTGAAACTGATGGAACTGTCAGAGTTTCACTGAAGGTCATTTATGAGGACTTTACCCAAAAACTCATTTTACAGGTATAACTTCCCGATCAACTAAAAAATCTACATAACTCTCAATTAACCCAACTAAATAACCACCCCAACAGTCCCAACAAATCACCAATGGCCCGAGGTCACTATACGCATGTTCAAGTAAAAAAAATAACTACAAAACTATAGAAATGACCCAGAGGGTCATCACGCTGACGCCCGGTGAAACAACCTTGATGATAAAGCCTCTTGTCATTCCCCCTATAGGCCTCTTACGTATAACCTCAATAGTATGTACATGATCTACTACCTGTAGGAATAAACACCCAGATGCAATCAGCTGCTCTATAGCCAACCTCAAGGGATAAGATAAACCCTAATAAATTTGCAGACCCGCTCCTCCTCTATCGCTATAATCATAGTGGCATGTCTAGACAACTCATGGAATTGTGTGTCATACTCGACAACTGACATTAATCCATGCACCAATGATATAAACTCATCCCTGAGCCTCTTTCTTAAACTATGTGGCACAAATTTCTCCAAGAAATCCTCAGAGAACTAAGTCCAATCATAGGAGGTGACCCTACTGGTATGCAATTGAGATAGGACCTCCACTACTGCTTTGTTGGCCCATTTAGCTGGAAAGTAGTATAATCAACCCCGTGGAGGCTTAACTAAATGTGGCAACGAAACCGGGAGGTGCTAGTCCCGGTTCGGTACTAGTCTGGTTCCATCCCGATTTCGGGTCTATACTGGTATGGTACCAGTTTATACCGGTTAAGGGGGTAACGAAGGGGTAATGAGACGGGAAGAGGTAGTTGTATCGGTTAATACCGGTTCTAATTCGGTACCAGATCGGTATTACCGGTTTAGGTTTTTAAATTTTTATTTTTTAATTAGTTACCGTTAGGATGGGGCCCACCAATGGTAACCTGGCAGTACCGTTATTTTCAAGCCGTTCAACGGCTATTTTTGGGTTTTTAGTTTTTTTTTTCAAAAATTCCTTAATTTTTTAACTATAAATACCCCTAAATCTTTCATATTTTTTCAATCAAATGCTCTCAATACTCTTAAAAATCTCTCAACATTCTCAACTTTCTCATTTCTCAATTCTCTCTACTATTATAAATTTATAATTATATCATACATACTACTCTCAAATTAATTATGAATATTAATTACTTACTCTCTCAATTAATATCAATTAGTTTGTCAACTTTGGTGTGGTAATTGCAATTTGGAGCAAATTTTGGTGGCTCAATTTGGAGCATATTCAAGCTTCATATTTCATCAACTTCGGCTTCTACGTTTGTTTTTACACAGACGTTTGGTACATTTATTCTAACTTATTTATTCTTCTAATTAGTTTTTATTCTTTAATCTTTATTACTTGAGTACTTGAATTAATTTTTTTATATACATAAATTATAACTTGAATTTTTACATATAATCTTTACTTGTTTAATTTAATTTAACATGGATTCCGGTAGAAAAAGAAAGGGAAAAAGTACTTTTTTCAACAAAATTATATAAGGACCCAAATTTTTTCGATTGGGGTTTCCCAAATATCTTGGAATTTTCCTAAGTGAACTGCCAGGCGTCACTCCATAGAGGGCCCACATGGGCCGTGTGAAGCCACACAGACCGTGTGGCCTCCCGTGAAGGGACACTTAGTCCAGTTCACGGTTAGGACAACTTGAGATGGAAGGAAATTTCGGCCAAGTGAGGGCACACGGTCACTCACACGGTCTGTGTGATGTGTCACGGACCGTGTGGCTCTCTGTGTGACTCACTATGTAAAATTTACATAAGTATGGAAGTACCATCTCGTAACTTTGTCGTGCAAAAATTATTTGAAGTACCTTTCCATGGTCGATGTCACGGCCCGTGTGGAGTCATATGGACCGTGTAGCCGTCCGTGTGGTACCCTTAGCTCCGTGTGAATTTCCTCTGCGAACTTTCTAAGTATTGGATCACAGCCACTGTTCATGGTCCATGTGACATTTCAGGGTCGTGTAATGGACCGTGTGGGCCTGACGATCCCGATTTTAGTCTGTTTCATTAGTGGCGTTTGTGTAATTTCAGTTTATTTTAATCATGAATTATGATCTTTTACCTATCCTAAACCCCTAATTCATCTGATATTCTATCCACTCTTAATTCATTCTCCTAAAACCTTCTACCCTTCACAAAATCACCTCCCTATTCCTATCTACCCCCCCCCCCCCCCCCCCCCCCAAGGATCAAAGTTAGGGTTCTATTGAAGTCTAATTCAAGCTAAGTTTTGCTCCTCAATTAAGGTGTGTGGGACTGATTCTTGGTCTCTTTCAACCAAGAAGACCCGAAGTTCTTTCAATCTATTTCATGAATTTAGTTTACTTTAAATATGAGACTACAATATTTGATTTTATTAAATCTAATTAGTGTATGGGCTATATTTTACCTATGATTTTAATTCATTTTGATCACTAATGATGATCTACATTGAGTTATAAAGTATGACATGTGTGTCCCCTTTAAAGTTGATTTATGCATAAGTGATCTATATTACAATTTACATGTGGATTTAATTATTGATTTACTCAATTTTATACTATGATATTGATTTTAACTTGAATCTAGGTTACCCATGCCATCCTCACATCATGCATTTGCATTGCATTCATGAATATTGATATATGGAAATTACGAAATGGGTTAAGCCCAGCTATGTTTTCTAGAAATGATTATGATATGATTCTGATAAGATATTGGCTATGACAAAAAGGTGATCACATATATGTCTATGATTCTGGCTCATTGAGCATTCTGGGTCCTTGCACCATTCTTTATGTGTGAATGAGTTATTCCCTGCATGAGCATTACAAGTATGAACTATGATTTGGCATTTGAGCCTAAATGTGTATTGAACGGTTTGAAATGAACGTTGCATTTCCTAAAAGCACGTATATGTATAAGTATTCAAGTGGGATGTTATTGACTTAGCACTGATGGATTGGGGGTGTTTAAGCTATCCCCAAGGGCCCTCTCCCTTTCCTTAAACTATGTGCCAACATAGGAATGTTAGCCATTACCAAAATGACTGGGTCGTAAGGAATGGTCATATGTATGTGATTATGATATGTTCTGTATGATTCTGAAAAATCTTTTTGAAATGGTGAGTTCCGTAAGGAAGGTGACCATCCACCGAAATGGTGAGTTCCATAAGGTGTGATGTAGATTACCTTTGGGCAAGTAGTCTTCTCCTACCGATGGGAGGTCTTTATCGGACTAATTCATGTAATAGCTCACATGGATTTGAATTGTCGGTTATAGTCCATCCCCACTATATATGAGCATTGTTGCATTTCATGCATCATAAATTTCATGGCATCTTGTATATTTCTCTATTGGATATATGATTCTTTCTATATTATGTGCCCTTGTCATCTAACATTGAAATGCAAGTTTAGTAAGTCATATGCATTGCATGCCCTCATACTTAGTACATTCAAATGAACTAACGCATACTCTATGCCTATATGATTTTACCATGTAGGGGCCGAGCACTTTGATTATCAACAGGTTGACGAATAGTCCGATCCTGGAGTAAACTGTTGTGAGTCTCATTTTCCGAAGACGAGCCAACTACCCTTCTTTATTGCTATTTCAGATTATCTTTCTTATTGAGCGAAACTTGTCCTGGCCCCCGTTCCTTGACTAGAGGCATTTGTTGGACTTTATGTAAATTCTTCTGAAATTAGTTTGTCATGACTAGTATTTTGCTTACGTATGGTTGGAATGATTGATGAGAACCCCTATTTGAGCATATGTATGCTTGTTGTGGAAATGTGAGAAGTCCCTAGCCCCGTATTGCCCCGTAACGTGAGTCCTATTTCCCCGTCCCTTAGAACTATGTGTTTCTAATTAAATGCTATTCTTGAACCGATGATGTGGATATAGATACTTGAGGTTCGTTTGGGGACTCTCGGGTTCCCATTCGCCGTGTCACATCTAGGCCCTAACCCCCAGTCATGACAAAAGATGGTATCAAAGCACTAAGTTAATAAATGATCCTCGGAGTCCAACATGTTGCGTCGAGTATAGTCCTATTCACGGGTGTGAAGTGCACCATACATATAAGTGTGAGGTTATGAAAATATTTTTTTAGGAATTGCCTCACTTTTTCATGTCTTATATCGTGATATGGCTAGTATGTTTGGTTCCCTTATCTTGACGGTGTCGTTGATCCATTTCAGAAGATCCCTTGAGAAAGACCCCTCCCACCAAGGCCGGCTTTGGCTGACAACTCATAAATAGTTTAAGAAGGAATTTGGGTCTTCTTGGTTGGAAGAGACCAAGAATCAACACCCACATACCTGGTTGAAGACAACACTAAGAAGGATGGACTTCAAATTGAGAGCCTAAGCTTGACAAGTCCTAGAGAGATATTGGCAAGTCTTGGTGGAGCGAATTAGAGAGAGGGAGAGAAATGAAGTAGAAATGGCTGAAGTGTGAGGGTGAGAGGCTTATATAGGAGGCTTAGGAGGGTTGGGAAAAGACCAAATTTTTATTTAAAATATTCAAAATTATCGAAATGCCATTAATGAGACGGACCCCAAAATTGGCCCGTCTGAGGCATACGGGCCGGTACACGGTCCGTGTAGAGTCACACGGACCGTTTACTGTACCGTGGTCCTAGACTTTAATTTTTCGGAGGCGAGATTTTCCGGACCAAGTATCACCACACGGACCGTCTGGGGTCACACGGACCGTACAATGGTCCGTACGAAGGTACCAAGGCAAGAGACACACTTAGAATACAATTTGGCAAGAAAATAGTGACCAACTTCAGCCTCACGGACCGTTTGCTGCCACACGGTCCGTGTGGCTGGCCGTATGGCTTGCCTGCACGGGCAGGCTGAACAAAAACGAGCATAACTCCTTAGTCCGAGCTCGGAATAAGGTGAAACCAGGTTCATTGGAAAGCTAACTCAAAGAGATTTAATTTGATATATTGTAGGACACCTAATTCGTTTTATGCTAAAAGATATGGCTATTTAAAGTTGACCCTTCTACCGAATCATATGAAGAACCTTTAGGATTAGTGTTGGAGAAGTTTAGGAATGTAAAAAGGGGTTTCAAAGGTCATAAAAAGCCTTGGGGATGAACCAAAATATCAAAAACACCTCAATAAAATGGATCCTTGAATTTCACAAGGGCCTTGACACGGTTAGCTTCACGGTCCATGAAGCTTTTCACGGCCCATGAAGGCTCCCGTCTGGCCCAGACAAGTTTTACGAAAAACGGGCATAAGGTCTTGCTCCCGATTCTTCCCTCCAGATATGTTTGAGGTGGGCGGGAAGGATAGAGCCCAACTTATTATGTACAGATACGGATATTCCTTGTCATTCTAATCTTGCTCTACGGATAGAGGAATACATAGAGTTGAACATAGTAAAATAAGAAATTGAAAGATTTCGTTGAAATTGTTCATTTGGAAATTTCCCGAAAAGCTAATCATAGGTTCTTCTCTCCATCGAAAACGAAGCAGCTTCTCTAATAGCCCCGTTGAATAGGCGGGCGAAGGCTTTTTGAAAAATTCTTTTTTTTCTTGTAAATGCATTTTTTTCTATTTAGAGAGAGGGGGCTTCAAGTTCTTAGGAAGAGCCGTACGAGACAGCTCACGTACGGTTCGGGAGCCGAGCCCCTGCGCAGGGGCTTAGGTCAACACTTATATAATAGCCGGTCATCAATTGGAGGTGGGCAAGATGGTGATGAATTGCGATTGGTCTAAAACTCGGAATGAGGTGAGACCGGATGCGTTGGAAAGATAATTCAAAGGGCTTCGATTTGATATGTCATGGTCCACCCAGTTCATTTCGAGCTAAGAGATATTCTTATTTAAAGTTGGCCCATCTATCGGCACTTGAGAATAATATAGCCAAGGGAATTCCTTTGAACTTGACTTAATGTAGGAGACCCATGATGATCTTAAACAACATAGATAAGCTAGAATTGAAGGTTTGAGAGTGAATTTAGCTTGAGCATAAGGTCCCGTACTTAGAAATATCTCACTCCGGAAGCTTTACGGATGACCTCACGGCCGTGATGGCTCCCATGAAGTGCCACCTTGGTCCAAGACTTTTCCGAAATCAATTTTCATGCTTTCTTGAGGTCGTACAAAATTCCGGGTCCTTACATCATCTCCCCCTTGGGAACATTCGTCCTCGAATGTGGAAGAGCAAGGCTTGAAGGGCTTGACTTAGAACGTAAAACACCCGAACACAAGATACAATGCATAGTCTATCATTTGAAAATCATAAATCCTTTAAAACTGATACCAAAACAATTTTAAATCACTCAAAACATCTTGAAAAATCATTTTTTTGTGCACATGTATGCATGTCATGTCATGAGACTCAAGAATGGAAGAATTAGGACCATTGAGAATAGGAAAGGACCTAATATTATGGGCTTGAGTAGATTGGAAAGGATAGAGGTATCACCGCATCAAACTTGATTCCACTCCCCACGTAGACTTTCCACATATTGGTTTCTCCGAAGTACGTTAACCGAAGCCACATCCTTGTTACGAAACCACTTCACTTGTCTTATCAAAATCTCAACCGGAGCTTCCTCCATAAAACAAGTTCCCCTCAACCTCAACACCGTCCAAAGTCAAAGTAGCACTAGAATCACCAACACTTCCTCAACATAGATATATGCAAAACCGAATGACTAGAGCTCAATTTCAGAGGCAAATCCAACCTATAAGCTACATCTCCAATCCTCTATAATGATCTCATAAGAACTTATATACCGGGGACTTAGCTTTCCCTCCTTCCCAAAAATGCACCACACCCTTCACGAATGAGACCTTCACATACACCCAATCACCATTACAAAACTCAAGATCCCTCTTTCGAATATCCAAATAAGACTTTTGATGACTTCGAACCACCGCCAACCTTTCCCAATCAACTTCACCTTCTCCATAGCCTCCATCATTAAATCCAATCCAATCAATGCCATTTCCCCCTTGCTCGAACCACCCCACCGGAGACCTACACATATTACTATATAAAGCCCCAAACGGAGTTATACCAATGCTAGCATAAAGGAAATTGTAGTAAGCAACCTCAAGAAGTGGTAGATGATTACCCCAATTACCTTTGAATTGCAACACACAAGCCCTCAACACGTCCTCCAAGGTTCGAATTATCCTCTCAGTTTACCCCTCGGTTGAGGATAAATGGTGGTGCTCAACTTTACCTAGTACCAAGTCATCCTTGAGGCGGCCTCCAAAAGTAAGAAGCAAATTAGGTACCGTGATCAGATATGATAGACCTAGACACACCGTGCAACCTCACCAAATCCTCGGATATACAACGTTGCATACTCCTAGGCGTTAAAAGTAGCCTAGACTGGTAGGAAATGAGCTAACTTAGTCATCTGATCAACAATAATCCAAATAGAGTCGAATTACCTTCAGTCTAGGGCAACCCAACCACAAAATCCATATTTACATTTTCCCACTTCCAAGTAGGGATCTCAATATCTTGAGTCGCACTACCGGGCCTTTGGTGCCCTACCTTCACTTGTTGACACACGGCACTTGGGTACGAGCTCGGCTATGTCCTTCTTCATACCATGCCATTAATACACCTCCTTCAAATCCCAACACATCTTAGTGGGTTCCGGGTGAATCAAATACAAGGAGTTATGGGCTCCACTCACAATCTTCCTGGAGAAGACTTGAAAAAGATTCCCCAAGCATGGTTAGGATGGATTATTTTTCCCTAAGATCACCCACATCCGGAACACATAACTGACTTTGATACCGAAACGCACCATCTCCCTCTTGGGAGAAAACCACTATCTTATTGGCAACCAACCTCTTCAACACAACCAATGACAGCTCTAGACCTTGCTTAGCCTTAACATCAACAATCACTCAAGATTCGACCCCATTCTAAACATGAACACCAACATTATTAGAGTCGGTCAGCCTAACAACCAATCTAGCCTAACATCCTTTGCTAGCTCTCTCTTCCCTTCACCAACAGAAACCACATTTCCCATAGATAGCCTATTCCGAGCAACGACTATAACACTTTCCTTGCCAAAATTACATTGTACACTCATCTCATAGCCCCCAAGGAGTCCCAACCCTCTTCTTAGTCCCAAGTTAAGATCCCTTTGAGTGAACACATATTGCGACTCTTGTGGTAGGTGAAAACATTGACACATATCCCCTACAAATAGTACCTCCCAATCATCAAGGCGAACACCACAGCCGCTAACTCAAGATTAGGAGCCGGGTAATTACGCTCTTGCACCTCCAATTGCCTTGAAGCCCAAGCTACCACCCTAACATGTTTCATAAGAACACAACCCCAAACCAAACCGAGGAGCACCACAATACACCACCAACTTATTTAAGCCATCCGGTAATGCCAAAATCGAATCTGATGTACGCCGACCTCTCAAGGCATGAGAACTCACCTCACATTAATCCGGCCATACAACTTGGCCTTCTTCTAGCCAACTTGATCAACGGAGATGCAATAGATGAGAAGCCTCCAACAAACTTCCATCGTAACCAGCCAACCAAAGAAAACTTCGAATATCCAAAGAAGCAAGCTAATAACGTTCAAACATACTCTTTTTTACAGAATATGGACGATCGTTAGCAGTATATTTACCCAACTAAGAGTCGGGGTCGATCCCACAGGGAATAGGTTGAAACAACTTTACTAGTTATCCTACTTTGATTGTTGGTTCTATTTCCAGAAAACAAACAATGCGAAAAAGTAAAAATGGGGGGTTTTTGAACTAAGATCCTAACTATGAGTACGAATGCAGATAAAAAAACTAAGGCTTAGACAGTTTAATGATGACCTAGGGTTGCGGTCCCCATTACATATAACTATTAAGCATTCAACATCGGGTTTATTGTTCTTTATATTGCATGCAAAATCTAGCGAGTTGGGTGACTTCTAGTTCACCTCCCGGTCCTTCCTAGAAGTATGTCATTCATCTCCTTTCGGTCTCAGAATGTTTTCGATACTAAGACTCACTTTGGATTTCAGAAAACTATCACCTCTCGGTCTCAAGTTCTTTAGATACAAGCTAATCCCCAAGCCTAAGTGTACCATCCCCTCTCGAGCTCAAGTGACTTAAATGTAGGTCGATTGCTTCTATCTACTGTTGTAATTCCCTTTTCCTAATCATTAATTTCCTTCCGGACAACTAACGAATACAGGCAAGTTCTTAATGCGTGCACTCATCAAGAAAGACTTTTAAGCAAAGGAAATCACAATACCTACGATACAAGTCTCAATAAAACCTTATGTTTTGCCTATTTCAACAAGACGTCATGGTTCCCACAACCCTAGTTGTGGTTCTAGATTATTGAACTTGCAAGGTTTAGAACAAGAATCATCATGTAATCCATGTTAAAATCACTTGCAAGGGAGAAGAAATCAATTCTTAATTCACACGCCAAAACGCAAAGCAAACAAGAATTAAAGACTTAAAACGATAATCGAAAACTCACAACTAATGTTGCAGCGTTGTTATTGAAGAGAAAATCTGGAAAAATTCGCCATTCAATGGTGTGACCAGCAGCCCCCATCGTGGGGTGCCAGAATCCCCTCTATAATCTATAAAACCTAGCTCTATTTATAATTTTAAAACAATCCTAAAACGAGTAGGAAAAGTAAACCTAAACTAAGTAGGAAAAGAATCTTAATTGCGCTTGGATTTCTTGTTGCAAACTGTTGCACGGGCTGTACCACGCCCCGTGGTCATTCAGACGTCCTGTGATGGCTTCCGTGGTGCTATACTTTGTGCAAAAGCTTTCCAACTCAGGCCTCCTTCATGTCCATCTTCACGACCCGTGAAAGTGCACACGAGTCGTGGAAGGCAGTCATGAGACTTGCCTTGGCCTTTCTTGTTTTCTCGCTGCCTAGGTGCCTTGTACGAGCTCCCTCACGGTTCGTGGAGTGCACCACGGTCCATGAAAAGGGTCGTGGTGAAGTCTTTGATGTCATTCCTGGAGGCTTCAACTGGACGGCCCGTTTCACGGCTCGTCAACATCACCACGGGCCGTGAACATGCTCGTGGTATGTTCCCTTTTTCCTTTTGGTTTTGTCTTGTTCCGTACACTCCTGGATCCTTTGGTTACTGCGTTAGCACAATCCTCACCCCATCATATTTCTACGTAACTGATCATGGGCAGCACATACTCCACACGCAACATTATCAACGCGCCTTGATTATTTCTTCGAGATAGCTTGTGACGTTAACGTTTTTAGTCTTTATTGCTGCTTTGTGTTGATTTTCCGGCCATACATATGAATGGTTTGGTGTGTTCAGGTCATCCACTGTCAACTCCCTTCACACTTGAGCAAATTCCAGCCTCAAATCAGTCCAACGCCCCTAATTCCATGAGATCCTCCTTTTCCTACAGAACAAACATAAAACACATATTAAACTACCAAATGCGCTTAAGAACTCACAATAATTCTATGTATTAAGCGTCGTAAAAGTCGTATTTTCACGACTTATCAACACCCTCAACTTAGATTCATTGCCTGTCCTCAAGCGATGACCAAAAACAAAACATAACGACGCGCAAAGACAAGTGTTTAACAGGAAGTACATAGCAACCTCTCAATCATCAAACTCATGCCCAAAAAGTAAACTTGCAATATGTTCACATCCAAGCAGACTCAGATAGATCAAATTAAGCATTATATCATACTTAGTTGGAACAAGTAGGCTAAAAAACAAAGATGAACCAGTTAGTATAGCAACCAAATAGCGCAATGATAGTGCCCCTCACTACAAAGAAGTCTCACACACAGTGTATAAATGCAATACAGAGACTGGAATGTAGACACTCACACTCAAAAAAAGATTTTCAACTGAAACACAAGTATAGACCATATGCTTGCCCTTATTTTCACCACCTTGACTCTCGAATAACCTTTTTAGGATCACTTTAGGACTTTTGCGGCTTGTAATGTAGGCTCGGGCTAGGGTGAGGTGCATTTAAGATCAAGTGACTTATTTTCCCCTCCAAGACACTGCTTTGACTTAGCAAGCTAATCCCCAAGCCTAAGTGTACCATCCCCTCTCGGGCTCAAGTGACTTAAACGTAGGTCGATTGCTTCTATCTACTGTTGTAATTCCCTTTTCCTAATCATTAATTTCCTTCCGAACAACTAACGAATACAGGCAAGTTCTTAATGCGTGCACTCATCAAGAAAGACTTTTAAGCAAAGGAAATCACAATACCTACGATACAAGTCTCAATAAAACCTTATGTTTTGCCTATTTCATTAAGACGTCATGGTTCCCACAACCCTAGTTGTGGGTCTAGATTATTGAACTTGCAAGGTTTAGAACAAGAATCATCATGTAATCCATGTTAAAATCACTTGCAAGGGAGAAGAAATCAATTCTTAATTCACACGCCAAAACGCAAAGCAAACAAGAATTAAAGACTCAAAACGATAATCGAAAACTCACAACTAATGTTGCAGCGTTGTTATTGAAGAGAAAATCTGGAAAAATTCGCCATTAAATGGTGTGACCAGCAGCCCCCATCGTGGGGTGCCAGATCCCCCCCATAATCTATAAAACCTAGCTCTATTTATAATCTTAAAACAATCCTAAAACGAGTAGGAAAAGTAAACCTAAACTAAGTAGGAAAAGAATCTTAATTGCACTTGGATTTCTTGTTGCAAACTGTTGCACGGGCTGTACCACGCCCCGTGGTCATTCAGACGTCCCGTGATGGCTTCCGTGGTGCTATACTTTGTGCAAAAGCTTTCCAAGTCAGGCCTCCTTCACGTCCATCTTCACGACCCGTGAAAGTGCACATGAGTCGTGGAAGGCAGTCATGAGACTTGCCTTGGCCTTTCTTGTTTTCTCGCTGCTTAGGTGCCTTGTACGAGCTCCCTCACGGTTCGTGGAGTGCACCACGGTCCGTGAAAAGAGTCGTGGTGAAGTCTTTGATGTCATTCCTGGAGGCTTCAACTGGACGGCCCGTTTCACGACTCGTTAACATCACCACGGGCCGTGAACATGCCCGTGGTATGTTCCCTTTTTCCTTTTGGTTTTGTCTTGTTCCGTACACTCCTGGATCCTTTGGTTACTGCGTTAGCACAATCCTCACCCCATCATATTGCTACGTAACTGATCATGGGCAGCACATACTCCACACGCAACATTATCAACGCGTCTTGATTATTTCTTCGAGATAGCTTGTGACGTTAACGTTTTTAGTCTTTATTGCTGCTTTGTGTTGATTTTCCGGCCATACATATGGATGGTTTGGTGTGTTCAGGTCATCCACTGTCAACTCCCTTCACACTTGAGCAAATTCCAGCCTCAAATCAGTCCAATGCCCCTAATTCCATGAGATCCTCCTTTTCCTACAGAACAAACATAAAACACATATTAAACTACCAAATGCGCTTAAGAACTCACAATAATTCTATGTATTAAGAATCGTAAAAGTCGTATTTTCACGACTTATCACAAGCATGTCAAACAATGCATATCCTTCACTAACTCCCTTTTGGACCTATCCATAAGATCGCTACAACGCCTTCCTCTCCTAGATTTGCATTATGAGCTCAAGGTAACTCTCCCTATTCGATAGGGAGGGATGGAGACAAAGGATTTTAAGACACACACCATGGCACGATTAGAATCAAGATAAGTGAAACATTTTCTAAAACGCCTTGTAGCCTCCTACACATAGATGTGGCGCGCTTCACACCCATGAATAAGACTCTACTTGACGCGGCATGTTGGACTCCGAGGACCATTTATAAACCTAGTGCTCTGATACCATCTTTTGTCACGACCCGAGGTCGGAGCCTAGATGTGACACGGCGAATGGGGACCCGAGAGTCCCCAAACAAGCCTCAAAGTATCAAATTTCCACATCATTGGTTCAAAATAAATTATTTAAACACATATATCTAAATGACGGAAATCAAATCTCAAGAGTCCATTCATTTATAGTTAAACAAAATGAGAAAGTTTTACAAGTGCCTAACATTTGCCTCTAGTCATAAGATGGGACGGGGGCCAAGACATGTCCCGGGCTCACCCTCAACTAAGAAGATAAATAGATAACAACATAGGTAGAAAGAAGGTGGCTTGTCCTTGGAAGATAGGACTCACCACAATATCAACTCTCCGAATTCGAGCTACCCGTCAAGTGGTGGATGATCATAACACACGGTCCCTACATGGTAAAATCATGTAGGCATAGAGTACGCATTAGTACGTTTGAATGTACTAAGTATGCGGGTATGCAATGTATGTGACTTACCGAACCTGCATAATCATGTTAAGTGGCAAGGGCACATAATATACAAGGAATATATATTCAATGGAAATTTAATATACAAGATGCCATGAAACGCGTGATGCGTGTAATGCGGTAATGCTCCTATATATATATATATATATATATATAAAGGGGATGGACTATAACCGACACACCCAAGTCCATGCGAGCTATTACATGAACTGGACCGAATTGGGACCTCTCATCGGCGGGGAGAAGATTACTTGCCAAAGGTAATCTACATCACACCTTACGGGCAACCCCTACTTTCAGTGGATGGCCACCTTCCTCACGGGGACTCTCATTTCAGAAGGGTTTTCATAATCAAGGCAAGACATGTCATAACCTTATATAGATAGACGAATTACATCCATCCCTATGTAGGCACATAGTTCAAGGAAAGGGAGAGGGACCTTGGGGCTATCCCTAACGCCCCCAATCCATCGGTGCTAAGTACACATCCCACAAGAGTACTTATATTTATATATACATATGCTTTCGAGAGAAAGAGGGAGTCAATTAATCCTTTTCAAAATGTTAAATGCACACGTAGGCTCAAATGCCAAATCCTAATCTATGACCATAATGCTTATGCAAGGAATAACTCATCTACACATATACCAAATTGGTGCCAAGCACCCAAGAGTCTCTAAGAGCCAAGTACAAGATGTTGTAAACACCCAAGGTGCTCAAAGAGCCAAGATACAAGATGGTGTAAACACCCAAGGTGCTCAAAGAGCCAAGATACAAGATGGTGTAAACACCCAAGGTGCTCAAAGAGCCATAATCATAGACATACCGGTGATCACCTTCTTGTCATATCCCATGTCTTACTAAAATTCACATTATAGTTTCCTTTTCGGACAAAATTTGGGCTTAACCCACATTTCCAAATTTTGTTATATCAATTCCATGAGTATGATGCAATGCAAAATGTAAGAATGGCATGGGTAATGTAGAGTATATTCAAATGTAACAATAAGAGGTAAAAACTAGAAAATCCATAGTAAAATTAGTAAAAATGGTAGTAACATCACCCATGCATAAAACATAATTAAAGGGACATGCAAGTTCATAATTCCATAATCCAAATAGTTCATAGCTCAAGTAACTCACCATAGTTCAAACTTAACATAACTCAAATTTCTGAATATTAACTAGCTCATGCATGGTTCAAAATATCAAGTTCAAGTAGTAAAATTCACATTTTAAGTAGACAACTCATAAATAGTTTAGGAAGGAACTTGGGTCTTCTTGGTTTGAAGAGACCAAGAATCAACACCCACATACCTGGTTGAAGACAACACTAACAAGGATGGACTTCAAATTGAGAGCCTAAGCTTGACAAGTCCTAGAGAGAAATTGGCAAGTCTTGGTGGAGTGAATTAAAGAGAGGGAGAGAAATGAAGTAGAAATGGCTGAAGTGTGAGGGTCAGAGGCTTATATAGGAGGCTTAGGAGGGTTGGGAAAAGACCAAATTTTTATTTAAAATATTCAAAATTACCGAAATGCCATTAATGAGACGGACCCCAAAATTGGCCCGTTTGAGGCATGCGGGCCGGTACACGGTCCGTGTAGAGTCACACGGACCGTTTACTGTACCGTGGTCCCAGATTTCAATTTTTTGGAGGCGAGATTTTCCGGACCAAGTATCACCACACGGTCCGGTAAACGGACCGTCTGGGGTCACACGGACCGTACAATGGTCCGTACGAAGGTACCAAGGCAAGAGACACACTTAGAACACAATTTGGCAAGAAAATAGTGACCAACTTCAGCCTCACGGACCGTTTGCTGCCACACGGTCCGTGTGGCTGGCCGTATGGCTTGCCTGCACGGGCAGGCTGAACAAAAACGAGCATAACTCCTTGGTCCGAGCTCGGAATTAGCTGAAACCAGGTTCGTTGGAAAGCTAACTCAAAGAGATTTAATTTGATATATTTTAGGACACCTAATTCGTTTTTTGCTAAGAGATATGGCTATTTAAAGTTGACCCTTCTACCGAATCATATGAAGAACCTTTAGGATTAGTGTTAGAGAAGTTTAGGAATGTAAAAAGGGGTTTCAAAGGTCATAAAAAGCCTTGGGGATGAACCAAAATATCAAAAACATCTCAATAAAATGGATCCTTTAATTTCACAAGGGCCTTGACACGGTTAGCTTCACGGTCCGTGAAGCTTTTCACGGCCCGTGAAGGCTCCCGTCTGGCCCAGACAGGTTTTACAAAAACGGGCGTAACGTCTTGCTACGAACTCGGAATGAGGTGAGACTAGATGCGTTGGAAAGATGATTCAAAGGGCTTCGATTTGATATATCATGGTCCACCCAGTTCATTTCGAGCTAAGAGATATTCTTATTTAAAGTTGGCCCATCTATCGGCACTTGAGAATAATATAGCCAAGGGAATTCCTTTAAACTTGACTTAATGTAGGAGACCCATGATGATCTTAAACAACATAGATAAGCTAGAATTGAAGGCTTGAGAGTGAATTTAGCTTGAGCATAAGGTCCCGTACTTAGAAATATCTCACTCCGGAAGCTTTACGGATGACCTCACGGCCGTGATGGCTCCCATGAAGTGCCACCTTGGTCCAAGACTTTTCCGAAATCAATTTTCATGCTTTCTTGAGGTCGTACAAAATTCCGGGTCCTTACAGTTTCCGTCACTTTAAACAGGGCCAAGATTCCGGTACTCATGTCGCTAATGATCGGTTGCCTCCTTCTAGGGCACCGGTTGGTGGCGGTCAGGGATACCCTGCGTGCGACAAGTGTGAGAAGCCCTACACGGGAGTTTCCTAGAGAAATTTGGGTGTTTGCTTCAGATGTGGTGATAAAGATCATAAGATTGCTGATTGTCCTAGGAATACTCGTAGAGGCCAATGTCAGGTGGCCCAAGGTGAGCAAGGCCAACAAAGAGCTCCCCAAGGTGTTGCCCCAAAGAACAATTGATCCTTGCACTCCAAGCCCGCCAGGATGTTGTGATCGGTATGTTAAAACTCTTTGATTTTGACGCTTATGTTTTGCTTAATCCGGGTGCAAATTTGTCTTTTATGACTCCTCTGTTAGCTTTTAAACTTGGTTTGAGTCGCAAGGTTTTCAGAGACCCTTTCTCGGTTTATACTCCCATGGGTAAATCTGTTGTTGCATATAGAGTCTATCATGGTTTCCCTATTTCTGTGTTGCACAAAATTTTTCTGTGTGATCTTGTTGAACTTGAGATTTTTGACTTTGACGTGATTCTTGGGATGGATTGGTTGCATGCATCATATGCCTTTATAGATTGTAGAACCCGAAAGGTCAAGATTCAACCTCCCAGTGAGTCCATTCTTGAATGGAAGGGTGGTGACTCCTGTATTAAAGGTCAATTTATTTCCTACCTCAAGGCACGGAGAATGATTTATAAGGGGTGCATTTATCATATTGTGAGGGTCAAGGATATGGAGTCCGAAGTGCCTACTCTTGAGTCGGTCCCTGTGGTGAATGAGTTTTGGATGTGTTCCCCGAGGAATTACCGGCATCCCTCCAGAAAGAGAGGTACACTTTGGCATAGAACTTCTTCCAGATACTCAACCTATATATATTCCTCCTTATCACATGGCGCCGGTAGAGTTGAAAGAATTAAAAAAGCAGTTAAAGGATTTGTTAGAGAAGGGTTTCATTCAGCCTAGTATATCGTCGTGGGGTGCTCCAGTGTTGTTTGTAAGAAAGAAGGACAAAACTTTTCGGATGTGTATTGATTACAGGCAACTGAATAAGGTGACCGTTAAGAATAAGTACCCATTGCGCAGGATTGGTGACTTGTTTGACCAGCTTTAAAGGTCTACTCATTTCTCCAAGATTGATCTTCGTTCCGAGTATCATCAGCTAAAGGTTAGGGAGTGTGACATTCCCAAAATAGTGTTTCGGACAAGGTATGGCACTTTGAGTTTGTGGTGATGTCGTTTGGCCTAACCAATGCTCAGGTCGTGTTTATGGACCTAATGAATCGGGTGTTTAAGCCATTCCTTGACAGTTTTGTGTTGGTCTTCATTAACGACATTCTCATTTACTCCTGAAGTGAGCAGGAGCACCTGGATTACTTGAGGATGGTCCTCCAAACTTTGAGAGAGAAGAAATTATATACCAAGTTTAGCAAATGTGAATTTTGGTTGGGCGAAGTGGCTTTCCTTGGTCATGCGGTGTCTGGCAATGGCATCAAGGTGGATTCGAAGAAGGCCGATGTCGCACCTCATTTTCGAACCGGTCGAAATAGGTCACAACATCACGTGATCGTGCTCTTTTGGTTTTTGGAAAAGATGTTTTAGAGTCGCCACCTAATTTTAAGGAAAATATTAGGAAACCAATTTAAGAAAATTTAAATGTAGACTCTGTTTTGATTTGCGAAACCAGTAAAATTCTAGGTAAGAGTTTTGGTTACTCGAGGGGAAGGTGTTAGGCATCCCTCAGAGCCTATTCGGAAATAGTCCTTAAACTTAGCTTAGGAAAATAATTTATTGATAAAATTTTCATTTGTTATTTCTTGAATTTAGTGATAAGAAAATTTCATTAGGAACAAAAATACAAGGTATGTCATATGTATGTCTATAAATACTAGTAGAAAAATTTCAATAATGACATATTTAGTATACAAAATTAATGACTAGGTAAGTAGGTAATAAACTGGAAATGTATAAAATTTATGTATTTAAAATATAGATGTATGTTTAAGATTATAAGGAATAAATGAGCACGTAAAAACTTGTCGTAAGCAATATATTAAAATATTGAGTATGACAACTCATCATTTTATTTACAAAAATAATGGGTGAGATGCAAAATATAATAATATGCGTAATTTGAGTAAAATTATCTAAGAATAAATTTTGAATAAATGAATGAATAAAATAACATAACATAACATAAAGCAAAATAATATAAAGAATGCTAAAATTCATGTAAAACTTGCGATAAAATATGCCATCCAAATATATGAGAGTTTGTTATTTTATTTATGCGGGACAAAATATGTGCGATAACGTATATGTCAACGTATAATGATTTGTAATTTTATTTTTATAAGAAGGGTAAATAACATTCGTAAAGAGAAGAAAATAGAAAAGAGAATGATATAATTCATATATCAAGATGATATATCAAGTACATAGAAAACTTAAGTTATACGCTTTTATGTGTATAAAGTATGCATAACATAAATTTTCTAAAATTAAATATGTTATCACACCGTGAAATAAATAATCAAATAAATATACTTGAAATGTATGAAGATCTTATGAAGATATATGCTTTAAAAATAGGCTAATGTAAATTAATCACAACTCATATATATTTCAAATATGAAATTTATCGCTTTATTTGTACATAAGATAAAATAACATAATAATATCAATAATAATAAGAGATGAAATATAAATATAATAATATAAGATAGGGAATGAATAAATTTGAGTAGAAGTTCAAGTATAGTTTCAAGAAAAAAAAGGGAAATAAAGAGCGTTAAAATATTATGTAAACGCATTGTCTAATATGTATTTGTTATGAAGAGAAATATATATACGAACTTTGTTCAAAATATGCACGTCTCATTATTTTGTTTATGATGATAAAATAACTATACGTTGTAAAATGATAAGATGCAAAAATTTATGTTCCATTTATAAGTAACTAACATTCAAAAAGATAATAATATGGCTTGTGTAAAATAATATACCGAGTGTAGAGAAAAAATGAAAATATATACCTTATATATGACGTATACATTTATATACCTTGTCTATTTTGAACCTGTTAAGAAAAATCTAAAATTTGAAACATAATAAAATTACTTGAGTCATATTTGATTTAAAATGATATGATAATGTCTTATAAAGAAATTAATCAAACAAGACTAAGATAGACCAAATATATATTATGTCTTTTAAAATCAACTAAAGGAGTTTAAATTGACTCAAATGGTAACATTATATTGTATTTTGAGAAAATTAATTTTAAAACCTCAAGTAGCCTAATTATGGGATTCATTCTATAATGAATTTTATCAATTATAAGGTCAATGTTCATTACGATAAATGATCCATTCCTAAAGATAATTATCTAGGCCTTTGGTTAATTTGAAAACTTAATTTGAAAAACAATTTCTCTAAGGACTTTACCCTATTTTAGAAGAACATTTAAATAATTATTATGAAAAATTCTCAAGACTATAACATCAACACTAGATTCGCTAGCAAATAAACTAATCACAAAATAATCTTCAAACTAAAAGAAAGTTAGCTAAGGTATCAACATCCATATAAAAGAATATTAATCGATTTGTATCAAAAGAAATGTAATCAAATGGTGATAGAGAAGGCCAAGAGATGCCGACTCCTAATTTACGAGACTCCGAGCGCGGTGATGATCCTAATAGCTGTTGACCCAATATTTCAAACAAAAATGAGCTCCAAATTAGAAACTCTAGTCCTCCGAGTGCACATGAAAGACAAAGGAAAAAAAATAAGAATTAGGAATCATGTAGCAAACTAATAGCAAAACGTAACATATGTACAATTTTATGTTTTGGGCAAAATTCCAACCAACAGGTGATAACTTAGCTAGAGAAAAGGAGCAGCTTTGAAAAAGATTTAAACACTCCAATTATTTGAACCAAATAGGCATAAAAGTTATTACATTCCATATAGTGAAGGTTGAGGCAGTGATTAGGACTCATTCCGGTTTAAACAATAATTCTAACATAGAGATGTAATTCCAATACGTTACATAGAGATCAAACACAATACTAAAGATGAACCGGCACCACCTAGATTAGAATCCAAGATAAGGAGAAGAACTTTAGTTATCAGGGGAGAGGCCATCACATGAGCAGATGCAAACTGGATTTAACAAAAACAATTTCAGCATGTAAAAAAATGCACTCACTCTTTTTTTTAAATAGGAGCAATTTTTCTATACTTATTCTATATAAGGGATGTTATGTTATTACAGAGAAAGCCAGATTGAGAATTTTGCAATACTAATAACTAAAGTAGTGCTAGGAAATGAAAGATGGGGAGTTTCTATTTATTAAAATGTTGCAGCAGCAGGAAATAGGGAGAAACATAGTGGAGAAGTAGAATTACAACAATATAAGAGAGTAAAATTAGTTAATCTTCATAGGTACTGCACTCCCAGGTTTCAGGATTATCTTGGCAGTAAGTCATCGAAATATACAAAAGAGCTCAAGTCAATAATCAGTTCATCAACTATATTACTCAATCGAGTTTTATGAGTTAGACTCCAGAGCTAATATACTAATGGCGGACTGCATTATTTTAAGTAAACTCACTTAATCCGTGTTCCATAAGTAAATATTTGTCCAACATTCTTGGCTTTAGATGAAGACGGACAACTCCAAATCTTAAACAAACCAGTCCATGGACCCATTTTAATTCGAACTTATTCGAAACCTTCATCATGGACGACCAATGGATGGACTTACAACCATTCAATCCAAGTAATAATGAGTAAATAACAATGAGAAACTAGAAGTAAACATGGGTTGAACCAAGCATGTCGTATCAATACTTACACATTGAGAATTATGTAACCTGTATATTGATTCAAACAACATGAATACAACATTTAACACCTAAATAGGTAGAAAAGACAACCATCAATTCATGATAAAAGGGAATTAAACAAATACAAGTCTGATAGGTAAAGGATCAATCCTCTAAATGACATTCGTTTAGATAAACAATTTAATGCAGAAAACTTTCAGCGAAACACAGTAGCCGAATGTACTCAAGTTGGCAGAATCAAGACAAACAATGCTAAAGTGATATTTTACTCCCAAAAAACAGAGAACAAAACGTAAAATAAGGGGGCGATCACTGACTTTGTGGAGCAGCAAACTAAAGCTCGTTGTCAAAGATTAGCTTGGAACTCTTTCCGAACTTGAATTCAAGACCAAAAACGGACAAGCCAAACTAATTCTTGAAACTGAATACTTGAAATATATATTTTTCCTTTTTATTGAAACAAATTGGTATATATCCAACAAGGAGCCATAACTACACTTTGAAAAAGAAACTGAAAGAACTCAAACAGAAAATTGGGATGAGGTTGAGCGCTAATCGCATGTACGACTAAGTTAACAGTTAACTTTGTAACGTTACTAACATCCTTTAATCTGCTATGAGTTTATTTCTAAAAAAATGCAATGGGGAGAACATTTATATACCCACGTGGTAACATTCCAATGGCTATAACTTGATTCCAAAATCTGTAAACACTCCAATGGCTATAACTTGATTCCAAAATCTGATATGAAGCGACACTATTAATATATTCAGAAGCAAAATAGCCACCAGTTCACAGTGAAGGAAATTAAACAAGCACACATCAGATAGCTAGAAACCCAACCCTTTATATCAATAATTTCATGCAAATATTTTCATAGAAAACCAATAGCTGAACGAAGACATGTTGACGGAATCAAGATAAACAAAACCAAAGTGGTATTTCACTTCTAAAACAGAGAAAAATGTAAAATACGAGTGATTACCGACCTTGTGTAGAGCAGCAAACAAGAACTTCAACGTCAAGGATTCCGGTCACCACTTTCTTCAAACCTGAACTCGATGCCGAAAGGAAAACAGAAAAGTAATTTCGAACTGTATTGCTAGAAGTATGTTTTTTTTAGATTATTTTTCCATCTCTTTTCCTTGATCCTTTGGTGTGAAAAACAAATCCTATTTATAGGCAAGATTGAGATCTGTTTTGGGGGGAAATCCATCAAACAAATTTTTGAAAATTTTTGAAACTTATAGTGAAATAGGGGTGTAGAAATGGTGAAAAGATGGAGGAAAAGAAGTCTAGGGTCACCTTTCGGATCGATGAAGACGTTTTGGAGGCCATTCATGGCGGATCCCCTGGGTAAATCTTGAAACTCAACATTTCCCGAGTCTTCTCCTTCCCAAAGCATGAGGGAGACGTTGGAGGTGACGATTCCTTGCTCCTCTGCGCAAAATCCGATAGATTTGGTAGAAAGGGAAAGGGGTCGCAGGGCTAGGGGCTGAGAAAGAGAGAAAGAGGAAGCACAACCTGCTTCTGAAAAGGAGCATATGGCTACTGAATCAAGAAAAGATTTGTTGGTTGATCAGGACCGTTCGATCCTTTAATCCAACGATCAGAAATAAATCAAGAGTCAAAATAAATAGATATACATATTATATATATAATAGGTAGGATCCAAATTAAATTGGTCCGTCAGATCAAATTGGAGGGCTGAGATTGTAGATGAAGAAGCACAATCCATGTGCTTGCCTACATGGAACTCATGGATTGGCTAATTTGAAGGAACTTGGATTGCCAAATTTGACTTAATTAATCTTTTTCAAATTATGACCAATTTATTTATTTAAAAGTCATATACCAATTTTTTTTAAATCATAATTTTTGCAAGATTAATTATTTTCACAAAATTTGATCATTCTAAAAATAAAATTAGTATGGGTTGGTTATAAGATCAATTAATAAGGCTCCTTTTATTAAAAAATATATGAAGATCATTTCAATTAAAAAGAAAAAAATTATTGTTTAATCAAAAATCGACTTGATACTTTAAAACGATATTCATCTGTCATAAACTTCTCGAAAATGATGAAAGCAAATAGTAACATTCATATTTTGATTAGTTTTTATCAGAAATAATATCCGTAAAATAATTGGTCGAACCATAAAAATGAGAAGTTTATCAATAATAAAAAAAATCAACAACAACAACACAATAAAATAATAATAATTGCATTCTTGGTAGTAAAATATTTCATACCTTATAAAAGTTTTATCATTCCTTAAAAAGAAAATCCTTTTCCTTTCTCTTTATTTTTTATTCAAGTTCAACTAATTGAACTCGGAGAGCCAAAATTAGAAATTTAAAATTTAAAATTATTAGAGAGCCAAAATCGGGAGAAAAAATAAAAAGTACAAAATAAAAAAATAAAATTAAAAATCGATTACTTTGCAGGATAAAGTTATTTGACAAGAATTAAATAAAATTAGTATGGATTAATAATGAAATTAAATTAGTCAAGCTTCTTCATTTGAATAACATAAGAAAATATTTACTCGTAACAATGAGGAATCATGTTTGATAAAAAATACAAATAAAAATGAAATAAAATAAAAAATGATTGAGTACTTAAAATGATATTTGTATGACATAAAATTCTCAAGGATGCTAAAGAAGGTAGTAAATAATATATTTTAAAAAAATATATGTATCTAATCTTTGTAGGAAATAATATCCATAAAAAA
The DNA here is from genome assembly GCA_029948455.1 of Solanum rostratum. Taxonomy (NCBI): domain Eukaryota; kingdom Viridiplantae; phylum Streptophyta; class Magnoliopsida; order Solanales; family Solanaceae; genus Solanum; species Solanum rostratum. Next base: position 28,513,300 of record CM057056.1, on the reverse strand, counting down.
TGTTTGTCGAACAAAAGTAAGAAAATTTTATCAAAATACTAGAAACGGCAATAATAGTAATAGTAATAATAATAACAAAATTTTATGATAATAACAATAGTAGTAGCAGTAATGAAAAAATATTTCGTAAATGTTTTTATTATCCTTTTCTTTTCTCTTTTGAAAAAACTTTTAAAAAAAAGAAAAGAAATTAGACTAATTAAATATGACGAGCCAAAATTGGGTGTTAACAACCGAGGCCGTAAAGAATTGGCCTAGACTGTTGACTCCTTCAGATATTCGCAGTTTCCTTGGGTTGGCCGGGTATTACAGAAGGTTTGTCTATTGCATCTCTATTGACAAAGTTGACCCACAAGAAGGCTAAGTTTGTGTGGACGGACGAGTGCGAGTGGAGTTTTCAGACTTTAAAGGATCGGCTTACATCGTCTCCCATCTTGACTTTACCGAAGGGTTTGGAGGGATTCATGGTGTATGGTGATGCCTCGCGGATTCGATTGGGTTGCGTGCTTATGCAACAGGGTAAGGTAATAGTGTATACATCAAGGTAGTTGAAGGTGCATGAACGTAATTACCCAACAGACGACCTTGAATTGGCAGTGGTGGTTTTCGCTTTAAAGATTTGGAGACATTACTTGTATGGGGTACATGTTGATGTGCTCACCGATCACAAGAATTTACAATATGTATTCACTCAGAGGGATCTCAATTTAAGGCAAAGGAGGTGGTTGGAGCTCCTAAAGGATTACGACATGAGTGTTCTGTATCATCCCGGCAAGGCCAATGTTGTGGCCGATGCTCTCAACAGGTTGTCTATGGGGAGTATGGCGCATCTTGGGGAAGAAAAGAAGGAGTTGGCAAGAGATATTCACCGGTTAGCTAGGTTGGGTATCAGGTTGGCTGATTCGAGCGATGGTGGTGTTCGTGTTCAAAGTGGGGTAGAATCCTCCGTGGTGAGTGACGTAAAAGCTAAGCAAGATTTAGACCCATCGTTACTTGAATTGAAGAAGTTGGTTGCTGAAAAGGAGATTGAGGTGTTCTCCAGAGGGGGATATGGTGTACTCCGGTACCAAAACCGACTTTATGTTCTGGATGTAGATGATCTTAGAAGGGTATTTATGAGTGAGGCTCACAACTCTCAGTATTCTATTCACTCGGGGTCTACTAAAATGTATCAGGATTCAAAAAAGTGTATTGGTGGCATGGTATGAAGAAAGACATCGCTAAGTTCATATCCAAATGCCTAAGTTGTCAACTAGTGAAAGTAGAGCACCAAAGGCCTGGTGGCTTGGCCCAAGACATTGAGATTCCCACATGGAAATGGGAAGATGTGAACATGGATTTCGTGGTTGGGTTGCCTTGGACCCAAAGGTAATTTGACTCCATTTGGGTTGTCATGGATTGGATGACGAAGTCGGCTCATTTCCTACCGGTCAAGACTACCTTCAGCACCGAGGACTATGCAAGGTTGTATATCCAAGAGTTGGTGAGGTTGCATGGGGTGCCTAGGTCCATTATATCGGATTGTGGTACCCAATTCACTTCCCACTTTTGGAGGTCATTTCAGAAGCAACTTGGAACTAAGATTAAGTTGAGTACTGCTTTTCATCCTCAAACCGATGGCCAAGCGGAGAGGACTATTCAAACCTTGGAGGATATGTTGAGGGCTTGTGTATTGGAGTCTAAGGGCAATTGGGATGACCATCTTCCACTCATTGAGTTTGCTTATAATAATAGCTTCCATGCTAGCATTAGTATGGCGTCATTTGAAGCTTCATATGGGAGAAGGTGTAGATCACCGGTGGGGTGGTTTGAGTTGGGAGAGATGGAACTAGTTGGTTTGAATTTGGTGATGGAGGCCATGGATAAGGTGAAGGTGATTAGGGAAGGGGTGAAAACGGCCCAAAGTCGTCAAAAGTCTTATTCGAATGTTAGGAGAAGGGATCTTGAGTTTCGTCTCGGTGATTGGGTATATGTGAAGATTTCGCCTATGATGGATGTGATGCATTTTGTTAAGAAGGGCAAGCTAAGCCCCCGGTATGTTGGCCTTTATAAGATTGTTAAGCGAATTGGTAGGGTGGCTTATAAGTTGGAGTTGCCTCCAGATTTGAGTTCCATTCACCCAGTCTTTCATGTGTCTGTGTTGAGGAAGCTAGTTAGTGATCCTAGCACTATTGTGCCCTTAGAAGGGATCGAGGTTGAAGAAAATTTGTCTTATGAGTAAGTGCCGGCGGAAATCTTGGATAGGCAAGTAAAGCGGCTTCATAACAAGGACGTAGCTTCGGTGAAGGTGCCTTGGAGAAATCAACATGTGAAGAGTGCTACTTGGGAGGCGGAGCTGGACATGGTGAAGCGATACCCTCATCTTTTCCCAATCTACCCAAGCCTTAAGGTATTAGGATTCTTCCTTATCTAATGGTGCCATTTCTTGCCCTTTTGGGTCTCATGACATGACATGCATACATGTGTACAAAAAAGGATTTTATTAATGTTATGAGTGACTTGAATATGATTTTGATATGAGTTTAAAGGCTTTGAATAATGCTTTTGGCACGATTTTGAATAATGAACTATGCATTGTATCTTATGTTAGGTGTTTCATGCTCTAAGTCAAGCCTTTTAAGCCTTGTTCTTGCACATTCGGGGATGAATGTTCCCAAGAGGGAGATGATGTAAGGACCCGGATTTTTTCGAGTGGTGTTTCCTAAATCTCTTGGAATTTTCCCAAGTGAATTGCCAGGCGTCACTTCACAGAGGGCCCACACGAGTTGTGTTGTGGCCTCACGTGAAGGGCCACTTGATCCAGTTAACGGTTGGGATAACTTGAGACGGAAGGAAATTTTGGCCTAGTGAGGGCAAACGGACACTCACATGGTCTATGTGATGTGTCACGGACCGTGTGGCTCTCCGTGTGACTCACTATATAAAATCTTTCTAAAGATGCAAGTATCGTCTCGTAACTTTATTCCTGCAAAAATTATTTGAAGTACCTTCCCACAATCGATGTCACGACCCGTGTGAAGTCACACGGACTGTGTGGTACCCATTAGCTCCGTATGAATTTCCTCTGCGAACTTTCTAAGTATTGGATCACGGCCCGTGTGATGTTTCACGGACCGTGTAGTGGACCGTGTGGGCCTAACGGTCCCAATTTTGGTCCGTTTCATTAATGGCGTTTGTGTAATTTTGGTTTATTTTAATCATGAATTATGACCTTTTACCTATCCTAAACCCTAATTCATTTGATATTCCATCCACTCTTAATTCATTCTCCTAAAACCTTCTACCCCTCACAAGATCACCTCTCTATTCCTCTCTACTCCCTCCCCCCTAAAGGATCAAAGTTAGGGTTCTATTGAAGTCTAATTCAAGCCAAGTTCTGCTCCTCAATTAAGGTATGTGGGATTGATTCTTGGTCTCTTTCAACCAAGAAGACCCAAAGTTCTTTCAATCTATTTCATGAATTTAGTTTACTTTAAATATGAGACTACATTATTTGATTTTATTAAATTAATTAGTGTATGGGTGGTATTTTACCTATAATTTCAATTCATTTTGAGTACTAATATGATGATCTACATTGAGTTATAAAGTATGAACATGTATGTCCCCTTTAAAGTTGTTTTATACATGGGTGATCTATATTATAATTTACATGTGGATTTAATTATGGATTTACTCAATTTTATATTGTGATATTGATTTTAACTTGAATCTAGGTTATTCATGCCATCCTCACATCATGCATTTGCTTTGCATTCATGAACATTGATATATGAAAATTACGAAATAGGTTAAGCCCAGCTATATTTTCTGAAATGATTATGGTATGATTCTGATAAGATATTGGCTATGACAAAAAGGTGATCACAAATATGTCCATGATTCTGGCTCATTGAGCATTTTGGGTGCTTGCACCATTCCGTATTTGTGAATGAGCTATTCCCTGCATGAGCATTACAAGTATGAACTATGATTTTGCATTTGAGCCTAAATATTTATTGAACAGTTTGAAATGAACATTGCATTTCATGGTGAGTTCGTAAGGAAGGTGACCATCCACCGAAATGGTGAGTTCCATAAGGTGTGATGTAGATTGCCTTTGGCAAGTAGTTTTCTCCTACCGATGGGAGGTCTTTATCGGACTAATTCGTGTAATAGCTCGCAGGGATTTGAATTGTTGGTTATAGTCTTTCCCCACTATATATGAGCATTGTTGCATTTCATGCATCATAAATTTCATGGCATCTTGTATATTTCTCTATTGGATATATGATTCTTTCTATATTATGTGCCCTTGTCATCTAACATTAAAATGCAGGTTTAGTAAGTCATATGCATTGCATGCTCGCATACTTAGTAAATTCATATGTACTAACGCATACTCTATGCCTACGTGATTTTACCATATAGGGGTCGAGCACTTTGATTATCAACAGGTTGACGAATAGTCGATCCCGGAGTATATTGTGGTGAGTCTCGTCTTCTGAGGATGAGCCAACTACCCTTTTTTATTGCTATTTCAGACGATCTTCCTTATTGAGGTGAACCCGGAACTTGTCTTGACCCCCGTTCCTTGACTAGAGGCATTTGTTGGACTTTATGCAAACTCTTCTGAAATTCATTTGTCATAACTAGTATTTTCCTTACGTATTGTTGGAATGATTGATGAGAACCCCTATTTGACCATATGTATGCTTGTTGTGGAAATGTGGGAAGTCCCTAGCCCCATATTGCCCCATAGAGTGAGTCATATTTCCCCGTCCCTTAGAACTATATGTTGCTAATTGAATGTTATTCTTGAACCGGTGATGTGGATATAGAAACTTGAGGCTTGTTGGGGACTCTCGGGTTCCCATTCTCCATGTCATATCTAGGCCCTAACCCCGGGTCGTGACAAACTACCAAAGCTTTAACCGGTGAAAAACTCGGTGGTAGTTCATCTAAGTCTACAAGACAACTACCACTTAGATTTAATACGGAAGATTTTACACATGTAGACGACACTTGTTTTAATATTGATTCTAATATGAAATTAGAATACGAATTTATTGGACGAAGATTTTGTTTTAATGAAGATTTATCAGAAGATGATAATGAAATTAATGAGGACGGCGATATTTTTTATGACGATGAAACTCAACCCCCATATACTACTACTACTCCCTCCTCCCACTCCCGCTCCCACTCCCCCCGTACAACCATCGGCATCTAATAGGCCTAAGATGGAACGTGTTAAAAATCTGTTGTTTGACAATTTTTAACACAAAACAAGGATAAAATAAAAGCAATTTGTAATAAATGCTAGCATGTTTTAAACCATAAAACTTCGAGAAAGAGGGGTGGGATGGGTCATTTGAAAAATCATTTAATAAATTATTGTAAATTAGAATTTTTGCATCCTCAAGCCATTGCAGATGCCAGAAAATATGGAACTCTCATTTCCGAAGAATCCGTTCAAATATGATGCAGTCGCAATTAAACTGTAACACCCCAACTTTTTTTTCTAAAATTGAGCCATCTTTCATATGATATACGATCTTAATTGATAATTCTTAATTGAGCATAGATGTTAAAGTTCATTCCTTAGAGTAGGAATAGAATTGGAGATGATAAAAGGGTCTTTTACATCAAGTCAAGTCTAAAGAATTTATAGCGACTAAGTTTTTGTATGAGTTGATAGAAGGGTCAACTTCAAATGACCATATCTCCTAACGTGTAATGAGTTATATGACCCATAATGTATCAAATTAAAGATCTTTGAATTATCTTTCCAACGCATCTTATTTCGTCTTAATCAGAGTTCGGAGTAGAAAGTTATTACTATTTTATTGGAGACCTGCAAAGTTGTTTGAAGGTTCGCGACGGCTCCGCGACGCAGACCTATCGCAAACCCTTTCTGGATAAGCTAAACGATGTTCTTTTATTTTATTTTTAGGATACTTTTATCCTAAAGCCTTTGGGGGTCTATTTAAGTCCCAAAATGCATAAAACGTTAGTTTTCATAAGTTAAAATCCTTTCCTTCACTCCTAAACATAAACGCTCAAGAATCATCAAGAAAGTCATCAAGTTAGGATTAACTTTCAAGATTCATCATCAAGGTGAGTCATTCTTCATAAACCTTAAGCTACCCAACCTAAATTTTTTTATCTATTCATGAATCCCTAATAGGATCTTAAATCCTAACCTAGGGTTTCAAGAAACGAATTCAAGAATCCCAAGAAAAGATTCCTTGATTTTTCTTTGTCAAGAATTAGAGTTCTCTCAAGAATCAAAGAGAAGCCCTTCAACAATGTCTTTCAAAGTTCTTCCACTCTAAAAGAACTACCGAGATTGAGGATTTTCTCCAAGAAATTGAGTATTCATCAAATTTCAATTGTAATATCAACTTTTCAGGTATGTAAGGCTAAACTAAAAGCATGAGATTGTTCTCTCATGTGTCCCATAGAGGTCATAGATGAGTTGATGGTTGAAGAGTCTATATGCATAAATACTTAAGGGTTTTCATTGAAAAATTGATTTGAAAGTACATGTTTTCTACGTTGATGATCATCATACTATTTGTTTTCTTGAAGTTAACAATTTTTTCATGAGATTTTGCATAACCTTGCATCATTATTTGAAAAGCATGCATAACGAACGTAGGGGGATGAGTCTAGAGCTTTGACGATGATGATGTCTGTGATGTTGTGATTGTGTTTCAAATTGATGAGAGTCTTGATGATAATGTTGATGTTCATGAGTCTTAAAACTTGAAATTAAATTCTAAAAAGAGTGTTTCGAGTCTATGATGTTGATGTTGATGTTGATCAGATGAGTTGATGTTGATGTTGAGGTACTATGTCCTTATGGGACTGATGATGATGTATTATGTCCCTATGGGACTGATGATGATGATGTTTTATGAGCATGTCCAGTTCTGGGAGGAGTATTGAGCACTGAAATAGGTGAGAGTGAGTCCCACTTGAACCCATTAACTACGTGGCGTGCGTAGGAAGAGAGGATTGAACCGCAATGCGGATGACTCCTTTCTTGTCCAAAAAGAGGACTGAGGTTTTTTTCTTGTGGATTCACTAAGGTTGATGTCCTTTACCTCGGGCAGGGTACTGGATGGATTTGGCAACGGCATCGCTTCGTTGTATATTACTGGCTCATAGATGATGGTCGTCGGTTACAGAAACTCCCAGTGAGGTCTTACTTAATAGTATTCTGATGTTGATGTGATGGTATGAGTCGAGTTCCCTCGAGTTGAGTCGAGTTTCCTTGAGTTGAGTTAAGTTGAGTCGAGTTTCCTTGTAATACCCTGCAAGTTGTATGCTCAGAATAGAACCTTCAAGCTCAAGCTAAGTTCACTTTCAAGCCTCAATTCAAACTTATTTATGTGTTTTAGGGTCATCATGAGTCTCCTACATCAAGTCAAGTTCAAAGGAATTCCATTGGCTAAGTTCTTCACAAGTACCGATAGAAGGGTCAACTTTAAATGGTCATATCTCTTAGCACAAGATGAACTGGGTAGGCTACAACCTACCAAATTGAAGCTCTTTGAATTATCTTTCCAATGCACTTTGTTTCACCTAATTCCGAGTTCAGACCAAGGAGTTATGCTCATTTTTGTAAAGACCTCTTGTGCTGTGTTCCTCCCTTTTTGCACGGACCGTGTGGGTAGTGTATCACAAAATTTCTTTGGAAAATCATATTCTAGGTGTGAAATCATGTCTCATAGCTTGGTACCTTCATATGAACTCTTGTACGGCCCGTAAAATTTCACACGGTCTATACAACATTCATTGGAACATCCTTGCCTTAAGGAAACTTGCTGGAATTGTCTAAGCATGGCTTCATGGGCACTTACACGGCCAGTGAAGTGCTTCACGGGCCGTGTAAGGGCCAGTGAAGTCATGACGAGTTAATTTTTCACTCGTTTCATTAACGACATTTTCATAATTATGGTTTATTCTAAGGGACTTTTGTGATTTCCTATGATACCTAAAGACCTCTTAATGATCTAAATTTCATCCCTCTCATTCAAAATTCATTCCTCACATTTACAAATTCACTCAAGTCTCTCTCAAAGAACTCTAGTGGGAATTAAGCTTGGGGATCAAGGAAGAAGTCTTTCTTCACCAAATTTCTTCTCAAATCTTCTCTATTATCTAAGGTATGTGGGATTGATTCTTGGTCCCTTTCATCCAAGAAGACCTAAAAGTCCTTTCAAGCTATTTCATGAATTCTAGTCACTTTAAATGTGGATTTTTACTGTTTGATCTTATTAACTTTAATCAATGCATGGGTTGTACATTACTCGCGATTTTAAGCTCTATTATGAATCATATTGAGTTATGCAAATTATGAACATGCATGTCCCCTTAAAGATTGTTTTATGCATGAGTGATCTACACTATAATTTTCATATGGATTTTCTAGATTTCAAATTATAATGTTGATTTTAGATTTACTCTATATCACCCATGTCATTCTCACATCAATCACGCACATGCATTCATGGACGTTGGTTAGTATGAGAATTATGAAGTGGGTTAGAACCCAAACATGTTTATGCATATGTTTTGGATGAAAATTATGGTTATGAACAAGAATTGAGTAATAATCTATGAACACGAGCATGATATAAGTTAAACACCATTATGATATGAATTGATAGTATTATGAACTTGACTTCTACATGAATACAAATTATATGGTTGTGTATATGATATGACATCTTGCATGAGTATGTAATCACATGGGTGTATTGATGAGAACGGGCACAACCCTCCCTTTACACAAGGCATAGATGAGGATAGGTACAACCTTCTCTATGCACATGTATGTATGAGCTAAGTGTGTATTGACGAGGATGGGCACAACCCTCCCTTTACACAATGCATAGATGAGGATAGGTACAACCTTCCCTATGCACATGTATGTATGAGCTAAGTGTGTATTGACGAGGATGAGCACAACCCTCCCTTTATACAATGCATAGATGAGGATAGGTACAACCTTTCCTATGCACATGTATGTATGCGCTAAGTGTGTATTGATGAAGACGGACACAACCCTCCCTTTACACAAGGCATAGATAAGGATAGGTACAACCTTCCCTATGCACATGTATGTATGAGCTAAGTGTGTATTGATGAGGGCGGGTACAACCCTCCCTTTACACAAGGCATAGATGAGGATAGGTACAACCTTCCCTATGAACATGGTTATATAAGCTAAGTGTGTATTGATGAGGACGAGTACAAACCTCCCTTTACACAATGTATAGATGAGGAAATGTACGACCTTCCCTATACAAAGTTATATCATGAGCTACATGTGTATTGATGAGGATGGGTACAACCCTCCCTTTACACAATTCAAGCAAGGAGTGACTCTTTGAGTGCTAGTATATGTGGGTCATAGTTACTCTATGGTTTTCATATGGCATATTGTGCATGTTAACATCATCTTCCTTTCATGTTGCATACCCGCATACTAGTACATTCAAACGTACTAACGCATACTCTATGCCTACATGATTTTACCATGTAGGGACCGTGTGCTACGATCATCCACCGCTTAACGGGTAGCTCAAATTCGAAGAGTTGATATTGTGGTGAGTCCTATCTTCCAAGGACAAGCCACCTTCCTTCTACCTATGTTGTTTTCTATTTATCTTCTTACTTGAGGGTGAGCCTGGGACATGTCTTGGCCCCCGTCCCATCTTATGAGGAAAGGCATTGTTGGACATCTTGTAGACTCTTGTCGGATCTATATGTTATGTGTTGTATTTCGAGCTTATGATTATGGTTATCTATTTGATATGACTATCATGGATTGACCATGGGAATTATGATATGTATGTATCTTTAAGGTAGAAATGTGGAAGATCCTAAGCCTCGTATTGCCCCCATAGAGTGAGTCATTCTTACCCGCCCCTTGGTTTTCATGTGCTATGTGCTATGTGAATCCATGTAAATCCCTTCCCCTTTGACATCCCCATAGTGTGAGTCCTACTTTCCCATCCCTTAGAACTATGTGCTTACTATTTGAATGCACTTCCAAACCGATGATGTGGATTTGGATACTTTGAGGTTTGTTTGGGGGCCCTTAGGTCCCCAATCATTGTGTCACGTCTAGGCCCCTACCCCGGGTCATGACATTCCTTGAGTTGAGTTAAGTCGAGTTGAGTTGAGTTGAGTTCAGTCGAGTCGAGTTTCCTTGAGGTGAGTCTGAGGTATTGATGAGGTATTGATGAGATGTTGATGGGTCATTTGTCTACTTTTTTTTCTTTCTTTAGATAGACATTCGACATTCTGATGGAGTATGATGTTGAGTTGATGTTATGCCTATTATTTACCTGTTTTTGTTTCACTCAGCTATTTTACATACCAGTACATTCCACGTACTGATGTCCCCTTCTGGGACTGCATTGTTTTATGATGCAGAGGCAGATGTTCACGACCATCGACAGGCGCTTTACTAAGGATCTATTCGCATTCAGCTGATCGGTGAGACCTCCTTGTTTTCAGAGAATTTCCATATTATTATCATCTAGATTGAGTAGTACTTTATCTTCCTTGAGTTGGGTAACCATGGCCTTTCATGGTACCATCTAGATGTTTGAGTTAGAGGCTTCATAGACATTGAGTAGAGGATGTTATGTATAGTTTTTTTTCCAACACTTCTTTATTGGAAATTAACTTTTTATATAAAGACTTTATTACTTTATTTATATTACAGTCTTTTCCTTGAGGATGTTCCTTCCGCTGTTGAGTATGAGGTGACGATGAGGGCAAGTGGTTCGCACGGGGACTAGCAATAGTCTCTGAGTGCTGGTCACGCAAAGGGTACCCTCCCGGGGCGTGACATAAACCCTTCTAATGTTTCCGGTCTTAGTACACATCGCCCTTATAATAAACAATGTGACTTAGACCAACTGGCCAAAATGATTGTTGTTACTAGTTTGCCTTTTAGTTTTGCTGAAAACCCTAGTTTTTTTCACTATATTCAAATTATTTATAACCCATCTTTTAATGGTTTTTCAAGAAATACAATAAAAAAGTTGTTTTTGATTATCAAGCACAACATGTACAATATCTTCGATGTTTGTTTGCTTATAATACTTGTAGATTAGCAATTACTTCTGATATGGGTCGTAGTATAACCGGTAATGATTATTTTACAATTACCGGACATTGGATAGATGAAAATTGGAATATGCAAAAAAGATTTTTGGGATATAAAAGTTGTGAAATGTGTAAAACTGGTTCTTATATTGCGCCAGACAATTCTTGATGTTTTATAATTTTTTGGCATTTCTAGTAAAATAATTAGTGTAACTTTAGATAACGTTTCTAGTAATAAACGTGTTGTTGATTATTTAAGACTTGTTCTTAGTCCTATTTACGAAGATGGTTTTCATATAAAATGTGTTGCTCATATTTACAATTTAATTGTTAGAGATGGTGTGTCATTATTTGAAAATGGTTGTAATAAAGTAGAAATTACATGTCATTTTATTTTTAAATGTCAAGTAACGGCTAGGCGTAAAGAATTTGAAAGTTGGTGTATTGAATGTAATTTACCTGTTACGAAAATTCCCAAAATAGTAGCTACTAGGTGGAATTCATTGTATGAAATGCTAAAAGTAACTTATGAATATAGGAGACCCGTTACAATGGTTTGGAATGCTCATAATGCAGATATGACTTATCGACTAGATGAAAATAATTGGAATGATATTAGGGATTTAATTGAATTTTTAAGAGTTTTTTATTTAGCTACTAAACCAATCTCTGGTCTTTATTATCCTACTATTTATTCCGTTTTGCCTAATATTTGTGCTATTTGTACTAAATTTGCTTTGTTTAAAAATAATCCAAAATTTAGAGAACCTGTTCAAAAAATGATTGAAAAATTTAAAAAATACTTTTTTTCAATTCCTCAGATTTATTTAACTGCTTGTTTATTTAACCCGGCTTACAAAGAAGTCGGAGTATATCGAATGGTACATAGTATATATGCAAACTTAGAAATTCAATACAATGAAGATAATCAATCACATAATTTAGATGTAGTTAAAAGTAGCATTAGAACAGAAGCTAGGAAACTGTATGATTTAGAAGAATATAATTTAGTAGAAAATGTACAATATCAAGAACCACAACCATCTAGGCCTAGATACGAGGATGATATTGATGACATGTTAAAATTTCATCTTGGACTTACTATTAATGAAAACAATGATTTTGATGAATATCTTAACCAGACTACAAAAAGCATTAGAGATGCAGAGGGGAAGCAACAATTTTTGACATGGTGGAAGAATCGGGGTAAAGCTTTTCCAAGACTTCAGCAGGTGGTTCATGATATCTTCACTATTCAAGCATCGTCGGTGGCTTCAGAAGGCGCTTTTAGTGCTACAAGATTCCAATTTGGAAACCATAGACATTCACTAGCAGCTAATAGCTTGGAAGTTTCAATTTTATTCCGATATTGGATAAATGTGGAGCGGAGGAATTTAGGGCGCCCAACTTTGCCTTCTCAGTTTGAAGCCAATATAGATAATATTTTATCTGAATCAAATGAAGACGACATGGATTTTTTAGAGGAACAAGCTCAAGAGCTGATTCCAGAAAATGTAACACTAGAAATGTTAGACACTTAGACACGAATTTTAAAGTGGTTTAAAATATTAGTATATTATATATTTACAACAAATAAGACCTAGTTGAAACAGAACCCTTCCTAGAAGGTGGTTGCGTAAATTAGGTTGATTTCTAATATTTGTATATTGTACAATTTAATTTTAAAATAACATAATAAAATTATAGGCTATTCGTTTTTTTTTTTAAGTTATTATCTTGATGTTACTTTTAATTTAAGTTTTGAGTTTTTTTAAATACATTTGCCCCCTTATTTTTCTCAAATCTTTATTAACTTTAAAATATAAAAAAAAAAACATTCAAAATTTAAAATTTAAAAAATTAAATTTTATATTTAAAAAATTTGAAATTTAAACTTTTAAAGTAAAAACTAAAAAAAATGATTTTACAACAACAACAACATACTCAGTGGAATCCCACAAGTGGGGTCTGGGGAGGGTAAGATGTACGCAGACCTTACCACTACCCCATTGATTTTACACTTTTAAATTTTTGTATTAGTATATTAGTTAATTTAAAACTTTTATATTTATAACTACTTTAATTAAACTTCATTTTAAACTTTAAAAATTTTATATAATGAATAATAATACTATTTTTAAATTTTAATTTAACCTTTAACATTTTAAACTTCAATTTTAATCTTTAAATGTTAAACTTAATTTAAAATTTAAAAATTAAACTTCAAACTTTAATAATTTAATCAAATTTACCAATTTATTTTAAAAAATAAATTTGGAATTACCAGTCCAGTCTGGTCCGATTCCATACCGGTTAATACCGGACCGGTAAGGTAAGAGAAAAATTTCCTGGAACCGCCGGTACCGGTTCCGAAAATTTTCACCCCTCACTATACTATACTGGCCCGGTTTCGATAATTACCCGGTCCAGTGGTGCCGGTTCCGGTACCGTCGCCAACCTTAGGCTTAACTAACCTAAGGTTATGTAATCTCTAATGGCAACTAACCAAAAACTCGTGATCATACTCACCCACAACACTTGAGAATCTAGGAGCCCCAATATGATGAACCTCTCTAATATCTTCTGCTCCTTATGGTCATAGACGGCCTAGCAATCAAAGGCTGAATAACTGTAGGAATAGGTTGTATCATAGGATGGAGAGTCATAGTAGTATGTTGTGAACCTAGGGTCTACTCAAAAAGTGCCCTTTCCTAACCTGAGGTTTACCCCTCCTTTCTAACCTGTGGTCCCCTTGAAGTGTTCGATATGGTGGCTACCCTAGACATACACTCCATGAAATTGAGGATTTTGTCCAAAGTGGTGTGGTCAACAATTCAGGTGGAAGGGGAGTTAGAACCTTCTCAACAAGATGATGTTAAGAGTGTTCAACCTCAATCTTGGGCTATAGTGTCAGTGCCGACTCTGGACATGAACCATTGTTGTAGCCCTACTTCTGCCTCTACCTATGGGATGGCCTCGACCTCTACCTCTGCCTCAAACTGGGGCTTCATCTATAAACGCAGTAGGCACTTAATCACCCATGTACGTCTCGTCCGCACTATCTGAGAAGGAATGAAATAATAAATTTTCAGATAATAGTATTATTTCTCAAGCACGATTAGAATCAAGAATAAAGAATTTAATCATATCAATGCCCCATATCCTCCCAAAGATTGGATACGAATGTCATTGTACCAATCTGTGGGATTCTGCTAGACACTTGCTCCTATGATGGTGAGACCTTTGAACCTAGGCTCTGATACTACGTTGTCATGATCAGAATTTGGATAATGATGGCGTCTACTATAAACTCCTCGTAGTCAAGTCAACTGAAGATTCAAACTTAAAGAAGACAATTTATTTAGTATGGATAATAACAATAATAATAATAAACGGAGGATAAGATCATATAATCAATAATGACGGGCCAAAGCATTGAAGTGAAATACAATACAAAAATATACCAAGTGTGTGAAGATAACCAAAAAGACAGACTGACACTAGAACCAAATCCCTGAACCTGATGTCACCACATACAGGAGCTGCTACGTACAAAGCTGATAAATATGAACATATACAATATTGGGTTGGAATGTCCAAAATGCAAAATACAAGGTAAGAAGGAAGGCAGTAAGTCTATGAATGTCAGGGGATCACCACAATCCAAATTCATTACACTAAGGATGACCAAGCGCGTGATAAGGACAACTTGAACTAGAATCTATATCAAAATGACAACAAAATGTCCTAAAATATGACAAAAGAGTCTTTCCATTGTCTATGTGGAGATAAAGTGTCTCTTTATAGATGGTAGTGATAGTAAACACGAAAAAATAGTCACGCACGCTCGAAATAGCATTGAACTTATCATATGATTTGCTTGAACTCAAACATATCTATGGGATGCTCGAAGTAGCCTCGAGCTTATCAAATATGTATATATCAACCTAGAAATGTGTTTGCGGGCCGCTCGGACTAGCCTCGAGCTTATTAAATATAGTGGAAGAAATTTTGGAATACCTCTGTGGGCCACCTAGAATATTATTGAGCTTATCATATACAACGCAATTTACTTACCCATTCTTTTGTTTATAAGCACACTGATACCATCTTTCTATTAATTTTGAAATTTTTTTATAAACGCCATAAATTTTTCAAAATTATACTTTTTATAAATTCCATCATTTTAGCAGTATCTTAGGCCAATATCATCAATAAACATAATATACAATATAAGTTCATCACATTTACTACTACCCAACTTTAAGAATTTTTCATCAATTTTACTAATCATAATCAACAACATTATACAAATATGATAATCACATAACCCCATAAAACTAACACACCGACCTAAATATGATAATCACATAACCCCATAAAACTAACACACCGACCTAAGTTTAAATCCCTTAGTAAGCAAATTCTAAGGACAATCTTCGTCACAACAAGAAGGATCTCTAGACTAACGCTTTCCAGTTAAATTCCATAAATTCATCCACCAAGGTGAAAATATTTCTAGAGTCTAAGACTATCTCAAAATACTCATAATCTACTCCTAATCATTCAAAACCATTCAATTATATAAAATCAACCAAACAAGGTCTAAAAGATAGAAGTTGTAGCCTATCTCAAAATCAAAATACAATCGAACTACTACTCCAGAGCTTTACTTTTCTGAATAACCTCCAAATGATGCCACTCTATCAAATCATCGATAAACAAGTCAAAAATAGCCTAGTGATACACATATTTTGATAATTAAAATTGGAACCAAAATTGATTAGGTTTGACATTGGGATTTATGCGTGTAACCACAAATCCAACTCCGATACAAGGTCCAAATGGTTCAAGGAACTTGTACCCCCCAAAAATGGGCACATTCCAAGCATCGAAAAGGGCCAAAATCACATCACCATTCTCAAGTTCTAACTAGTCTAAAAATGGAAGATTTTGACGGAAATACATGGTACTTACAAGATTTTTAGAAGATTTTGAGGATGTCGAAACATCCCTACAAGGGTTATTAATCCACTAGAACAAGAATTGCTAAATCTGGTCAAGAAAAGCTCTCAAAAAAATATATACTAAGTCTTATAGTGGAACTTCACTACTACAGTCGAGAACTTAAGATTCTGGCATCATAGTAGCAGCCTGAAGGTCGCTTAAGAGATCCTCACCCAAGGGCGCTTGTCGCAAAAGCGACGATCAGGTCTCTAAAATGACCGCCGCTAAAGCGACCGTTTAGTCGCTTAAGTGACCCCCGCGTCCCTATCGCCCTCTACTAAAGTGACCTCTTGGTCACCAAAGCAACCTTCACAAAAGTGACCAAAGGTCGCAAAAGTGACGCCACCCAAGGCTGCACCAGCAATTGAGTTCAAAAATGAACTAGCTTGGAACTTCCTCCGATGGTGTTTCGAAATACATTCAGTACCCTATCAACTCAAACAGATTAAGCTATCCAATCAGAACTGACATTCCAGACTCACAGAATCAATAGATTTTCAAACAAAGGTCATTTCATCGATATATTGACCAAAGTCAATCCTTTTTAAGGATTGAACTATACAATGCTTAAGGCCAAAAACTCATTTTGAGCACCTTGAGAACCAAACCAAAGGTCATTCTAAACTAAACTTGGCATTTGAGAGCCAATCGTGTTTATGAAAATTTTTATCTGAGCTCTTTACCCAAAAAGTTGACCGAAGTCAAACTTAGCCAAAACTTCAAAGTTAAAATGAATTTTTTTCACAAACTAAAAATAAAGCTTTGAAACCCAATCCAACCTTTCTCCTAGACCAAAACAAAAACTGATAAAGCTGTCAAAATTTTCATTGGCACTTGAATCTCCGAATGTTGACTAAAATCAAATTTTTTCAACTTAAGACTCTAAAAAGAAGGAAACAAACAGAAACTCATTTAATCACCTCAGGATGCATGTCACCTATCCTAATACTACAAAATAACTATAATGAAGCTATGAAGAGGGACAAAAAGGTAAATTCTTACAAAAGCAGGGAAATGACCTTGGAGGTTATTACAGGTTCTTATGTGGTGTTAGGATGGGTGGTACACTTCTCGAGACTGTTAGGTGAGTTTGATGCGAATTTTTCTCTTTTTGGAGTTTTAAATTGAAAAGAATTGACTTAGTCAACATTTGAAACTCCGAGCATTGGGTGGAAATTTGGACAGTTCCATCGACTCTGGAAGGTCCATTTTGGTTTGGGAGGGAGGTTGATTCGAGTTTCAGGGCTTCTATTTTGAGTTTGTGCAAAAAATTATTTTAACTTTAAAGTTTGGCCTAGTTTGACTTCAGTCAATATTTTGAGAAAATGCACTCAGAAGAAAATTCATTCAGTGCGTTAGCTCCAAAATATTGAGTTTAGTGTAGAATGATCCTTGGTTTTATTCTCGTGGTGTTTGAAATGAGTTTTTTTTATTATTTATGTGTTTTATGTGTTAAACTTTTGAAAATGTTGACCTTAGTCAACATTTCGCTGAAACGACCTCCGTTGGGAAATTCATCAATTTTACTTAGTCTGAAATGCCATTTTCAGTTTGGTGGCGCAGTTCATTCAAGTTGACAGGGTTCTAAATGAATGTTGAACCCCCCATCGGGTGAAATTCCAAGCTCTAAAGTTCAGCACCAGTTGAATTACCGATGCAAGCCCTGGTCTTCATCATGTTTGCGGGTTAAGGGCTGCAATCGCAAAAGGTCTGGATCCCAGACTACCACAATAGTGGACCTCTAGCCGCGGTCGCAAAGACACAGGGACAGGCTATCGCGGTCACGGGTTTGACCATCGCGAGTGCTATTCACTTTAAATGAAAGCGTGATTTGTCCTCCACAATGGTGGAGAACAAAATTTTTAGGTATTAAATTATATCAGTCCTGTGTTCAGCCAACTCCCATTACGAGACTTGGTATGATTGGGCTTTTGAGAGCATCCCTTAACCAATTTCAATGCTTTTACTCTGGTGAATTGGAAATTCTTGTGGAGACGTTCCGACAACCTTTAATCTTCTAAAATCTTTGTAAGTTTTACGTAATTTTTGCTTAATCTTTTATTTTCGGACTAGCTAGGGCTTGAAAATGATTAGTTTATTTTACCTCTTTCTAGTGCTCAGAATGTACCTATTTTTGGGGTACAAGTTTCTTGAGCGATTTGGGACTTTGTGACGAAGTTGATTTTTTAATTTCATATGTGGGTGTCAATGTCAAATGTTGATTTGATTTCAATCTGAATTCAGTTATAGCAATATGAGTATTATTAGTCTTGTTATTTGCTAATTTGATAGAATGACAATGTTTGAAGGCTATTCAGAAGGGTAAGCTCTGGCTTGAAGGTTTAAATGTGGTTTAAGCCTTGAGATAAATTATGGTCTCCTTTTTTTTAGGTTTAACTCGATTTGTTTTTGTATAATTTGAATAGTTTTGAATAAGTAGGAGTACTTTATTGAAATCCTTGGTTGGTTGAACTATTGGGAGGAACTTGGTATCTGAGAATATGAAATTGGGAGGAATTTCTTGATCGTAAAACCTTAGTTTAGGAAGTCCTTGATAATGTGTTGCAGAATATCCTTAGAAATTACTTTCAGGTGATTTAAACTTAGCCGAGATATTTCAATTTTTTTGGAATGATAAACTGTCGGATTTGCTTTGATTTTGATTGAATTGTACTAGCTTTTTGATGAAAAGTATATATCATCTTTGTGAATCATTAATGTAAGACCTTCCGTGAAAAGGTGAGATTTTAGGGGGAAAATTTGTGTATAAAGTGATTTTAAATATAGCAAACTTTATGAAAAGTGGAACCTTGGACTTTTGTGGAAATTACTTGAATTTATCAAAATTATTAGTATTGTGACTTGGCATGCATAATGGTGAATTTTTGTGATATTATAATAATAAGCTCGGGGGGTGAATTTCGGGCAGCGGGCTTGTAGATATATTTTTCAAGTTATATAATTTTATTATTGATAAGCTGAGGTGTGAATTTCAGGCGGCTTGTAGATACATTTTTTGGGTTATCTATTTATATTGTTGATGAGCTCAAGGTTTCTTTCGAGCAGTCCATTATTAAATTTTGAGTTTCACTATCTCAACCTTCTTCCAAATATAGAAACCTATTTTGTGGTGGATTTTATTGTTTATTATACCCATATTAGTAGTTTACTTGTATGTAAATTATGTTGGATTTCCCATATCCTGATATCTATTTCTTTGTTTTGTTCTAGTTTTATTGCTATGTAGTAATCTCATTCATTCTATTTTTATTATACATTATATTTCTGAGCTCGATCGGCCTATGATGCCTTTTGAATACTTTGTGTTTTTGGTAATCATGTTGTACTTCTGCATCATTTTGATGCAGATCCTAGTTTGAGTAACCCCAGCACAGTTTGATCCTTAGTAGTAGCGTCAAATTTGGATTGTGGTGAGCTCTTGGCATTCAGAGACTTGTTGCATTCCTTCTACATATTTGATTGTGTTTTGTATTTTGACAGTCAGACTTTTGTATTGTATATTTATCAATCTTTATGCACTTAGTGGATCCTATTTATGGTGATATCAGGTCCGAATAGTTGATTCTGTGCCAGTCCATTATTTTGATTATATTCGGGTATTTGGTGTATCTATGCTTAACTCATATTTCTATGTTATATTTATTCCATTTTCTACTTATTGTTATTAATTATTATACTTCGTGTTTTTGGTAACCATGTTGTACTTCTGCATCATTTTGATGCAGATCCTAGTTTGAGTAACCCCAGCACAGTCCGATCCTTAGTAGTAGCGTCAAATTTGGATTGTGGTGAGCTCTTGGCATTCAGAGACTTGTTGCATTCCTTCTACATATTTGATTGTGTTTTGTATTTTGACAGTCAGACTTTTGTATTGTATATTTATCAATCTTTATGCACTTAGTGGATCCTATTTATGGTGATATCAGGTCCGAATAGTTGATTATGTGCCAGTCCATTATTTTGATTATATTCGGGTATTTGGCGTAGCTATGCTTAACTCATATTTCTATGTTATATTTATTCCATTTTCTACTTATTGTTATTAATTATTATACCTAAATTGTCTTCCGCAAACTCAAAGTCTTGGATTGGCTTGCCTACTTGGAGCTATAGTAAGCGTCATCATGATCCGAATTCAGATCGTAACAGAATAAAATTGCATGCTCACATTACAAATGAATTTTATTTTTATCAATTTTACCCTTTCTCTCAAATTCAAATCTCTCATAAACTGAATCATATTTTCTTTCCCAATGCATGAAAAATTCACATCTACATTATATTTTTTATAAGTATGATTAATGGTTATATATAAGAAAAATTTATCATTACATACATTAAATACAAGTATATCTTGTCATAAGTATATATGAAAACGAGAGAAAAAATTCTTTTGATCCAAAAACTTATTTACATATGCCCATACACAAATTCCTAGTTTAAAAATTATATACGTGTATTCGATTTTCATAACCATCAAATTAGTAAATTATCATTTTTTTTCCACTTAATTTTCACTGTTTAAACTATAATTACGGTTAATAGAAATTCCAAAATTCCCTTACAAACACACAAATATACCTAATACACACGTGAGCTCACACACATATTTTCAGATAGGTAATTTTTAATCTTTATGATATATGATTGAGCATATTTTAATTGTAATTACACCGATCTAATAGCTTGCAAATATGTATTCATTACCAATATAATTTCAAAATTAAGTAATTTTATTAATTATTATGTTTAAATAAATTTAAATCATATATTAAATAATTTTTAACATATAATTTAAAAATGTTTCAATAATGATAGTTGTTGAAAGTCAAAGCACTTTAAATATGATAAACACATATAACATTATAGAAATAATAAAAACCATATAGTTCATATGTGTTGAATATTTTGGATAACATAGCATGTAATTTATTTTAGTTTTTTTTTTGGGTTAAAGAAAGGTGCATTATGGCTTAATTTACTCTTTTTATTTCATATTATTTATCATATTTTTCTTCTAGAAAGTCAATTTTATTTTTTTTTAAGCTAATAATTCATTAAATCGGCACAATTTTTATAATTATAGTTTAGATATTCAAAAAATTATACGAAAAATATTATAAATTATAATTTTTTTTATAAAAAAATTATGAAAAAATATATTTTAAATTCTTGATCAAAGATCACCATAATATAACTCTCAATAATAAAAATATGATAATATATTTGAGACTGTTGGATAATAATATATGATTGTAAATCTCTTTTATACTCATTTTAAAAATAATTATATTTTAATATACAATTTAAATTTACTTAAATATAATAGTTGATGAAATTGCTTAATTAAAAGTCATACTAATAACAAAATATAAGTAAGAAACCGCAAGTTATCAAATTGGTATAACATATCAGCACAAAATTACAACATTAATGTATGATTCTCTAAGGCTATTGTTAATTATGATCGACATATATGAACTATATGATGTTTATGATTTGTGTAATGTATTGATGCATATTGTGTTCCAAGTATTTTAAGTTTGATTATCAGTATTGAAATATCTTCAAATTATATCACAGATTTATTAATAAATATAAGTACTGATTCACAAGTTATCAAATCGATGTAACATATATAGAAATCCAAGAATACAACATTAATGTTTGACTCTCATAGGCAACAATTATCAACTGTAAATAATTTTCAAGCTGTTATCAAGTTATCAGGTGTTTCAAAAAATTTAGTGAAAAAAATACTTTTTTATAATTTTTTAGACGTATATATATTATATACTAGATCGATAATATTAAATATATTAAAACTCGAACGAGTTAAATATTCTCACTGAATTGGCTTTGATACCTTAAGAAAATTTCTATTATTATAGTGTCGCCAAATTAGTGGAGTATTGCTTGAAACATTATTTAACATTTTCATAATATATTTAAGTATTGTATTTATATAATTATGCAATTTTATCAGATTGATAACTCTTAATTTTTTTAACTTTCAATTTGAAATTTCATGATAGTGACACTTGGGATCATTACATTGTTTTTATTTCTCCTATTTCATATTGATAAATAGGTAGCTTAGATATAAATCATAGAATTTATCAAAACTTTTAAATAATTTTTAGTTCAGTATTAATGAAATACGTATTTTATTAATATTTTATAATATAACTTTTAATGATTTAAAATAATATTAATAAAAACTAAAAACTAACAAATAAAATTAGAAATAAAAGAAAGAAATTAAAAAGTAATTAGCTAGTAATTACATCATGTTATTACCTGTAATTCACAGATTCATCTTAGAATTTAAAAATGTAATTACACTCAATCACTTGCTGACCAAGTAATTACCTGGTCAACTAAATAGTCAAACAATGTAATTACAAAAAAAAATTCAATTATCTAGTTGGTTTTCCAAACAAGCTTGTAGTTTATTTGGAAGAGAAAGATTAACATTGTCCTTGTACATTTGTGGCTAAATTTGGGCCAAATTTGTGTGGCCTAATAACACCTCTCTTTCTTAAAAAGCTTGGGCAAAACAAGCTAGTCTCACCATCCTATTTTAGTTGTCAAGTATACTAAAGATAATTATTTCAAAATAATTATCATTTTAGATAATAAAGAGAGAATTAATTATCTTTTTTCAACTTTGCTCTTAACATTAATTATTCTAGAATTAATAGGCATATATATAGATCAAAGTTTAATTATTTATAAGTAATATATTAGTCAAACAATACTTTTAATTAATTTTTTCTTAAGGGTTGTGCCAAACCTTATCATGACAACTAAAATGAGATAGAAAGAATATTAATATTTTTATGTAAATATTGAAATCGCGTTGCGGTTCATAGAATGTGATGCCCAAAATCCTAAATTCGCCTTCGCTTTGAACCACATCAACAAACTCAATTACCACTCCAAGTTACTGATTTAGGAATACATAAGTCGATCTAATGATATTTTTTAGGAGAATTTTCATAAATAGCCTAGGTTTGAAATTTAATATGGTCAAATAACAATATTTTATATAATTACACGGCATAATTTCAGCTATATGACCTAGAGGGGAGGAGAGAGCCGAGCGAGATCGAGAGAGGGAGGAGAGAGGTGAATTGTATATGTATATTTGTCAAATTGTATATGTATATCTGTTAAATAATTCTATATGTGTAACTAATATACATATGTATTTGTATATCTAGCAAGCGAGATTAGGAGAGGGAGGAGGGAGGAGGGAGGAGGGAGGCGAGCAAGAGAGGGCATAGAGTAGAGAGACGAATTTTATATGTATATCTGTTGAATTGACTATGTATATATGTCAAAATAATTATTCATATGCAGTTGATATGCATATGTAATTGTATATCTGACAAGAAATTGCAGAGAGAGAGGAAGAGGAGAGAGAGAAAATAGCAACAAAACCTTAACTATAGCAACAAATCCTAACTATAGCTATAAATTGTAAATTTTTCAAACTATAACAACAACATACCCAGTGGAATTCCACAAGTGGGGTGTGGGGAGGGTAGAATTTACGCAGACCTTACCACTATCTCATAAAAGTAAAGAGGTTGTTTCCTGGGAACCCTCGTCTCAAAAACTATAGTAATATAATATAAATACATATTTTATATTTGCTTAGTTACATAATTTTTTCCTTTTAAAAAAAAAACTATTTAACAAACAAAAATGTGTGAAAAGTAATTTAATTGCTAGATATAGTTAAAAATTGATGAGGCAAAACAGGTGTCATATATGTGGTGAGTGTTGTGGGTAGGAGAATGTGTCATGAAATATATGCAGTTCAAAGTGCCTTTGGTAGTTATGAACCCATGAATATTGAAAGAGACTTTTGAGTCATTTCGTGATTCTTTATAGTGAACTTGAAGATCCTGTGATTCCGATAAGGATCTTATACTTGGTCAAGAATATGTACGTTCAATTTTTATTTATTTATGAGAAAAGACCAAGTATAATTCAGACCAGTTAAAATAGGTTAATTTTACTCTCCAATTATTAAAATAGAAATAATTTCAAATATATATAATAAAATAATTAATTTATAACTAATATAAACCTCTTTTATTTATATAAAAAAAAGCATAAAATCATAGAAAATATACAAGACTATATAATATAACTTGCTAAAAGTCATAGAAAGTATACATCGACTATATAATATAGATTACTTATACATACGTTATACATCAAAATATACATTACGATACACTCAAACACTTAATATAACTTGACTATACATGAATTTACACTGACTATACATGCCTATACAACGAATGACTATTTTTTTGGTAAATATTTTGGCCGAACGGCTATTATAATGACCTCAAAAGTCATTTTATGTATTCTCGACAAAATCACCATTTTGCCCTTTTCGAAAATTGTCTTGGATCATTTTTTATTGAGTTTAAAAGTCAGATTTTGAAAACCTTGTAAAAAGTTGGTGTTTTGCTAAAGAAAGAGTTCTTGAAGGCTTAAAGTTGGAAAACTTGAGTTTGGTGGTCATCTTGAGTTTCTAGTGTCAGAATGTGATTCTTTTAGCTCCGGAATCCTAAATCTAGTGTAGGAGAACTTACGAAAATGAATTTGGAGTCAAAACAGAGATTTTAGACCCAAAGTTACACTTTCAATTCATTTTGGATCATAGTTTGACTTTGGTCAACATTCAAAGTTCGAAAGCTCAAATCGAAATTCTGTTAGTCCTAATGGTTCCGAATGGTGAAACTAATGCTAAAAATGGTCTCGTTGTAATTTTTGGAGTTTTCGAGGTTATTTTGGGTATGTGAGTCCTAAACTAGTTTAAACGATCATTCTTGGGTTTTGGACCTGTCACGCCCCGGGAAGGTACCCTTGGCGTGGCCGACACTTGAGAAACCATTGCTAATTCTCCAAGAGAACCACCAGGCCTCATCATCACATCATACTCCACAGTAGAAGAATGCTAAAGAAAAACTACCAGTTTAGATAAATAAGTCTCTTTCAATAATAGTTTCCAATGAAGAAAATCTGAAAAATAATAACAATGTACTATCTTTACTCAATGTCTATGAAGCATGTATACGACTCTAGAAGGTGCCAAGATAAATCTCGGGCTACCTCAAAATAAAAACTTAGCCAATGAAGTAAATAAAATAACTCCTTCGAAATCAAGGAGAGCTTACCACATTCCGGAAGCAAAAATAAGACTTCAACGATACTCTTGTTGAAGGCCTCAATCATCTATATCTGCATCACTAACGATGTAGGCCTAAATGGACGTCAGTACATTGAATATACTAATATGTAAAATGGCTAGGGAAACAAGTTAATCTCAAATACAAATCAACAAAGTCAACTCAACAGTCCATAACTCAACTCTGTAAAGGATGTAAGGTTTGTATAGTAAAACAATGCTCCTAAAAGAAACTCTAACATGTAACTCAGTTAAATCAGTTATTCACACTCAGAGAGTTTCTCTAACAACCATCACATATATATATGAGCTGGTGATAGTACAATATTTTCACTATCATTGCCACAACCATCCAATACTTGCCAAGGTAAGGGATGGTCAAACCAATCTGGATCCAAAATGTCCATTTTTTGGGACATAAGAGGCATAGCCCCTATTCTACACTGGCAATGTAGTTTATGAGTTGGAGTTATTATTTATACATACCCATATCAGTGCTCAATACTCCTCCCAATGACTCAATATACTCATATGAATTATCTCAATCTCATCTTTACATTAACCCCAATCAAACTCTATCAACTCACTCAACAAATCAACCAATCAGGACCATCAACCATGTGTGCTATCAAGACTCGTCAAATTATTTGAGACTCTAACTCAATGGTCATTTAGACTCCTGACAATCATGCTCATCACATAAAACACGTAAGATGCTCATTATATATAAATATATGTATATACACAAGTAATATGCTTCTCATGCTCAAGTTACTCAACTCATACATTCAAAATCATGACCTCAATTCAGTCGATGCAACAAAGATTATATAGAATGTTACAATTTAGGGCTCATAATTTTAAACATAAATTAATGCTCTAACTTCATGTAATCAGTATGCAAGTTATCAACTTGTTCATAAATATGGATGAAAACTCAGCAATGAATGAAAGTATCTCGAAGATTAAGATTATAGGATTTTTTTTACTCAATCTCTATCCCATAATATGATCGTATATATAAAAGGGCGTGTGGATGGACTTAATCCTATGCTTTGAGTATCCTTACATACCTAAGATAAAGTTAGACGGTCAATTTGCACAAGTTTTTGCTCCAATCGTTTGAATCTCTAACTTCTCTTCTCCTCCTCTTAGCCTAGTTTTTGTTTGAAGGTATTAAGGGCTTAGGAATGGGTTTAGAAACCCTTTTTAAGTCAAATATGACTTGTATGAGTCGTGTGTCAAGTTTAGGAGGTAGAAAAAGTATGGAATGCCCCTAAGAAAGGTACAATTTTTGAACTATCGGGGACCTAGTTCACGTCATGGACTTGGTACCTCAGAGTATATTTTTCTTCAAAAAATTTCTGATCGATTTTCTAATCCTGTAGAAAATATTAGTGTGACACCCATAATTCTATCCTCATAAGTACCAATGTGTTTTGTTTCACTCTTATGTGAGGGAAGTGTATTAGGGTCATAAGATACCTCTAGTGCTTAGTCGAGTTCAAAATTTTTCCTATAAGTTGAGTTTCTAGTCTTAAATTATGCAAGGGTCAACTTTAAATAATCATAACTCTTAGCACATAAAGAATTAGAGATCCCGTGATATACCAAATGAAGGCCCTCTGAATTAGCTTTTCAATGCAACTTGTTTCACCTCATTTGGATTTGGAATCAAAAGTTATGACCGTTTTACTGAAGACTGCCTGAGCAGAGTGTATCTACAAAACCCCTTTACGTGTCGTAAATTGGATTATGACCCGTCTTCTAAATCGTGTATAAAATACTGAAACTTCACATTTTTGGTCCCAGACTTTATGGACTATTCCACGGGTCGTGGAATACTTTACGAGTTGTCGAATGGATCTCATAAAGTGATCCAGACACCCCAAAATTTGCCCAAAAGTTTAAGAAAGGTTCCCTACGGGCTGTAGAAGCTTCTATGGGCTATAGAGGGTCTCGTGGGTGACACGACCTACAATTTTAAAGAGGGGTATTTTCGTTTTTTCTCACCCTTTTAAGCCTAAACTTGACAGTTTTCACCTAATTAAACCCCTAGAACGTACTTATTCATATCATCCACTTCAAAATACTCCAAGAACTTAGAACATAGTTTCAAAGGTGCAAAAGCTAGGACTTTCAAGAACCTTCTTCAATTCATCCAAGAAACTAACTCCCCAAGTATGTAAGGCCCTCTAAAAGTTATCCTACGATTATTTTAACATCCATAACCACTAGTCCTTACCCAGATCAAGATTATGAGTTGGGTAAAGTTTTCTCAATTACCTGTCAGTTTTATAGAAATACTTGGTTGTGTATTTCTTCTGTTAAAAATCATGGCCTTTATGAATTTTATTGCTGAATTAAGATATTGAGACAAGATCTACAGTTATTGATGTATTTATGAGAACCCTATATATATTTCATAAAAAGCTAATATTTTCACAATTTTGAGTTGAGTTTAAGAAATACTTGAAGCTTTTGTATTTATAAGATACTTGAGTAACAAAGATCATGTTTGAGATACTTTGCATTGATACAACTCTCAGACAAAGAAAAGAGTCAAGTTGAGAAAAGTTTAAGAAAAATCTAAAGTTGAGCTAAGTCCTAAAAGATTAAAAGGACATTTTGAGAACTCTTACTCTTAATGTTATGAGCAGTATAAATGTTATTTTGGGAGTAGTATTGAGAACCAATATGAGTGAGAGTAATAATAACTTGAACTCATAAACTACGTAGCCGGTGTAGGATAGGATTGTACCAAGAGTACAACTCCTCACTTGCCACTGAGATAGCCCTGTTTTGGGATGGATCTACTCCCCTAATTTTTGTCCCTTACCTTGGCAAAGTATTGGACGTCTCTGGCAGCGTGGGCAAGACGTTGTATCATCACGAAGCTCATATTGGTGGTTTTCGGTTAGAGAAACTCCCCAAGCTAAAGTAAACTGGTTTTTACAATACAGAGTTTCAGCATATATTTGACTTTCAGCATGCACTTCATTTATTACTTATGATATCTTATTTTGAGATATATTTTGGTTACTTTGAGTACAGTGCCTTATCCTGAGTTTTCCTTTTGATTGTTTTAGATACCATACATTCCATGTACCGAAGTTCTTTGGACCTGCATTATGTTATGATGCAAACATAGGTGACAGAGTTCCTCAGCAGATGCTCCGTTAAGGATCAGCTATCCACTCAGCTATTGTGGTGAGGACTCTTATAAGTTAGAGGCTTTGGAGTTTTTATCTATGTCTTCTTTTAACTTTTATTTTCAGTTGGGGTTACTGTGGGCTTGTCACAATAGTTGTTTCAGATTATTCTAGTTAGAGATTCCATTGACTATATGATAGGAGTTTCAATTCTCATTTTAGTTATTATTAAGATATTTCCTCTATTCAATTTATTCGAATACTTGTAGTATTTTTAGATCTTTATATTTAGGCCTTCCGCTGTGAGTAAAGTAGCCAGGTTAAGTAGTTCGCTTGGGACCAGAAATGGTTCTGGGTGCCGGCCACACCCAGGGTGTGAACTCGGGGCATGAAAGACTTGATATCAAAGCACAATGTTCAAGTGTCTTAGGGAGTCTATGGAACTCTGTCTAGTAGAGTCTGTATTATTGGTGTAAAGTGCGCCATATCCATAATAGGGAGGCTACAAGGCATTAAGAAGTGTCATCATTAATTGTTATTCCCTTTCATGCTTCAGAATTTACCTTTTTTAAGTCCATTCTAATTTGCGCATTCACACCTTATTTTTCAGATCATGCTTCCACGTAGAGCTGTCAGACCAGCTAGGGGTAGAAGGCGCCCAGCCAGAAAGAATGCAAACCAGTCTGATCCACCAATTCATGAGGGATCTAGAGGTCCAACTGTGCATGTTGAGCAGCCTCCGCAGGTGGATATCTCTAATGTTGAGCTGCGCTAGGCTATCCAGACTTTGGCTCAAGCAGTCACTACGTAGAGAGGTTGATAGGGAGATTGTAGACAAGATGGTTTAGATACCACCAGGGTTTGTGGATTTCTAAAGATGAAACCACCTGAGTTCACGGGGTCTAATGTGAACGGGGATCTTGAGAACTTCATTGAGGAGATCCAGAAAGTATTTCAGGTCATCCACATAGGAGATGCTGAGCGAGTTGAGTTAGCTGCCTACCAGCTCAAGGGAGTAGCTAGACTCTGGTTTGATTAGTGGAAATGAGGTAGAGTAGAAGGGGCACCAACTTTGAGTTGGCCAGTGTTCAAGGAGGCCTTTCTAGGACAGTACTTTCCTAAAGAGTTGAGGCAGGATAAGGTGAGAGAGTTTCTAAATCTGAGGCAGGAAGCTACGAGTATGCGGTAGTACAACCTCAAATTCACTCAGTCATCCCGTTATGCTCCGACTATGGTGGCAGACATGCGTACTAGGATGGATCTATTTGTGTCAGGGCTCTCTCGGATGACTAAAAGAGGGGGGAGAAATACATGATAATTGGGGATATGGACAAAGCTTGCTTAATGACTTATTTTCAGCAAGTGGAGGAGGAGAAAATGCAGGATATGGAAGAGTTTAAAAACAAAAGGACTAAGGCATCAGACCAAGAGACAAGCAAGAAGGGAATTGTAAATGCCAATCATTCATCCTTTCAGCCTAGGATATCTAGACCATCACCTTCATCTGCTAGTGCACATGAACTGAGGGTTAGGAATGAGCAGGGATCACAAAACCGTGGGTTTTAGGGCAGTCAGTCATAGGGGAGCATAGCTCAAGGATCAACTCGTTATCCAGTTTGTGATAATTGTGGCAGGTCTCACCCAGGATAGTGCCTTGTGGGAACAAATGGTTGTTTTAGATGTGGTCAGGCAGGGCACTTTTTGAAGGATTGTCCTATGGGGAGGCAAAACAACAGAGATAATAGATCTCAGTCAATTTTTTCAGCACCACAGGGTAGGCCAGTTCAGAGAGGTGCTATATGAGGGACATACGGAGGCTCAAACCGTCTATATGGCATGGCCACCATAGACAGGAGCAGGAGAAATCACCAGATGTGGTTACTGGTATGCTCAAGTTTTTACTTATGATGTCTATGCATTGTTAGATCCTGGTGCCACATTATCATTTATGACTCCCTATGTAGCCACGAAGTTTGGGACTATTCCAGAATGTCTTCTTGAGACTTTAAGTATTTCCACTCCTACTGGAGAATCTATTCTACCCCAAAGAATCTATAGGGGTTGTCCAGTGTCAGTTTACCATAAAGATATCTTAGCTGGCCTAGTTGAGTTAGACATGGTAGATTTCGACGTCATTCTAGGCATGGACTGACTTTATGCTTGTTATGCCTCCTTAGACTGCAGCACTAGAGTGGTCAAGTTTCAGTTTCCTAATGAGCTAGTCTTAGAGTGGAGGGGTAGCTCAGTTTTTCCTAAGGGTCAGTTTGTCTCATATCTCAAAGCCAGAAAGTTAATTTCTAAAGGGTGTATATACCATCTAGTCCGAGTCAAAGATTCTAGTGCCGAGGCACCATCTCTCTAGTCTGTTCCAATTGTGAATGAGTTCCCAAAAGTCTTTCCTAATGATTTACCTGGAGTCCCTCCTGATAGGGAGATAGACTTTGGATAGATATCCTCCTAGATACTCAGCCTATATGTATTCCTCCGTGCCGCATGGCTCCTTCAGAAGTAAAAGAGTTGAAGATACAGTTGAAAGACCTCCTAGAGAAGGGTTTCATTAGACCAAGCGTCTCACCTTGGGGTGCTCTAGTTCTCTTTCCGCGTAAAATGAATAGTTCTCTTAGAATGTGCATAGATTACCGCCAGTTAAATAAGGTCATTATCCTCTTCCCAGAATTGATGACTTGTTAGACCAACTCCAGGGTGCTATTTCTCTAAAATAGACCTTAGATCTGGGTACCATCAGCTTAAAGTTAGAGAAAGTTACATCCCTAAGATAGCTTTCAGAACCCATTATAGTCATTATGAGTTCTTGGTTATGTTATTTGGACTAACAAATGCACCAACAACTTTTATGGATCTTATGAATAGGGTGTTGAGGTCGTACCTAGATATATTCGTTATTGTGTTCATAGATGACATCCTGATCTACTCTCGTAATGAGGAAGAGCACGCCAACCATTTAGAATTGTCCTTCAGATCCTTAAGGACCAAAAGTTGTATGCCAAATTTTCCAAATGTGAGTTCTAGTTAGCATCTGTAGCGTTTTTGGGTCATATTGTTTTCGATGAAGGCATTCAAGTTGATTCCTAAAAGATTGAGGCAGTAAAGAACTGGCCAAGACCCACAACTCCAACAGAGATAAGGAGTTTCTTTTGTTTGGTAGGTTACTACAAGCATTTTGTGAAGGGGTTTTCTTGTATCTCAGCTCCATTAACTAAGCTAACTCAGAAAAAAGTTAAGTTCATATGTTCTGAAGCTTATGAGAAGAGCTTCCAAGAGTTGAAAACTAGGCTGATACAACTTTGATCTTATCCCTACCCTTGGGAGCTGATGGCTTTGTTGTATATTGCGACGCTTCTAGAGTTGGGTTGGGTTAAGTATTGATGAAGAGAGGCAAGGTGGTAGCACATGCCTCCAGACAACTTAAGACTTATGAGAAGAACTACCCAAATCATGATCTTGAGCTAGTTGTTGTGGTGTTTGCACTCAAAATCTAGAGATACTATCTTTATGATGGACATGTGGATGTATTTACTAACCACAAGAGCTTGCAATATATATTCATCCAGAATGAGCTGAACTTGAGGCAGAGGAGATGGTTTTAGATGTCTTATGATATACCAAATGAAAATCCTCTGAAATAGCTTTCCAACGCAACTGGTTTCACCTCATTTGGAGTTCAGAGTAAAAACTTATTACCATTTTACTGAAGACTACCTGAGCAGAGTGTATTCTACAAAACCCCTTTACGGGTCGTAAAATGGATTACAATCTGTCTGGTAAATCATGTCAAAAATACTGAAACTTCACATTTTTGGTCCCAGACTTTATGGACCATTCTATAGGTTATGGAACACTCTACGGGTCGTAGAATGGGTCTCGTAAAGTGATCTAGACCCGAAATTTGCCCAAAAGATTACGAAAGGTTTCTTACGAACCGTAGAGGGTCCCGTGGACGAACCGAACTGCTATTTTAAAGAGGGTTATTTTCATGTTTTCTCACCCTTTTAAGCTTAAACTTATCAGTTTTTACCTAATTAAACCCCTAGAACGTACTTATTCATATCATTCACTTAAAAACACTCTAAGAACTCAGAACGTAGTTTCAAAGGGGAAAAAGCTAGGGCTTTCAAGAACCTTCTTCAATTCTTCCAATAAACTAATTCTCCATGTATGTAAGGCCCTCCAAAAGTTATCCTATGATTATTTTAACATCTTTAACCACCAGCCCTTACCGCAGATCAAGAAATAGTTGAGATAAAGTTTTCTCAATTACCAATTAGTTTTATTGACATACTTGATTATGCACTTTTCCTGTTAAAAATCATGGCCTTTGTGGATTTTTTTGCTGAATTAAGATATTGAGACAAGATCTACAGTTCTTGTTGTATTTATGAGAACCCTATCTATATTTCATAAAAAGCTAATATATTCACAGTTTTGAGTTGAGTTTAAGAAATACTTGAAGCTTTTGTATTTACAAGATATTTGAGTAACAAAGATCATGTTTGAGACATTTTGCATTGATATAACTCTCAGACAAAGAAAAGAGTCAAGTTGAGAAAAGTTTAAGAAAAAGCTAAAGTTGAGCTAAGTCCAAAAGATTAAAAGAGCATTTTGAGAACTCTTACTCTTAAAGTTATGAGCAATATAAAAGTTATTTTGGGAGTAGTATTGAGAACTGCTATGAGCAAGAGTAATAATAAATTGAACTCATAAGCTACGTAGCTGGTATAGGATAGGATTGTACCAAGAGTACAACTCTTCACTTGCCACTTAGATGGCCCAGTTTTGGGATGGATCCACTCACTTAATTTTCATCCCATACTCTGGAAAAGTATTAGATGACTCTGGCAGCGTGGGAAAGACGTTGTATCATCACGAAGCTCATAGTGGTGCTTATCGGTTAGAGAAACTCCTCAAGCTAAAGTAAATTAATTTTCACAATACAGAATTTCAGCATATGTTCTACTTTCAGCATGCACTTCATTTATTACTTATGTTATCTTATTTTGAGACATATTTTGGTTACTTTGAGTATAGTGCCTTATCCTGAGTTCCCGTTTTGGCTATTTTACATACCGTATATTTCTCGTACTTATGTCCTTTGGACCTAAATCATTTTATGATGCTGACACAGGTGATAGAGTTCTTCAACAAACGCTTCGTTGAGGATCAGCTATCCACTCAGCTATTGTAGTGAGGCCTCTTACCAGTCAGAGGCTTTGGAGTCTTTATATATACATATATATCTTCTTTTAGCTTTTCTTTTCAGTTGTGGTTATCATGGGCCTGTCACGGTAGTTGTTTCAGATTATTCTAGTTAGAGGTTCCATAGACTGTATGACAGGAGTTTCAATTCTCATTTCAGGTGTTATTGAGATATTTCCTCTATTTAGTTTATTGAGATACTTGTAGTATTTTTAGCTTATTATATTTAAGCCTTACATTTGGTATTTAAGCCTTCCTCGCTGAGTAAAGTAGTCAGACCAAGTGGTTCGCTTCGAACCAGAAATAATTTTGCGTGCCGGCCATGCCCAGGGTGTGAACTCAGGGCGTGATAATTAGAACCAGGATTAAGTTCAAAGCTGCAACAAGTCCACAACATGGATATGTCGTTCACTTTTCTGGAATTGCATCTTTGCCTGGAAAATTATCTTTTGATCTGGTTGCTCTAAAATTTGACCAAGACAATTTTCTCACATAATTTTTCGTGTTGATTGCAGTTTCAGCCTCGGATTTGTTGAAAAAGTTTGAAAAGATGTATTATGCAAGTGTTTCTTCATCTAGTGGTATTTTAATAATTTTACCATGTGTAGCAGGGTCCAGGAGACCTCAGAATCGAATTTTGACGGTTCCATTGAGTCCGAAATGTCATTTTTAGTAGGATTGCATGTCAAATTTTTGTTCACGGGGTTCTAAACGAATTCCAAGGATCCATTTCTCAACTTTCGATGTTGTGAAATTTTTGTTATCTGGTGCAATTAATATTGTTCTCTGCGTTTGTGGATGTGGGTATGCGTTCATGAAATGTACGCGTCTAGACCTCCACATTCGCGGAGCACTACAGTCTCTTCTTCGCCTTCGCAGATAAACATTCTTTGTTCGCGAAGTGTATACCGTAGCCTGGCTTCTACATTTGCAGATAATGCTTCGCATTCATGAAGCTCTAAATCTACGTGAACGGTAATCTTCTTTTAAATGATGAGTTTTGATTTTTCCACCATTTTTACTATTTCAAACTTCATTTTTGAGAGAAACTTCAAGGTTTTTCAAGAAAAATCTATTGGGCACTATTTTCTAACCTATTTTTTCAATTTTCATTGATTAAATTGTGTTTTTAATTTAGAATTTGATGTCTTTGTTTGTAGAAATTGAGGATTTTTCTGATTCCCAATGCTAAATTGATGATTTTGACCTCATTTTAACTCCATTTTCAAAATGGTTTTCACCGTTGAATTTCTTATTACTTGGAGAATGTTTTCATGAATTAACTTTCAAATTATGATTAATTTTCTGACATGATTTTTTTTATCATTTTACCTTTTCATCTGAATTGATTGATTTTAGTGCCATTAGATTTGTTATGTGATTGTGATACTACATTTGAATAGATTGTGGTGATTTGGATTATTGAGGAAGGAGAAAAGCCATAGATTTGACTTGATTCGAGAATTTTTCTAAGGCAAGTAGACTTCTAACCTTTTGTTAAGTATGATTGAACCTTGTATGCTCCTATGTATGTGGAATTGAGTATCTTAGGGTAGAATTGTATACTCATAGGCTTTGATCGTGAGATTTCAGATTGAGTACTTGTTCATGTTGTAAAATCTTGACTTGTGAATTAATTGTGGAATTGAGATACATGTGATCTTGTGGATTATTTGATATTAATATCGAGATAGTACTTATATTGAAATGAGAATGATATTGAAACTGTGATGATACTGAGATTATGATGACATTAAAACTGTGATGTTATTGAGAACTTGATGATATTGAAATTATGATGAGACTGAGATTGTGTACATTACATTCACTATTATTTGTACATTGGTACTTGTGATGGCTACGACTGAAAGATGAGTAATGTAACATGTGGATTGGTGGCCGAGGTCTCTATCGATTGATGATTACCCGAGATTGTTGTTGGCGAGCCAAGGTAATATGCCGACTGATATTGTGGCCGAGGTCATTTTTGGTCGGGTGAGCATTGGTCAAGGTCATTGCCGGTAATGTTTGCAGATATATGGTTCATGTGTGCCCCCACGGGTTTCATTTTGACACTGATATGATCAGTGGATGTGTATCGTAGGACAGACATGCATTACGATTATTTGACATTGCATCACATTAGTTACATCTCATGGCATCCACTATATCTCACATCATTCTTTCTTGATATTATTGTAGGTAGTGTGAGAATTGTGAATAATATGCGACTGCTTATGTTATGGGATATCTAATGTACCATTTGACTTTGTGTCTCAGTTGGATATTTTGGGATTGACACTATATGAAGTGTGTATACATAATTATGTGTTATACAGTGTATCATGCTAGGACTTTTTTGAGTGTAGGTGTGTAGTTCACGGGTATATGATTAGGTTGATAGGAGTACTTATGTTCTTCATTGCTTTACTTTAGGTTAGTTTCCATTTTATGAGTACCGTGTGTTTGATGCTCACCCCTTGCTACATTTTTGTAGGTTGTGATCCCGGTCCCTCTTATTAGACTTTCTAGATTCGGGATGGAGCATTTAGATCACTCGAGAGGTAGTTGTTTATATCTTCAGTAGGCCTTCGAGGATTCCATCTTTTTATGTTTTGTTCTATTTAAGAACTAGATATTTGAGACTTGTATTTTATTTGAAGTATTCTATCATTAGAGGCTTGTACATGTGACATCATTTCTGGGATGGTAGTAATTTTGGTTTCCCTATGCTTATATGTTACATTAGATTGTTTTATCTTCTGCTTCATTATTATTATTATTATTGTTGTTGTTGTTCTTATTGTTCAGATTTTGGGCTAATTCGCCTTGGTGGATTAGGTGAATGCCATCACACCTGAATTTCGAGTCTTGTTGTTGTTGTTTTGAGCTGACTCGCCTTGGTGGATTAGGTGAATGCCATCACACTATGCACTGTAATTGCCGCTTAAAAATATTCTTATTGCTATGGTTTTTGCCCAAAAATGCTTTTCAATTACTAAATGAGGAATTTACTTATATATACACCATATTTTGAAAAGATTTACCATTTATATCAATAAGATACCCTTCTTCCTATGAATTGCTAAAAACAAGCAGAAATGAACAAACTTCGCCCTCCATTTGAAGTTCAGGATAAATGTTCTTAATTGTAAAGATTTAAATAAAAACTCACATCGATGATAATTAGATTAATTTAACTAGTTTAAAATATAACTTTTATATAATGTCAATTTTATGTTTTATGTAAAGTTTAATTACTTGCATTAATTTTTCAACTAAATATGTATTCTACTATTTCCTTTTAAAATTTTTATATCAGTCTCATATGAAATTCGACTGAAATTTAAG
Source organism: Solanum rostratum (assembly GCA_029948455.1). NCBI lineage: Eukaryota > Viridiplantae > Streptophyta > Magnoliopsida > Solanales > Solanaceae > Solanum > Solanum rostratum. Next base: position 28,476,226 of record CM057056.1, on the reverse strand, counting down.
ATGACTTAAAGTCACGGTAAGTAATATAATGTATCAAGGTATGATTAAATTTAATTTCTTTTATCATAAAAAATATGTTACTTAAGAAAAGGTATGTGATATCATGTTTGAAAATATAAACTTATCCTTTCTGTATATTATAATGAAAAGTGTTTATATTACTTATTTTCTTATATTTTACTGTATATATATCTCACACCAAGATCCGCCCCCTAAAACAAAATTATTTATAAAAAAAGAACAAAGGAAAAATTGCTTATTTCAAATAACTTGGTAACTGCAAAAATAATAACAATTAAAGCTGTAGGTGGGTATTCAAATAAAAGGGAGCACCCTGAATTCAAAGGGAAATTTTCTCATCTTTCCTTGTTTTGGAGCAACCTTTAGTACGAAGGGTTTTTAGAGGTATTTTAATACTGCGAGGATATTTATAATTAAAAAATATAGCGACAATAAATTTTTTTAGCCAAAATATAATGAGAAATAAAATCGTTTTATTTTAAATAATTCAAGAGTCTATTCAGTTCTTTTATCTTATTTATATAAAAAAAAAAAACTTACCAATTGAATTGATGCCTAATAATAGGAAAGTTTAATATATATTTTGCAGTTTCACGTCTGAGTAGTTGAGTAGGTATATTTTCTACTATGCTCATAATTTGGTAGAGTAATAAAGAAAATTTGTTTGACGTTTTCTCATGCATTTATGAAAAACAGTTTGATCAATTTAATATTCTTCTTTTCAAAAAGAACTTCTAACAAACATAACAGGTGGCAGATGTACCTTAATATTTGAGTTAAAAAGTTCAATTAAATCTTATTTTTAAATATGAAACATAAATTAATGTGAAATTCATAAATTTTTAATAATCATTAAGTTTTGAACGCAGAAAATAAGTATATAATGCTAAAAACTTTAATTTCGAATCAAGGAATTATAAATAATCTTAACGCAACACGAGGATACCATTCACTCTGATTATAACTAATTTCATCATTAGACGTTGACAATTTACCAAGGTGAAATAAGCATATGTTTGTTTTCAGTAAATAAGCAAATCAACATGTCCCCAAATTTGGTCAGAGATTCCACTACAAGAAAGCAAGCTTAAAAACATTTTCTTGATTTACGATTCAATTTGTGATTTTGACAGAGAAATGCTGCAGTGAGGAGTTGTAAAAAATTATTTATGGAGTATCCAAGGGAAAGATAGGGATTGATAAAAGAAGTGTTCATCGAAAGAATTGATCAGATAAGACATAATAAATTTGCACTTTATTGAGGACAGGACAAATGTGGGTATCGAGAATTAAGTTAGAAGGTTAGAAGATAGTTGAGTGTTGATGTCTAATTTTTTTTATCAATATTAATGTGTGCTACTAATTACTTCCTCCGGCTCATTTGATGTGACACTCTTTTATTTTTAGTTCGTTCCAAAAAGAATATCACTTTATTATAACTAAAAATAATTAAATTTTTTAATACTTTATTTATTCTGAAATGATTTACAATCATACAAATATCTAACGATTATTTTAGACCATAAATTTTAAAAGATTTTCCTTTTTGAATATCATGTCCAATCAAATGATGCCTCATAAAATAGGAAAAAAAATACTATCTTTTCTTTTTGAATTTCATAAAAGAAAATCAAAACATCAACTAACTTGTTACGCGAGGTTTGCTTAAATGCAAATTAATTTACCTGAAGTTTTTTTTTAAAATTTCCTCTAAGCAAACAAAAAACTGAATTTTTTTTTTTGATGTTATACTAAACATTTTTTTTTTTAAAAGGTAATAATGTTGAATATTGCTGGCATTTGGATGGTGGACCAAAAATCAAAATATAAAAACAATGGAACGGCACAGTCGTTGATAACCGATAAGTCACCATCAAGTCCACGCTGCCACTGTTTCCTATGGATTTATTACTCACATATCCCAATTTATGCTATAAATTAAGTGAATTTTCATTCATATTTGGTATATTTTTATAAGAATTTACAATTTATATAATATTTTATAAATGTTCAATATTTACTTATAATTTTAAATTATCTATTCTATCTTTACTTTATAAAAAATATAATGTATAAATATGATTTTTAGTTTGAATTTAACTAATATTTTATAACATTTAATTTTAAATATGCACAAATAAAAATAGAAATATATATCCTAAATAACAGTGCATTATCCGTCATGCATAATTAAACTTAAAAGGACATAGACACAGATGAAATCAATCTAAAAAACACTTTGATATAATGTGTCTTCTAGAAATGAAAGTACCATATAAATACAAGATCACAAGATATTATAATTATTATATTCAAAATGTGATTTTATAAAATTATTTTTTAATTTTCGTGTCTAAGTCAATATAGTGAGGAAGGGAGTATTATGTTATGATAAATTCATTCCTCACTCTGGCAAGTACTAATAATGCATCAGTATGCCATTTCATAGGCAACAGCTGTGGAGTTCTCTCTCTCTCTCTCTTTTTACGTATAAAACTATAAATAAATAGTAAGCCCTTCAATGGATATTATCCTTGAATTATCCATCAAATCAAAACTCTCCATTTTCTCTCTCACACAACTCTTCTTCTTAGCTCCATAAATAGTGTGTGTGAGTTTTTGTTCCTAAATCCCAAGTGGGGTTTGGTTTTCTTGTCCCTTTTCATGTGTGTTTCCAAAACACTCGTTTTCTCTACTGTATAAAACACGAAAAAAACTAAAATAAAGCTTTGTTTCTTATTATCTTGATTTGATGTATTCTTTGTCAATATCGATTGGCGTTTCTAGAAAGTTCGTAAAGAAGGAAAATTCAATTATGCTTTCTCATTGTCTTTTTCTTCTCTTGATCTGGATTTCGATTTGAGAAATCCAAATTTGTCCTTGTTCTTTTTAACTTCTGGATACTGAAGGTACTCGAATCTGAATTCTGTGGGCGGTTTCTTTCTCTCTCTTTTTCAGAGTGAAATGGGATCCTCTGCAATGTCTATTGACGAGGTTGTGGAAGAGCTCATGAAACTTAACAAATCTCTCCCAATACGGCCAAGCATTGATGAAGTTGAAGCAGCAAAGGTTTTAGTTATGAACGTCGACAAGGAGGAACAAATGAAGTTAGACACAATTGCGCGGCAAAACAAACGGAAAGATGTTCCGGAAGAGCTATTCAAAATATTGCAAGAGATGCAGAGAAATTTAGTTTATTTTCAGAGTAAAGAACAAAAGAGAGAGGCATTAAAATTGTTAGATGTCGAAAATGTTCATTACCTGTTCGATGAATTGATTCAAAGAGCTTCCAAATGCTTGTCATCGAATCCTCAAGCTAATTCATCTTCAGCTTCTTCGAGGAATTCCAGTACTTTGTCTTTGGCAAATTCATCTTCCTTCAACGGTAGCACTTTCAATTCTCCGGCAACTACAACGACGAGCTTTTATAGTGAGAAAGAGCCTGTTAAAGTGCCTGAACTGGTTACCAGAGACGATAGTTACTTGAAGAAGGGGACGACCACGTTTCAAATGGATGGAATCAGTGTTGGGCTTCGATCTGGGAACGCTTCTTCGGCGCCGCAGATTGTCGATACCACTTTGAAGCCCAGTACTGGTAAGTTAATCTATTTCCAATGTTGTTTTTATACTTTGTTAGCTTAACATGAGAACTTTTTTTTGCCTATAATATGAAAATTATTAGTTTGATGGATAAGCGATTTATCTATAGGTCAAGATGGTGAAAAAATGAGCTTGATAAAGCTTGCTAGTTTGATAGAAGTTTCAGCAAAAAAAGGAACCAAGGAGCTAATTCTCCGAAGAAGACTGTCAGACCAATTAGAATGGATTCCAGATTCTCTTGGGAAGCTATCGAATTTGGTGACTTTGGATTTGTCTGAGAATCGAATTGCGGTGCTGCCTACTACCATTGGGGGTGTTTCATCATTGCAAAAGCTAGATTTGCATGGAAATAGAATTGTTGAACTTCCCGATTCAGTAGGAGATCTGCTTAACTTGGTCTATCTTGATCTAAATGGTAATAACCTGAAGACATTGCCTTTGACTCTAGCAAGGTTAACTCACCTCGAGGAAGTTGATCTGAGCTCTAACATGTTATCTCTTCTCCCCGAGACAGTGGGATCCCTTGTCAGTCTCAAAAAACTGATCGTCGAGACTAATGAGCTAGAGGAACTTCCTCATACTATTGGTCAATGTACTTCGCTCAAAGAGCTTCGTGCTGACTATAACCGTCTTAAAGCCCTTCCTGAAGCCTTGGGACGGATGGGTTCTTTGGAGATTCTGTCTGTGCGGTACAATAACATCAGGCAACTGCCTACAACTATGGCATCCTTAACAAGTTTGAAAGAGCTCAATGTTAGTTTCAATGAGCTTGAGTCGGTGCCTGAGAGCTTATGTTTTGCCACCAGACTTGTAAAGCTGAACATTAGCAACAATTTTGCTGACCTGCAATCACTCCCTAGGTCCATAGGAAACCTTGAGATGCTTGAGGAGCTGGATATGAGTAACAACCAGATACGAATTCTTCCAGATTCATTTAGGATGCTTTCACATTTACGTGTACTAAAGACAGAAGGAAATCCTCTCGAAGTGCCACCAGGAAACATTGTTGAGATGGGAGCACAGGTGAGTTTGAATTTTGTTTTACGACACGATGATTGTGCTCTGTGAATTTTAATTACTAGTGTTATTTCGAACTAGTCAGTTAGTTTTAATAGATGGCTCACGAATGTTAATTTTGCTCATCAGGCTGTTGTGCAGCATATGGCTGATGTTGTTGAAAAGAGGGATGTGAAGCCACAGCCAGTTAAGCAGAAGAAATCATGGGCTCAGATATGCTGCTTTTCAAGATCCAACAAACGTAAGCGTAATGGTATAGACTATGTCGTCCAAGTGTGACACACTGCTGCTTCAATAAAAATTTTATACCCTATATTTATCTGGTAAGTTTGTTCTCCTTACTACTACTATCTATTTAATACTACCTCTGCTTTCAGCTATAGTCGTGTTACATATTTGACATTTTATAAAAATAAAGAAGTGGTGATTTGCTTTCTGAGATCCAGTATTCATGGCACTGATCTGGATAGTTCTTAACTCTTACACGTTTCTTGTCCTTTGATTTCCTGAGTTAATAAATGTATATGGTGCACGAGACTTGTTTGCTGCATTAATTACAATAATAAAAATGTTGGGTTGTAAGGGAATGCATCACATGCTTTTGTTATCCCTTGAACAGTGAAATTGAGCTGGAAGAGAGCTCTGCCATTCTTCTTGAATTCCAACACTGCCAACAGAATTATCAGTATTTTTTTTGGGTGTTCCAGATATGGCTCTGACCCTCATATCCTTTATTACCACATGTTTCTTTTTGCCTGTTGGTTTTATTTTTCATCCTCTTTATTGTAACTATGTTGTTATTGTCATTATCAGAATAATTAACTCGCATTATCCATTCGAGTTTTAGTAGAAATATATTTGGAAGATAAAAGTGTTGATAAAAAATAGAAGGCCATTCTCCAACTATGTTAAAAACAATTATCTTCATAAGAACACCAGCGATTTCGTGTTGAAGTTAAAAGCAAGCGACGAATCAGGATGAATTTTCTAAAATTGCTTAACGTTAAAAATAGGCTGGCACTTTTAGGCCTTCATATGTGGTGATGGAAAAGATCCTCTTTTAGGCAAATGTCATTATTGTGGTTAACAACTAGCTATAATTGCTTAAAGAAAGAGATTAAACTAATCCAACAATTTCAACTTTTTACCATAGACTTTTTCAGAGCAACATATAAAGCAACTAAACAAACACGAAAATCATGGGACAAAACCCCTTTACCAAAAAAAGCAGTGAGGGGGGGCTCCTAATAATAAATTTGTGGACATCAGCAGACACAATATCCTATAAAATTTGCATTAATGACTTTTATAATCTAGTGATATCAATGAAATTTTCTCAGGCAGAAATTGTCAAAATTAGCCTGCAAGGACAATAAGGACGAAATGTGATTGGTGGAGAAGAAATTAGTAGTATGAATTTGATATGTGAATCTCCATCGATAAAATCCCCTGTTAACAGTATACTAGAGGGATGGTGAGCTGCCAATACACATGTAGAAAATTTTGACATAGACTAAAAATATTTGTATGTAGGCAGTAGGGAAAGTATTTTCGTGTGAAGATGAATATATATAGAAACAACAGAGTACCAAACGCCACTCCTACCAACTCTGAATATGTGTACTAGCTAATCTAAAGAAGTACACATATGTAGAGTTGATAATTATCTACCTCTAGATTAAAAAAGGTAAATGCAATTGAATTACTTAGACAACTTTTGGACCACTAGAGCTAGAACCTACGTGAGGAGGATTCATCTAGGCAAGGCAATTTGCTCCACCAATTGTGATGTCATCGCAGATCCATTCATTTTGGCTCCACATGATAATATAAATAAAACTCTATTGATTTGCTACAATAACAAACATCTAAATGGTAAAGTAAAATGAAATGGAATGAGTGTAAAGTTGCATCAATATTAAATGGAGGGAATTTAATAAAATAGCCCGCGGATGTCAAATTAATTTCTAAATAATTTGAGTTTTCTACTCTAGAATAATGCCTCCAGACCTTTTGAAGAAAAACAATGATCCTAAACAAAGAAAGAATGGGATATCCAATGACCAAGTTTTTCTCTCTCCCTCCTAGAATATGATCATGTCCACACACAACACAATAGGATGTTCAGGCATGGGAACATTTTGCATCTCTTCTTCAATGAGAGTAGTATCTTGCACCTCTTCTTCAAGCAAAGTAGGATCCTGTATAACATCTATTTGTAGGTCCTCAACCGGTGCAGAAGGAGGAAATATGAGCCTGTGTAGGTATGGTGGGGAGAGGGGTAGGGTCAGGATGAGAATGTCCACCACTACCTAATGAAACATCAACCTTAATAGGAATGGAGTTGACCATAGAATGAATGTTGTTGATGCTGAACATAGCCATGTCAGATGAGATATCTGTTTTGAAAGGGAATTCAAATTCTCTGAAACTAACATCCCTATTAACAGAGGAAGATCTTTTCATCCAAGTCATATAATCTATAGTCCTTTTGAGTCTCAGAATAGCCAACCACAATAGCCCTTTTACCCCTGGTAGCAAACTTGTCACCTTTAGGCAATTTGCTGGCATAACATAGGCAGCCAAACACCCTTAAGTGATCAAGTTTGAGCTCCTTCCTGTATAGGAGTTCATAAGGAGTCTTGCCTTCTAAAACATGAGAAGGTGCTTTATTGATCAAGTGAACTGAAGTCCTAACACAGTTATCCCAAAAATTGATAGGCACCCACTTTGGAAATAAAAATATAATAAAGAGTACTTTAAAAAAAATAGGCAATTAGAAATAAAGTTGTAAACTCAAAATTTTTCATTCCAATCTATTGAGAAGTGAAACTAAAATAACCTGATTCATAGAACAAGGCAGAATATCACAACTTAATCCCAGAGAATTTTGTAAGTAAAACACGATGTTCTTCTAGTCACTTATCACTCTTATTTGTGGCTTTCAGGCTGAAACCCGAGAGTAGATAATTAAGCTCGTCCCATTTGCTTGTAGAGTTTTTCTCTGATTTCATGAGTTCAGCGTCAAGCATCAGTTGTTTGGGCCGATGTTATTGGCAATAGGCTCATCATCGTAAAATTGAAAGGGCGGGGGATGAGGTGAAGGTATTATTGGTATTATGATGTTAATAGGACGAGACACAGGTTGCCTTGCTACATTTACACCAGTACCAAATCGAAAAGGGATCTCCTTCCATTTGCATCTACAGATGGGACAAACATGGTTTCCATGCTTAACGTTTTTGCTAATGCATCTGAAATGGAAAGAGTGTCTGCATTCAGCTGTAAAGAGGGCTTTACCAGCCTCACCTTTCATGCTCCTAAGGCAAATCACACATGTTTTCTGAAACAATAATACAATAGCAAACCATCACATTCATCATACCAATCTTCACTTTAAAAGTCATAACAATTTAATTGATGTGGAAGATTTAAAAATACTAATGATAAGAGTCTGAATCATACGTTATGTTCTTTACTAGTAAGAAAAATGTGTCATATATATTCAAGTAAGCAACTTCTATTTTCTATGAATCAATCAACTATTCTACCAGATATCTCATCTTCTAACAACACAGATTATGTAGCTGGGAAGCAAATGAAACCAATCTCATAAGAAAATGTCACAGGACCCTAATTAATAATTTTGCATTTACTAAAATAGTAAAAAATTTAGAGAAATAAATATTATATTGTAAATAACAGGAGGTCAGTGTGCTCAAGTCAAATCTAATGGGAGGTTTTAGAAATTATGCTTAAATTTGTTCTTTGAAAACTCTGAAAGGTAATAGTCATAATTTTCGTTCTTTTTTTTTTTTTAAAAAAAAAAGGTATTAGTCATTTTCAATACTGAAAAAAATTATATTGATTATATAATCAACTTAAAACATTTATATTATGAAATCCAACAAAGATCAATCTTTCATTTTTCACCAAAAGAAAATTTTTGTCCCTGCGAGTGTTCAAAGCATAAGAGGACAATATTATCTTGTAAACCCGAATTTCTTTAGTTTATGAATAACAGAAATCAATACTATAAAAAAGTGAAAAAAATTAAAATTCAATATATACGCCCACCTATATGTCAAAACAGATCAAGATTAAAGTCAGGTGGTATCAAATTATATTTTTCAAAAGTTGATGGGGGATAGATTGTGGGCTCATACACTAGTCTATTGGACTCTTTATTTCTCGTATTTTCCCTTGTTCATGTTTTTAGGAGTTTGATATTTTGAAGTTCTTTTATAGGGAATGTTTATGTGAGCAGGTTGAAAATAGCAAATTAAACTATGCGAGGCAGAGCAAGTGTGTTGAAGTTTTAACAAATTTATGTGGATTTGACCCTTACTCATCCCGCCCCATTTGTCATCTTAATTAAAGCTACAAATGAAGGCTATTTAAGTAAAATCAAAAATTAAATTTACTTAGAGAAGACCACAATTTTTGTTGGTTTTTCACCAGTAATCAATCTAATCGCGTAAGAAGGGGAACAAGGATGAAAAATTTTCAATAAAAAAATGAAACAAAAAATAGCAAAAGAGAGAAGAAAATGAAAAGCAGACCTTGGGTGATCGCTTGGTGGTGCTGATGCTCTCAGAGAAACGAGACAAGGAGGAAGACGGTGGAGGACTTGCAGGTGATTTGGAATCATATGCCTCATTTAGGGGGTTGTTAACCTTAGGCTTAAATGAGAGAGCCTTCTTCAGTTTGCGCCACAACGCTAACATTCTTGTTCGTTTTTTTTTTCTAGAGAGATGAGAAGCAAAGAGAGAAAGAGTGCAAGTTAATTAACTTTTTGTGAAAGGGAACGTTGATGGCTTCTGTATATATACTGAGAAGCGTAGCTTAGGTGATAAATACAGATATGATGGAATAAATTTAGAGATAGTTTATTTAATATTAATGCTGTACAGATTTTATGATATTTATGTTCCCCGGGTTCAATAATTTAAATAAGAGCCTTCAGAAATAAATTATTTTTTCATAAAATAATTAACATCTCATATATATATACACACACACGCACACCTAGTTTCTCTACACATGCGTTGCACGCACATATTAAGTTATGTACTACATAATTTTGTATACACTAAATTATTATTTGGAAAAAATAAATGGAACTTTTGTAAATAATTACTGTAGATTGTCGGGGAAAGAACAATCATATAATAATATTACCATTACATTAGATGAGATACATTTCTTGAAATATTTTTTATAATACAATATTAGAAGTAGTACAAAATACTTTTCTTTCTATAAGACACAATGAAATTATTTAACAATTTACTATATATATGATTTTGCACCATTTGATAAATTTTATTGGAGAAGAAAAAAATCCCTCTAAAGTATTTTTCACTGAAACCCCTCTAAAGTATTTTTCACTGAAATTATTAAATCTCTGATGGCTTAGGTGGCAAAGAAAGTGTAATACACTCTCCTTGAGAGAGTGAGAGCAGAAAATATCCAAAAATTTATTACTTTTTTCATTAAAATATGTATTCTTTTACTTTTTCATTTTTCTTTCTTTCTCTATTTTTCCTATTCTCTCATCTTCTCCACTACAATTGTTTTCATCGGAAAAAATGGACATTGATGTTGTCACCATCCCTTCCATTACGACCACAAATTTAATTTCTTCCATCATATTTAACATACATTACAATAACAATATTGCCACTATAGACATTATTTTCACCCTCCCAATGCTCTATAAATCCTCCACCAACTCAATCCATTTCACTTTCAGTCTCATTCTCTCTTATATCACCTTAATTAAAGCTACAGTGACGTATAATATTGATTCAAATTATAATTATTTTGCATTTATTAAAATAGTAAAAAATAATGACAAAAAATTCAGAGAAATAAATATTATATTGTAACGGGAGGTTAGTGTGCTCAAGTCAAATCTGATGGGAGGTTATTTTTGAAATTTTTCCTAAATCTTTTTCTTTTAAAACTCTGAAATGTAGTAGTAATTTTTTTTCATTCTTCTTTTACAAAAAGGTATTAATCATTTTCGATACAGAACAAAAGATTATATTGATTATATATGTTTACAATAAATTTTAATGTGATGAAAAATAAATTACAATCACAAATAAAGTATGAAGAAAAATAATTTTATTGATAAACAATGTGGGTACAAATTTGTTATCCCTTGTTCTCTCCTATGATTTCTCCATGATTTGAGGGCCGTTAGTGGCATATTTCTCGAATGTAGGATCGTTTTGACCTCCTTAAGTCGTCATATTTTGATCTCTATGGGATATTTGAGATGCTTTTTCAAGGGAATATAATACCCTTTGTATAGGCATGAATTAGGGTTTAGGGTAGAGTAGCCTCCAAGAAACCTTGACTAAAATAGGACTAATTTTGTAGAGTCCTACAAAATTTCAATATCTACAAATGCCCCCTACTTCAAGGCTTGTCGGAGTGTAGACTTGATGAAACTCAAATGTCACGCCCGGGGAGGGTACCCAAGAACCCAGAAACTATTGCTAGTCCCCAAGCGAACTACTCGTTCTCAGGACAGTCACTCAACATCAGTATAGCAGTGAGCTACCTCAACAAGAAGGGCCAATGGCCAACATCAGTCTCAACATCAAAATAAGCAGGTGTAAGTGCTAACTCAACTCATAAGGGAAAAACCTCAACGTTAAATCTCGACTCATGTCTATGAAGCCTCTAACTTGACTCAACTGTCTAAGATGGTACCATGATAAGCCATGGCTACCCAACTCAATAAATAAAGAAAGCAAACAATAAAAGGGTCTCCTCCGGATAGCAGGGAGGCTCACCAATGGCTGAACTCGAATCTCTGACCTCAACGATGCGTCTGCTGAAATCCTCTAACTCATGTATCTGCATCATGAAACGATGCAGCGCCGAGTGGCGTCAGTACGTGGAATGTACGGTATGCAAAATGACTGAATGTAATAGTACAAATACAACAATATAGGGATAACATCAACTCAACATCATACTCCATTAGAATATCAAATGTCTATCTAAAGCAAGAAATTAGAGTAGACAAATGACTCATCAACATCTCATCTCAACATCATCAATACATCAGACTCATCTCAAAGAACCTCAACTCAACTCAACTCAAGGAAACTCGACATCAACTCAACTCAAGGAAACTTGACTCAACTCAACTTAAGGAAATTCGACATCAACTCAACTCAAGGAAACTCGACTTAACTCAACTCAAGGAAACACGACTCATACCATCACATCAACATCAACATCAACATCGGAGTACTATCAAAGTAAAACCTCACTGGAGTTTCTCTAACCAACAACCATCACCTATGAGCCAGTGATAATACAACAAAGTGATGTTGTTGCCACATCCATCCAATACCCTGTCCGGGGTAAAGGACATCAACCTCAGTGGATCCACAAGAAAAAAACCTCAGTCCTCTATTGGGACAAGAAAGGAGCCATCCGCATTGCAATTCAATCCTCTCTTCCTATGCGGTCCACGTAGTTTATGGGTTCAAGTGGGACTCACTCTCACCCATTTCGGTGCTCAATACTCCTCCCAGAACTCGACATGATTATAAAACATCATCATCATTAGTCCCATAGGGACATAATACATCATCATCAGTCTCATAGGGACATAGTACCTCAACATCAGTCCCATAGGGACATATTACCTCAACATCAGCATCAACTCGTCTCATTAACATTAACATCAACATCAACATCAACTTGTCTCATTAACATCAACATCAACATCAAGGACTTGAAACACTCTGTTTAGAATTTAGTTTCAAGTTTTAAGACTCGTGAACATCATTCTCATCAACATCATCATCAAGGCTCTCATCAATTTGAAATACAATCACAACATCACAGACATCATCATCGTTAAGGCTCTAGGCTCATCCCTTAAGTTCATTTTTACATTCTTTAAAAAAATAATCATAGGGTTTGGTGAAAAACACTCATGAAAATAAATTATGCAATAAATCAAGTTTAGAATGATCATCAATTCATGTAAAATATATGAATTAATTAAAACTCAGTATAATACTCAAAATCATTACATTAGACTTATTATCTTCAATCATAGACTCGATATACTCAAAGGGGCACATGGGAGAACAATCTCATGCTTTAGGTTAGCCTTACATACCTGGGATGATTGCTAACAATAATTCCTTGAAAGATCTCCCCTGGAATTCTTCAATCTCAACTCTCATCAAGCTCTAACTTAGTGATTTTGCTAGGAAGAGGGTTTTGGATAGGTTTTTGGAACCCCTTCTATGAGAAAATGGCATATATTCGTCGTATAGGAGGTTTAAAAAGTATTAGGAATGGACTAGAATGCCCCTCTAAATTTTTTTTAAAAATTCCAGACTTGGAATAACACAGTCCGCGACGCAGACCTGTCGCGGACAGTGCATTTCAGCAAAATTCAACTCTGTCGAAAAAATTACAGAAGAATATAAGTATGCCTCCGCGATAGGTCCGCGACGCGGCTCTGTCGCGGACTCGCACTGTTTTTCGTCTTCGAACGAAAAATTATCTTTTGACTTGGTCGCTCTAAAAATCGACCGAGACCCTTTTCCCACTCAATTTTTCGTGTTGATCACGAATCCGTATCAAATTTTAAATCCGAGCATCAAAAGATGCATTTTGTGCACACCTCTTCTCTGGGGGTATTTTGGTAATTTTATCGAGTGTTACATCAAAGACAGGGCTTGAAGTACTCAATTTTTCCACCGTTGCTGGCTTCAAATTTGCAGATCTTGATTTATGAGAGAAGGGGTGAAGGGCAGATTTGGTCCCACTGGGCATGCCAGAATTTGTAGACAATAAAATTCGTATCACGAAAATAATAATCAAGAACGAAAATATCGCAATAATTGTAGTATTTAATTTCAATATGTGAATGTTACAATATCTACAAATCCTTTGATTCGCCTTTCCAAGTGTAAATTTAAGGGACCTTGAGCTTGATCTTGAATTTGAAGTTTGTTCTTGAATCCAATCTTAAATCTTGATTTTGTTCTTGTTTTTAATCTTGATCTTGTTCTTGAGTTCAAGAGCTTTTAAGCTTGTTCTTGAACTTGAATGTTTGAATTCTTGAATTTGTAGAGAAATTTGTGACGTTTCATCTACGAGCTCTCTCTAGCTTTTTGTTAGAATTCTTGATGTCTTTTGAATTATGAGAACCTCTATATATAATTATAGAATAGAAAATACTAGGCCTCTTGGATGAGAGGATTGTACACAATCTCACATTGTTGGAACTGAAGGTACCACCTTGCTAGTCGGTCACTAAGGACTGGTTTTGACATAACAAATTTGATGAGATTTTCTGTAGAAACAAGATGGACCGTATGAGCTTGAAAATAATGCTTCATCTTTTGAATCGAGAAGACCAGCGCCAAACACAACTTCTCGAGTGGTGAATAATTCAGCCATTTGGTGTCATCATTATACTCAAGTAATAAAGGGCATTTTCTTTGCCTTATTCTCTTGGGCTAGTAAGGCTCCCATAGACCTTTCTTGAGCCGAAATATAAAGTATCAGTGGCTTTCCAAGTATAGGGGTTGCTAAGACTGGAGGTTTCGCCACATATGCTTTGATACTTTCAAAGGCTTTGTTACATGTTTGATCCCTCTTGAAAGGGACACCTTTATTCATGAGATGACTGAACGGTTGGCATCTTCTAGCTAGATTCGAGATGAACCTCCTCAAGTAGGCTAATTTTCCCCGGAGACCTTTCAACTCATGAATGTTTCGAGGCTAGGGCATTTTCAACATTGCATCGACTTTGGCTTGATCAATCTCAATCCCTCGATGTCACACGATATAGCCAAGAAAATTTCTAGAAGCAACCCCAAAGGCACACTTTAGTGGATTCATCCTCAGTTGATATCTTCGAAGCAACTCAAGTACCATTCTCAAGTCTTTCAAATGGTCGCTCCTTCTTTTTGACTTCACCACCAGGTCAGCAACATAACACTCAACGTTTTTGTGGAGTAAATCATCAAATATATTTTGCATAGCCCTTTGATGTGTGGAACCAATATTCTTTAAACCAAAAGGCATCACCTTGTAGCAATAAATGCCTTTAGGCGTACGAAACGCTGTGAGTTCTTCATCCTTTGGTAACATGTGAATTTGGTTATAGCTAGAAGAACCATCCATGAATGACATTGCCTCATAAACAGTTGTAGCATCAATCATCAACTCTGGAATGGGTAGCGGGAATTCGTCTTTAGGGCATACATTGTTGAGATCTCTAAAGTCAACACAAACTCGAATTTGGCCATTCTTCTTCCTCACAAGAACAATGCTTGAAATCCATGTGGGTTATTTAAATTCACGAATAAAGCCCGCCTCAATGAATTTGTTAACTTCTTTCTCGATCAATGGAACCAAGTCCGGCCTGAAGCATCTTTGAGCCTGTTTGACTGGATGAGCATTGTGCCTGACTACTAATTGATGGAGCGCAATCTTGGGATTCAAACCAGGCATGTATTTATAGCTCCAATCAAAGACATCCATGTATTTTTTGAGTATATTCATATAAGTCATTTCTTCATCAGCTTCTAGGAAAGAACTCAAGTAAGTTGGTCTTGGGTCTTCATCAGTGCCAAGGTTAACTTTTTTTAAGGGATTGATCGTGGTCTTCACTCCCTTTTCAAATTTTGGTGGAGCATCTCCAGCATCCTCTTCTTCCTGCGGATCATTATCATTAATAGATATATGATAACACCAAACAATACCTTTAAACTCTTCATCACTTCTCAATTGACACAAGGCATCGTTCTCAATCTGAGTTGTAACATGACATGAGGAGCCTACGTTTTCTTCATCTTCCTCGCGCTCTTTAGTGTAAACCACAGTGAGCCTTCACCTTTAGTACCTCTTTACACGAAACTACGAGCTCTACTCGTCGCTTCATCCTAGAAGGAACTATGCTTTTGAAATCCTTTTGGATCATAGGTGAAGGAAGCGTCGTTACTCTTAGGTAACTTCTTCGATGCTTGTTATTCTTCTTCTTCAATGGACCTAACCTCTCGAACACAGAAGTTCTTGCAGCGGGTTTTCCAAGTTGATCAAAGACAGAAGGTCGTTTATTAGAAGAAGCACGCTCATCTTCTATAGTGATATAGTTAGTGCTTGCCCTTCTTATGGAGATGCACACCGGTGGTAGTCGGCTATAGCCTAAACCTTCACGTGTTTGCCTAGTTGTTCTCTCTGATGGGAGTTTCCCTATCCTAGACGGCTCATCAGGGTTGTACCCAGCCTTTGCAAGTAACTTGTAAGCATTTGGATCAAAGCCCTCCGTACGTTTTGTGGGGAGTGATGTATCTTGTGGCGGATTTTAGCCACAAAATTTCCCAACAACTTTGAAGACAAGTTTATTGCATCTATCTGTTTGATAGGAAAAGTCAACCCTCCTAGTATATTCCCTTGTACATCAGATGATTGACCCTCCTCTTTCTTCACCTTTGGGACATAACGGAGTGTAGAGGGTGCCTTTCTTTTCGAGGGCATGGTCTTTCCTTTATTTGGACAAGTACTGGGATCCCCAGTATCAACTTTGGCCCTTTCAATGGTTGCATTGGTTGCTTCGCTTTTAAGCCCATCAGACTTGGTCAGTTTGACACCCTCAAACTTTTGCCCTTTCTCGACATAACTCTTCAAGGAGAACTTTGCATTGGCAAAATATGACTCTACTTCAGTGAAAGGATTATTATCAGCAATTATTTTCCTTTCAATTCCATTTTCGAGGTACTTCAGACATTGATAGTAAGAAGACGAGACAATTTTGTTCTCGTGCACCCAAGGCCTTCCTAGTAATATATTATACGAGGCCTTTGCATCAATCACATGCATCCATGCGCTTGATCGTAAATCGCCCATGTGAATATCTAGCTTAAATGAGCTTATAGACCTTTGCCCCCATTAATTGAATCTTTATATCCACAAACGGCTTTCGCTAAGTCTTCAGTTGTGATGCCAAGCTCTTTTAACGTGTGGATGGGTAGAATGTTGACCCTAGACCCTTCATCTATTAAAATTCTATTTATCTTCTTCTCTAGCACGTGGCCACCATATACAAAGGACGATTGTGTAGTGTTTCACCAATTAGAAGATCATCGTCCGTAAATATGATTTTTGTGTCATGTGCATGTACTTCTTGAAAGGAAGTTCCACAAACTTTTCAGAAGATGGTGGAGATGCCTTTGATGGAATTTCACCCACCACTTTGTCTTTGTTAGCAGGGGACAACTTTGAGGAAGTTCCATTTGTTGTTTCTCCCTGGTCAACACTGAAACATGATGCCTCAACATTGTCTTGAGTGGTCTCCACACAGAACCAACTTGGTAAGAATTCCCCCATGGTCACAGGACGTCGCTATTTCTGGTGGTGATGCATTTCCACCTTTGGCCCCCTTGGACGCCTGACTGACTTCTGCTTTTTCGCTCTTTTTACTAACCTTCGTCTGGTCGGTTGTTCAAGTGATTCTTTCCATGGATTTGTCTTGTTGCGTCTCCGCCTAGTCACGAAAATCCAACCTTCATCATCATCTATACCGACTTGGGATTTTTCTTTCTCTAATAGCCCTTCTTCTTCAGGTGTACATAATTGGACTGGGTCAAGCGAGCCGAACATGATAGAGATTTGATTAGAGCTTGCCTTTCCATCGTCAAGGACAATCTTCTTTTTATTAACCAATTACATATCTTTATCTTTGAAGACAAAACACTTTTCAAGAGGGTGATTTACGAGTCTATGATATTTGCAATAATTTGAGTCATCAGTTTCTCCAGCTTCATCGAGTCGTTTCATCGCTGGCAACTCAATAAGCTTTAGCTCAACCAATTCCTCAAAAATTTCAGGAACATCAAAATCCAGAAAAGGGTATTCCTTTTCTTGCATATCTCTCCGGGTTAGCTTTCTGTTTGTACGCTCTTGAAAAGTCGTCTTTACACTTTGCTTCCTACTCTTCTTTGCAGTAAACTTCACAGGCGACATATTGACGTTCATGGATTCTTTGTTGTCATTTCTGGGCACAAATTTGCTCCATTTCTTGGGTTCCTGTTTGTCCTTTCCTTTGCGAGGAACATGAACGAGCATTCCATCCTTTCCGGCAGAAGACATTCTCAACTCCATATCATGAGCACGAGTCGCTAGATCTTCAAAAGACTTAGTTTTGATCCCTTGTAGGATGTACAAAAGCCTCCAGTATATCCCTTGGATACATATTTCTATAGCAGAAGCTTCACTAAGTCTATCTTTGAAATAAGGCTCGTGTTCCTCCATCGATTTATGAAGTTGATGACAGTTTTATCCTTCATTTGGCAAGTATTTGTGAGTTTTGCCATGCTCACTATGCACCTTATGCTATAGAAGTGATTAAGAAACTCATGCTCCAGTTGCTCCCAACTGTCAACGGAATGAGGCTCAAGGTCTGTGTACCAGTCAAAGGCATTTCCTTTCAAGGAGCGGATGATTTGTTTGGCGAGATGGTTTCCATAGGTTCCAGAATTATTATATGTCTCAACAAAGTGTGCAACATGCTGCTTTGGATTTCCTCTGCCTTCGAATTGCTGAAATTAAAGGGATTGATAACTGAACGACATTTTGAGGCTATCAATCCTTGCAGTGTAAGGCTTGGCATATGTATGGGAAGACCTTGTGGAGACTTCATACTTGTCTTTAATGGTCCTTTCGATGAACTCCTTTAACTGATTTAGTGGGATCATCCGCTCAGAGGAGATTGGCATCTCCTTGATACGTGATGCTTACTTTATAGGATTTTCAGTCTCTCGAACTTCAACGCCCTTTCCAAGTGCATGGCTAGATTCTCCATCTAGTAAAACGTTCATCCTATCCATCAGCTTATCGATGTGAGATTTTTGACTTTGCACATGCTTGGTCAATCCTTCAATCATCTTTGACAAATTCGTAAGTTGCTCCTCCATGGATGAAGCAACAGTTACCATTGCTTGAATGACCATTGGTGATGGATTTTCATGCGATTTAACCTTCAAAGGGCTCATATCACGCGAGTCTTTCTTCACCATAGAGTTCTTAGAACCAGGAAGCTCAAGTGAGCTAAAGTCCTTTCGATCTTTTTAGCAATACTGCTTTCTCTATTCGTAACATTTGTAGAGGATCCTACTCCTCTCAGAGTTGAAGACCCAAAGACAGGAATTGATGTGGATGACACATGAAGTGTTTGTTGTCCTAGCATGGTAGCCTCGCTCCTCGTAATAGCACCAAAACACCCAAAGGTAACACTAAGAATTTCGTCCATTTTAGCAGAGAACTTGGAGTTGGTAGCATTGGAGAAAGTAGATTGGGAGTTAATCTTCTTGGAAGCCATTTGAATGTTCTTTGATGCTTGAAAAGTTGAGATGAGAGGTAGAGATTGTCCCACTGGGCGTGCCAGAATTTGTAGACGATAAAATTCGTATCGTAAAAATAATAATCAAGAACAAAAATATCGCAACAATCGTAGTATTTGATTTCAATATATGAGTGTTACAATCTCTATGAATCCTCTGATTCGTCTTTTCAAGTATAAATTCAAGGGTCCTCAAGCTTGATCATAAATTTGAAGTTTGTTCTTGAATCTTGATTTTGTTCTTGTTCTTGATCTTGATCTTGATCTTGTTCTTGTTCTTGAGTTCAAGAACTTTTAGGCTTGTTCTTGAACTTGAATGTTTGAATTCTTGAATTTGTAGAGAAATTTGTGGAGTTTGATCCACGATCTCTCTCTAGCTTTTTGTTAGAATTCTTGATGTCTTTTGAATTATGAGGACCCCTATATATAGTTGTAGAATAGAGGAGTCATGATAGAATCCGGCTTTCTCCTGGCCAATCAGATTTAAGTGACATGACATATTGGGCTTTAATGAAATGGGTCTGTCATTTCGACACATGGTGTGATCCCATTGGATTCTTTATTTGACTTGGTGTGCCACGTCATTTGACACATGGCACCAAGATAAGCCTCTTAGATGAGAGGATATAGGGTCTAATAAAGTGGGTCATCTTTTGTAGCCCAAATAATTGAATTTGGGTTTTTAATTAAATCCATACTTTATCGGACTTAATTAATTAACCCAATCATATTAATCCATAATATTTGTTTGGACTAATATATTTTTGGGGTTATCTTTTGTAGCCCAAATAATTGAATTTGAGCTTTTAATTAAATCCACTTTATTGGACTTAATTAATTAACCCAATTATATTAATCCATAATATTTGTTCGGACTAATATATTTTGAATCTAATATAATTTGAATCAACAACAACAACAACATACCCAGTGAAATCCCACAAGTGGGGTCTGGGGAATCTAATATAATTTGAATCATTTTATATATAAATTTTATATGATTACAATATAATCAACTTAAAACATTTGTATTATAAAATACAACAAAGATAAATCTTTAATTTTTCACTAAAAAAGAAATTGTCCCTGCGAGTGTTCTAAGCAAAAGAGGACAATATTATCTTGTAAAGTTGAATTTCCTTATATTATGAATAACGGAAATCAATATTATAAAAAAGTAAAAAAAAATTAAAATTCAATATATACCCTCACCTATATGTCCAAACAGATCAAGATCAAAGTCAGTGGTATCAAATTATATTTTTCAAAAGTTGATGCAGGATAGATTATGGGTTCATACATTAGTCTAATGGACTCTTTTTTTCCTCGTATTTTCCCTTGTTAATGCTTTTATGAGTTTAAAATTTTGAAGTTTTTTATAGGGAAGGTTTATCTGAGCAGCTGGTTAAAAATAGCAAATTAGGCTATGCGAGGCAGAGCAAGTGTGTTTAAGTCTTAACAAATTTATGTGGATTTGGCCTTGAGTGATCGCATGGTGGTGCTGATGCTCTCGGAGAAACGAGACAAGGAGGGCGACCGTGGAGGACATGCATGATATTTGGAATCATATGCCTCATTCAGGGAGTTGTTAACTTTGGCTTAAATGAGAGAGCCTTCTTTTGTTTGCACCAAAATGCTAACATTCTTGTTCTTTTTTTTTTCTAGAGAGATGAGAAGCAAAGAGGGAAACAGTTCAAGTGAATTAACTTTTTTGTGAAAGGGAATGTTGATGGCTTCTGTATATATACTGAGAAGCGTAGCTTAGGTGATAAATACATATAGGATGCAGTAAATTTAGAGTGGTTTATTTAATATTAACGCTGTACAGATTTTATGATATTTATGTGCCTTCGAGTTCAATAATTTAAAGAAGAGCCTTCGAAAATAAATTATTTTTTAAAATAAAATAATTAAGATCTCATACACACACCAGTTTCTCTACACGTGCGTTGCACGCGCATATTAGGTTATGTACTACATGATTTTGTATACACTAAATTATTATTTGGATAAAATAAATAAATTTTTTGTAAATAATTAATATATATATATATATATATATATATATATATATATATATATATATATATATATATATATATATATATATATTGTCGGTGAAAGCACAATCATATAATAATATTATCATTATATTAGACGAAATACATTTCTTGAAATATTTTTATAATACAATATTAGAAGTAGTACAAAATATTTTTTTTTCTACCTAAGACACAATGAAATCATTTAGCAATTCATCATCTATATAATTTTGCAAGTCATTTTTGATAAATTTTATTGGAGAAATAGGGAAAGATTTTTTGTTGTTATTGTTGGCCAAAATTAGTGAAAAAATAAAATAAAATAAACAAACATTAATTAGAATTTGGTTACAACATTAGAACAATATTTTGTGTTTGGTCAAAGTTCTAGATGTATTATTTATGAAAAAAATTGTTATTAAAAAAAAAGTTATTTTTATTCTAGAAACTTGATCAAACATCTTAACTTATTAAAATAAGTTTTTAAATTGAATTTTCATAAATTACTTTCTCTACGTTTCAAAATGTTAAAAGGAGCCCATTCAGTGTATCATGGGTTATTTTCCTTTTCACTTTTTTTAAATGATTCATTTATTTCTGGAAAGATTCTAATAAAATTGTATAACCGAAAATGTATACTATTGATCCAAATTAGAATTGTTTTGCATTTATTAAAATAGTAAAAAATAATGATAAAAAATTTTGAGAAATAAATATTATATTATAAATAACAGGAGGTTAGTGTGCTCAAGTCAAATCTAATGGGAGGTTTTGAAATTATTCTTAATTTTTTTTTCTTTTTGAACTCTGAAAGGTAATGATCATTTTCTTTCTTTCGTTCTTTTTCTAAAAAAGGGTACTAGTCATTTTCAATACTAAAAAATAAATAAATATTATATCGATTATATAATCAACTTAAAACATTTGTATTATAAAATTCAACAAAGATCAAACTTTCATTTTTCATTACTGTCACGATCCAGGGTAGGGCCTAGACGTGACACGGCTATTAGTATCCATAATTACATCATCAGTTCAAGATTTGCATACAACACATATGATTTTAGCCAAGTCCAAGTTCAGAAGACATGTAAATATAGAGAGTGCGCAATCGATACATAGTCATAATAGTGCCAAACAATGCCTCTAATCCAAGGAACGGGGGCCAGGACAAGTTCCGGGCTCACCCAAAAAAAAAAAGAAACATCCAAACAACAATAGGAAGAACATAGCCGGCTCGCCCTCGAGAAACGGGACTCACCATGAAGATTCCAAGAGTGAACTAGCTATTCTTAAAAAGGTTGATACTCAAAGTGCTCGGTCCCTTACATGGTAAAATCGTATTGGCATAGGGTATGCGTTAGTACGTTTGAATGTACTAAGTATGCAGGCATGCAATGCATATGACTTAACAACCTGCATTTCAATGTTAGATGACAAGTGCACATAATATAGAAAGAATCATGTATATATCCAAAGAGTAGTATACAAGATGCCATGAACTTCATGATGCATGCAATGCGGTAATGCTCCTATATAGCGAAGATGGACTATAACCAACAAACCAAATCCGTGCAAGCTATTACATGAATTAGACCGATTGGGACCTCCCACCGATGGGGAGAAGATTACTTGCCAAAGATAATCTACATCACACCTTACGACCACGCTTTTCGATGGATGGTCACCTTCCTTACGGTCACGCTTTTCAAAAGGATTTACTAGAATCATATCAAGACAAATCATAGTATAAACATAATAGATGAATATCCATTCCTTGCGACCCAGTCTTTTCGGTAATGGAGATCGTTCCTATGCTGGCACATAGTTCAAGGAAAGAGAGAGGGACCTTGGGGATATCCCTGACGCTCCCAATCCATCGGTGCTAAGTCAACAACATCCCATATGAATACTTATATATATATATATATACATATACATATATTTACGTGCTTTCAAGAGTGTCGATATCCATTTCAAAACGTTCAATGCACTTTTAGGCTCAAATGCCAAATGATAAGATCATAACCACAACGCTCGTGCAAGGAATAGCTCATCTACATATACAAGATGGTGCAAGCACCCAAGATGCTCAAAGAGCCATAATCATAGACACATCGGTGATTACCTTCTTGTTATAACCAATGCCTTACCAAAATCATATCATAATCATTTCAAAAACATAATTGGGCTTAACCCACTTCATAATTTCCACATATCAATGCTCATGAATGTGATGCAATGCATGATGTGAGGATACCATGGGTAACATAGATTCAAGTTAAAATCAATACCATAATGTGAAATTGAACAAATCCATAATATAAATCAACATCTAAATCATAGTAATAGTCACCCATGCATAAATAAATTTAAAGAGGACATGTATGTTCATAATTTTCATAACTCAATGTAAATCATCATAATGGTATTCAAAATGGATTGAAATAATAGGTAACATACAACCCACACACTAATTAGATTTAGTAAGATCAAATCATGAAATATCATATTAGAAGTAACTAAAATTCATGAAAATAGATTGAAAGATTTTTAGGTCTTCTTGGTTGAAAAGGGACCAAGAATCAATCCCACATACCTGACTTGAGGAGTAGAAATCAGACTTGAATTGACCCCAATCAGAACTCCAGCTTGAATCCTTGAGAGGAAGAAGTTAGGAGGAATGGGGAAGTAATCTTACGGGGGAGGGGGGTAGAGTGATCTAGGTGAAAGAGTGAAGAGCGGAGGGGTTTTCAGGTAGATTAAGGATTTAGGATAGGTAAAAAGTCATAATTCACGTTTAAAACAAATCGAAATTTCATAAATGTCATTAATGAACGGACCTGAATTTGGTCCATCTAGGTCACACGGTCCGATAAACGGTCTGTGAATCATCACACGGACCATGAACAATGTCGTGGCCCAAGACTTAGAATTTGTAGAAGGAAAACTCCATGGAACCAAGTGATACCACATAGACGTGTTCACAGACCATCTGATTCCACACGGGTCGTGCCATTGTCCGTGTAAAGGTACTTGAAATAAATTTTTGCACGACAAAGTTACGAGACGGTAATTTTGTACTTAGAAAATTTTCCACATGGTAGGCCACACGGACCGTGTGAATGTCCGTGTGCCTTGGCAATTTTCTCCTTATCCTAAATGCCCTAACCGTGAACTGACCAAGGCATCACTCCACGAGAGGCCACAAGGACTGTGTGGCGTCACACGGGCTGTGTAGGCTCCTCCGTGGGGTGATGCCTGGTAATTTTTCTGGGGAAAAATCTCAGGACATCTAGACAATGTCATTAGGAAAAATTTGGGTCTTTACATCATCTTTCCCTTGGGAACATTCGTCTCCGTATGTGCAAGAACAAGGCTTGAGAGGTTAGAACTAGAGCAAGAAGCACACCACACAAGAAACAATGCATAATTCATTACCAAAAATTTGTACCAAAAGTGTTATGCAAAATCATGGTTCATGACTATTAAATTCATTTCAAAATTATATCTAACTTGTTCAAAACAATTATAAAAGCCCTTTTCGTGCACATGCATGCATGTCATGTTATGAGACTCAATAGGGCAAGAAATGGCACCATTAGACAAGGAAGAATCCTAGTACCTTAGACTTGAGTAGATTGGAAAAGATGAGGGTATCATTTCACCATGTCCAGCTCCGCCTCCCAAGTAGCACTCTCCACTTGTTGATTTCTCCAAAGTACCTTCACCGACGCCACATCCTTGTTACGAAGCCGCTTTACTTGTCTATCCAAGATCTACACCGGCACTTCCTCATAAGACAAGTTTTCCTCAACTTCAATTCCTTCTAGAGGCAAAATGGCGCTAGGATCACCAATTAGCTTCCTCAACAAAGACACGTGGAAAATCGGATGAATAGCACTCAACTCCTAGAGTAACATCACCCTATAAGCCATACCTCCAATTCGCTCAACAATTTCATAAGGGCCAATATACCAGGGACTTAGCTTGCCCATCTTACCAAAATGCATCACACCTTTCATAGGAGAAACCTTCACATACACCCAATCACCGACATGAAATTCTAGGTCCCTCCTCCTTACATCCAAATAGGACTTTTGACGATTTTGGGCCGCCTTCAATCTCTCCCTAATCATTTTCACCTTCTCCGTGGCATCCATTACCAAATCTGTGCCAATCAAAGCCATCTATCTAACTCAAACCACCCCACCGGTGATCTACACCTTCTCCCATATAAAGCTTTAAACGGCGCCATACCAATGCTAGTGTGAAAGCTATTATTATAAGCAAACTCAATGAGTTGAAGATGGTCATCCCAATTTCCCTTAAACTCCAACACACAAGCCCTCAACATATCCTCCAGGGTTTGAATAGTCCTTTCTGCTTGGCCATCGGTTTGAGGATGGAAAACGGTGCTCAACTTAATATTAGTCCCAAGCCCCTTCTAAAAAGACCTCCAAAAATGGGAAGTGAATTGGGTACCCCTATTCGATATAATGGACCTAGGTACACCATGGAATCTCACCATCTCTTGGATATACAACCTTGCGTAATCCTCGGCAAGGACGCTAAAAGTAGTCTTGACCGGTAGAAAACGAGTCATCTTCGTCATCTGATCCACGACAACCCAAATAGAGTCTAATTGCCTTTGGGTCCGAGGCAACCCAACTACAAAGTCCATGTTCACATCTTCCCATTTTCATGTGGGAATCTCTGTCCTGGGCCAAGCCACCAGGCCTTTGGTGTTCTACATTCACCTTTTGACAACTCGAGCATTCAAACATGAACCTAGCAACATCCTTCTTCATACCATGCCACCAATACACTTTCTTTAAATCCCGATACATCTCGGTAGCCCCAGGCGGATAGAGTAATGAGAGTTGTGAGCCTCACTCATAATCACCCTTCTAAGGTCATCCACATCTGGAATACAAAGTTGGTCTTGGTACCGGAGTACACCATCTCCCCCTTAGGAGAAAACCTCGATCTCTTTTGCAGCAACCAACTTTTTTAATTCAAGTAACGATAGGTCCAGATCTTGCTTAGCCCTTACCTCATTCACCACGGAAGATTCTGCCCCAGTCTGAACTCGAACACCACCCTCACTGGAATCAGCCAACCTAACACCCAACCTAGCCAACCAGTGAACATCCCTTGCCAATTCCTTCTTTCCTTCCCCAACATGCGCCACACTCCTCATAGACAACCTACTTAGAGCATCGACCACAACATTGGCCTTGCCCGGATGATATAGAACACTCATATCGTAATCCTTCAGAAGCTCCAACCACCTCCTTTGTCTCAGGTTAAGATCTCTCTAGGTGAAAACATATTGCAAACTCTTGTGATCGGTGAACACGTCAACATGAACTCATACAGGTAATGTCTCCAAATCTTTAAAGCAAAAACCACCGCTGCCAATTCAAGATCATGCATGAGTAGTTACGTTCATGCACCTTCAACTGCCTTGATGCATACGCTATCACCTTACCATTCTGCATAAGCACACAACCCAATCCAATCCGCAAGGCATCACAATACACCACAAATCCCTCTAAACCATTTGGTAGAGTCAAGACGGAGGTCAACGTAAGCCGATCCTTCAAAGTTTGAAAACTCCTCTCGCATTCATCCTACCATACAAACTTAGCCTGCTATTGGGTCAACTTGGTCAATGGAGAAGCAATAGATGAGAACCCTTCCATAAACCTTCTGTAATACCCGGCCAACCCAAGTAAGCTACGAATATCCGAAGGAGTTAACGGTCTAGGCCAATTCTTCACGACCTTGGTTTTCTTCGGATCCACCTTGATACCATCACCGGACACTACATGACCAAGGAAGGCCACTTCACCCAACCAAAATTCACACTTTCTAAACTTGGCATATAATTTCTTTTCCCTTAGAGTTTGGAGAACCATCCTCAAGTGATTCCCGTGCTCCTGCTTACTTCGGTTGTAAATGAGAATATCATCAATGAAGACCACCACAAAGCTGTCTAGGAATGGCTTAAACACTCAGTTCATCAAATCCATAAATACAGCCGGAGCATTGGTTAGGCCAAACGACATCACCAAAAATTAGAAATGCCCATACCTTGTTCGAAAAGCTATTTTGGGAATATCACATTCCCTAACCTTCAACTGATGATACCTGGAACAAAGATCAATCTTCGAGAAATGAGTGGCACCTTGAAGCTGATCAAACAAGTCATCAATCTTAAGCAACGAGTATCTATTAGTAACAGTCACCTTATTCAGCTGCCGGTAGTCTATACACATTCGAAGAGACTCGTCCTTCTTCCTTACAAACAACACGAGAGCACCCCACTGTGATATACTAGGCCGAATGAAACCCTTCTCCAATAGGTCCTTTAACTGCTCCTTTAATTCTTTCAATTCCGCTGGTGCTATACAATAAGGAGGAATAGAAATAGGCTGAGTATCTGGAAGAAGATCTATGCTGAAGTCTACCTCTCTATCCGGAGGAATACCCGGCAAGTCTTCGAGAAACATATCCGAAAACTCATTCACTACAGGGACCGACTCAAGAGTGGGCACTTCGGACTTACATCCTTAACCCTCACAATATGATAGATGCACCCCTTAGAAATCATTTTCCGTTCCTTGGAATAGGAAATGAATTGACCCCTAATAAAAGAGTCACCACCCTTCCATTCAAGAACGGGCTCACCGGGAGGTTGGAACTTGACCTTCCGGGTTCTACAATCTATGGAAGCATATGATGCATGCAACCAATCATCCCAAGAATCACATCAAAATCAAACATCTCAATTTCCACAAGATCACACGGAAAGATTTTATGCAACACGGCAACCCTGATAGACTCTATGAGTAACAACGGACTCACCCATGGGGGTGTAGACTAAGCTCCCTTAAAATCTGGGGACTCAAACCAAACTTAATAACCAACAGCAGAGTCACAAAAGACAAATTCGCATCCAGATCAAGCAAAACATAAGCATCAAAATCAAGGACTTTTAACATACCAGTCATGAGATCCGGAGCTTCCTCGACATCCTGGCGGGCATAGAGTGCATAGAACCTGTTGTTCCTTGGGGCAACACCTTGGAGACCTATTTGTTGACCTTGTCCACCTTGGGCTACCTGACCTTGGCTTCCGCGGGCATTCTTAGGGCAATCAGCAACCTTATGATCCTTACCTCCATATCCGAAGCAAATTCCCGGATCCCTCTAGCAGACACCTGTGTTGAGTCTCCCACACTTGTCACACAGAGGATACCCTTGACCGCCACCCATCAGCGCTCTGGGAGGAGATGCATGAGCATTGGCGACCCGAGCTCCCGAACCTTGGCCTTGCTGGAAGCGGCCAAAACCAACATTCCAAGCACCGGAGAACCTACCATCAAAGCGCGCTCTCTTAGGATCATGAACCATTTTCTCCTTGAGCTTCTCCCCTTCGATCTGTTCACCATACACCATGAGCCTAGAAATATCCATGTCTCGAATAAGCATAACAGTCTTGCATTCTTTCACAAGCAAGTCAGAGATACCCGAAACAAACTTGTGCATTCTTGCACGGGGATCAACCACCAAGGATGGAGCATATTTGGAAAGTTTCGTGAACTTGAGGGTCCTCACACTCATACACCCCTGCTTGAGGTTGATGAACTCAGTCATCCTGCCCTCTCTCAGCTCAAGTGGAAAGAAGCAATCAAGGAAGACAAATTTGAACTCCTCCCAGTTGACATCACTAGCACAGACCCTTTCCAAAGACCACTGAGTGTACCACACTTGAGCTATATCCTTCAGCTGGTAAGCAGCTAGTCTAACTTTTTCCTTAGAAGAGACGCCCATAATATTCAGTATCTTTGAGAGCTCATCAATGAACTCCTGACCATCCTTATCAACCCTTGACCCGTAGAACTCCGGAGGATTCATCCAGGTAAAATCCCTCACCCTAGAAGCAGGTGTATGATCCCTGGCAAGTTAGCTTGCCTTGCCTGAGTAGTCACCACCTGGGCAAGCATGGCGAAAGCGGTACGAAATTCACCGTTAGAGATAGGCTCCTCCATAGGCTCGTGGGGGACCTACTCTTCGTCAGCCGAAGTCGATCTAGGTAGAGGGGGTTTTCCTCGAGGCATTTGCTGAAATGGATCAACGACACCCATAAGTAAGGGAATTTCATATACCAGTCACAACACGACATAAGACATGAAGAAGTGAGGCAATTTCCTAATACGTCTTTGTAACCTCCCACTCATAGATATGGTGCATTTCACACCCATGAATAGGCCTCTACTCAATGCGGCATGTTGGACTCCGAGGATCATTTATAAACCTAAGGCTCTGATACCATCTTTTGTCATGACCCGGGGTAGGGGCCTAGACGTGACACGGGGATTTGGGACCCAAAGGCCCCCAATCAAGCCTCAAGTATCCATAACCACATCATCGGTTCAAGATTTGCATACTACACATAAGATTTTAGCCAAGTCCAAGTTCAAGAGACATGTAAATATAGAGAGTGCGCAATCGATATATAATCATAAAGTGCCTAACAATTCCTCTAATCTAAGGAACGGGGGCCAGGACAAGTTCCGGGCTCACCCAAAAAAAAGGAACATCCAAACAACAATAGAAAGAACATAGCTGGCTCGCCCTTGGGAGACGGGACTCACCACGAAGATTCCAAGAGTCAACTATTCTTAAAAAGGCTGTACTCAAAGTGCTCGGTCCCTTACATGGTAAAATCATGTACGTATAGAGTATGTGTTAGTACATTTGAATGTATTAAGTATGCGGGCATGCAATGCATATCTTAACAACCTGCATTTCAATGTTAGATGACAAGGGCACATAATATAGAAAGAATCATGTATATATCCAAGGAAGAGTAGTATACAAGATGCCATGAACTTCATGATGCATACAATGCGGTAATGCTCTTATATAACGAGGATGGATTATAACCGATAAACCAAATCCATGCGAGCTATTACATGAATTAGACCGATTGGGACCTCCCACCAGTAGGGATAAGATTACTTGATAAAGGTAATCTACATCACACCTTACGACCACGCTTTTCGGTGGATGGTCACCTTCCTTACGACCACGCTTTTCAGAAGGATTTACAAAAATCATATCAAGACATATCATAGCATAAACATAATAGACGAATATCCATTCCTTACGACCTGGTCTTTTCAATAATGGAGATCGTTCCTATGTTGGCACATAGTTCAAGGAAAGGGAAAGGGACCTTTGGGATATCCCTGATTCCCCCAATCCATCGATGCTAAGTCAACAACATCCTATCAAGAGGGTCAATATCCATTTCAAAACGTTCAATGCACTTTTAGGCTCAAATGCCAAATCATAAGATCATAACCATAATACTCATGCAAGGAACATCTCATCCACATATACAAGATGGTGCAAGCATCCAAGATAATCATAGACATATCAGTGATCACCTTCTTGTCATAACCAATACCTTATCAAAATCATATCATAATCATTTCGAAAACATAATTGGGCTTAACCCATTTCATAATTTTCATATACCAATGCTCATGAATGTGATGCAATGCATGATGTGAGGATAACATGGGTAACATAGATTCAAGTTAAAATCACATCATGATGTGACATTGAACAAATCCATAATTTAAATCGACATCTAAATCATAGTAATAGTCATTCATGCATAAATAAATTTAAAGAGGACATGCATGTTCATAATTTTCATAACTTAATGTAAATCATTATAATGGTATTCAAAATGGATTGAAATAATAGGTAAAATACAGCCCACACACTAATTGGATTAATAAGATCAAATCATGAAATATCAAATTTGAAGTAACTGAAATTCATGAAAATAAATTGAAAGATTTTTGGGTCTTCTTGGTTGAAAAAGGACCAAGAATCAATCTCACATACCTGACTTGAGGAGTAGAAGTCAAACTTGAATTGAGCCCAATCAGAACTCCAACTTGAATCCTTGAGAGGGAGAAGTTGGGAGGAATGAGGAAGTGATCTTAAGGGGGGAGGGGGGGTAGAGTGATCTAGGTGAAAGAGTGAAGAGGGGAGGGGTTTTCAGGTAGATTAAGGGTTTAGGATAGGTAAAAAGTCATAATTCACGTTTAAAACAAACCAAAATTTCATAAATGCCATTAACGAAATGGACTTGAATTTAGTCCATCTGGGTCACACGGTCCGATAAACGTTCCGTGAATCATCACACGAACCGTGAACAGTGTCGTGGCCCAAGACTTAGAATTTGTAGAAGGAAAACCCCACGGAACCAAGTGGTACCATACGGACGTGTTCACGGACCATCTGATTCCACACAGGTCGTGCCGTCATCCATGTAAAGGTACTTGAAATAAATTTTTGCACGGCAAAGTTATGAGACGGTAATTTTGTACTTAGAAAATTTTCCACATGGTAGGCCACACGAGCCGTGTGGCTTTATACGGACCGTGTGAAAGTCTGTGTGCCTTCACTTGGCAACTTACTCTTTGTCCTAAGTGTGCCCCAACCGTGAACTGACCAAGGCGTCACTCCATGTGAGGCCACATAGACCGTGTGGCGTCACTCCACAGGAGGCCACACAGACCGTGTGGTGTCACACGAGCTGTGTAGGCTCCTCCGTGGAGTGATGCCTGGCAGTTTTTATGGGAAAAAATCTCAGGACATCTAGGCAATGCCATTAGGAAAAATCTAGGTCTTTACAATTACAAAAGAAAATATTGGTCCTTGCGGATATTCAGAGCAAAAGAGGACAATATTATCTTGTAAAGTTGAATTTCTTTAGTTTATAAATAATGGAAATCAATACCGTAATAGAGTGGGAAAAAAATTAAAATTCAATATACACCCTCGCCTATATGTCCAAACAAATCAAGATCAAAGTTAGGTGGTATCCAATCATATTTTTCAACAGTTGATGCTGGATAGATGTAGGTTTATACACTATTCTACAGGACTTATTTTTGTATTTTCCCGTGTTCATGTTTTTATGAGTTTGAAATTTTGAAGTTTTATATAGGGAAGGTTTATGTAAGCAGGTTGAAAATAGCAAATCGGGCTATGCGAGGCAGAACATGTGTGTTGGAGTCTTAATGAATTTATATGGATTTGACCCTTACTCATCCCACCCCATTTGTCATCTTAATCAAAGCTACAAATGTAGGGTATTTAAGTAAAAATAAGAACTAAATTTCACTTAGAGAAGAGCACAATTTTTGTTGATCTTTCGGTAGCTGCCACTTTTGGTGATGAATCAATCTAATGGCCATCGAAAAGTAAGAAGGGGAACAAGGATGAAAAATTTTTGACAAAAAAAAAACAAAAAATACCAAAATAAAAATGAAAAGAGAGAAGAAAATGAAAAGCAGACCTTGGGTGATCGCGTGGTGGTGTTGATGCTCTCGGGGAAATGGGACAAGGAGGAGGACGGTGGAGGACTTGCAGGTGATATGAAATCATATGCCTCATTTAGAGAATTGATAGCTTTAGGCTTAAATAAGAGAGCAATCTTCAGTTTGGGCCACACCGCTGACATTCTTGTTCTTTTCTTTTTAGGGAGATGAGAAGCAAAGAGAGAAAGAGTGCAAGTGAAATTGTAATATCGATGACGTTTGCATATACTGAGGAACTTAGGTGATGAATACAGATAGGATAAAGTAAATTTAGAGATAGTTTATTTAATATTAACGCTGTACAGATTTTATGATATTTATATGCCCCGGATTCAATAATTTCAAGAAGAGCCTTCAAAAATAAATTAATTTTTTATAAAATAATTAAGATCTTATATATATACACACACACACACTAGTTTCTCTACACGTGTGTTACACGTGCATATTAAGTTATGTATTACATTAAATTATTATTTCAATGCAATAAATAAAATTTTTGTAAATAATTAATACATATTGTCGATGAAAGCACAATCATATAATAATATTACCATTATATTAGACGAGTTACATTTTGTAAAACATTTTTATAATACAATATTAGTAGTAGTACAAAATAATTTTATTTCTACCTAAGACACAATGAAATCATTTAACAATTTACTATCTATATAATTTCATTTTTGATAAATTTTATTGTCGAGAAATAGGGGGGGAAATTTTTGTTGTTATTGTTGGCACTGACAATTAGTGAAAAAAATAAACAAACATTCATTAGAATTTGGTTGCAACATTAGAACAATATTTTGTGTCTGGTCGAGGTTCTAGATGTACTATTTATTAAAAAAAATTGTTATTAAAAAATTATTTTATTCTAAAAGCTTGATCAAACATCTTAACTCATTAAAATAAGCTTTTTAAATTGAATTTCATAAATTACTTTCTGTACATTTCAAATTGTCATAGCTTTTCTTTTAAGTATAACTATAATGCTTATAAATATAGTTTATATTCTCGCAACTTGGATGTAAAGTTATACTTATCCATGTAAACCATAATACACAAAGTAATAGATTTCAGTTTAAAAATTGAAGAACAAAGTTAATTTGATGAAGTAATTTATTCCCAAACAATAAACATACATTTTAAGATCGTCATAAAATAAGTATTCATTATCCTAATATTAATATCAAAGTATGATCAAAAAGTGTTTGGGGGGGGGGGGGGTCATTTAAGGTAATCTTTTCAATATACTAGCTGCCATCTATGTGAATTATGGTACACCCACGCACAACCAAGGTATTAAATGGTGCTCTGATGGAACCCCTATAAAATATTGTAACCCCTGTCGGCTCTCGTGACATTCGAACCCTGATCCAGTGAACATGGTACTCGATTCTGAGTATCATATTAGCTTGTGACACCTGAAACTAGCACCTGCATGTATAACATTGGGATGAATTCCCCGTGAGAGAAAGAATCCCCCTAATTATGCCGGTACAAGCCACTCAATTCTAGAATGTGTATCCTGTCCGTCCGCAATACCCGATTTTGTATGCCTCCCAAGGCCCTTGGTTATATAGCCACGTGGCTTTATGTATAGCAACTCTAGGGCAGTGTTGGCTTAAGCCTAAGCTAACGCCCAAAGAGAACGAATAATTAGAGATGTATCACTTATCCAGTATCATACCAGCCCAACTAATAATAGGGACAACTCACCAAGGCAACAATGTGCCAGCTCACTAGTAATGTGACATCTCTAGTACAAGATGATAGCCTAATAACAAGCTCATACAACCACTTCTCATATCCCAATAACCCAACCAATCCCGCAAGATATAGCATACGTCTTTCTAATAGACTCACATTCTCGTCTCTACCCATCAGAGGTTCAACATTATCGTATCTTATGTTCTAGAGTCATGATGCTCAGTCAGAGGTAAAACAACCACATTTCTCAAAATATAGCAAGTTCCTCGGTATCAAGTAAGTTTAGCAAGTGTATAATGGTTAACAACTGTATATATAGGTATATTTGCCACAGAGCAGTATAAAATCATGTCTAACCAGAGACAAGTATACCACAACTAGCCAGTCACAAGGACCTTAGATAAACATGGAAGTCACAGTTGTATCACGAGTATCCAGAAAAATTAGGGCTAATATAATGTTACACCGGTAAAAATTATCAAAATATGCCTAGATGAGAGACACTTGCATAACATATTTTTTCTAATCCTTTTTGGTAAACCCGAGGTCGAAAATGCAATCAACACAAAAAATTATGTGAAAATGGTCTTGGTTGATTTTTAGAGCAACCGAATCAAAAGATAATTTTTCGAAGCGAAAACACACTTCCAGAAAAGTGCGCGACATGTTCGCGTGGTGGACTTGTGGCAGATTTACATTTGATGGTGATCCCAATATTTTTTACGGGATTGGAAAACTTGATTAGAACATTTTTGACGAAAAAATCCAAAAAATAACCAAGTCCACAGTGCGGACTTGGTACGCCGAATGGCAATTTTTTAGTCTTTTCGAGGGGCATTATAGACCTTTTCCAACGCCTTCTAAACTTGAAACATGATAAAAACAATAGGTCATGTAAGCATAAAAGGTTTTTTAAACCCATTCCCAAGCCTTCTAAGCACTTTAATAGAAGACTAGGGCTAAGGAGAGGAGAAGAGAAGCTATAAATTTAGATAGAAGCTCTTGCAAAGTTGACTGTCAAACTTCACACCCAGGTATGTAAGGCTAACCTAGAGCATGAAATTGTTCTTCCATGCGCCCCTTGATTGAGATGGGTTGATAGGTGGAAGTATTGATTCATTATGCATGTATTCTTGAATGTTTTCTTGTAATTTATACATATCCTATGTATTTTCGCATATTGATGATCATCATAAGCATGATCTTACAGATTAAATACTTTTCCTGAGTTATTTCATAAACCCTATATGCTATTCTATAAAAGATTGCATGAATAAACCTAGGGATTGAGTTTAGAGCCTTGATTTTGAGAATGTTGATTGTGATTGTGATGTGAGCATGATGATAGGTTGAAAGGACTTGATGGTCCTGTGAGTCTTCATAAACGAACTCTCAAGATGGGTCTAGTTGATAGTCTCCTTAATGATTGGTCAAAACCCCTCTTGAAAGACATGATTGAGAGTTCATTGGATGGTTGATAGGTAGGGCTGAGCATAATTTGGTTCAAATCGAAAAAACCGACCGAACTACTTTTTTTTAATTTCAGTTTCGGTTTTTCGGTTATTTCGGTCGGTTTCGATTTGAAATTTTAAAAATTTAATAATTCGGTTCGGTTTTCGGTTTTAAAATATATTTTTTCGGTTAACCGAAAAACCAAATTAATTTATACCATTATAATATAAATTATAATTTATATCAAATTATCTTTTATGACCCAAAGACCCAAACCCAAATTTAAATACCATGGCCCAATCTCAAATCCAATTGTCAAACCCAAATGTCAAACCCAAAATTATGGACCAATCCTATGGCACTAATAAATCATTAGTGGATCACTATCAACTTTTAATCTGGTAAAAATATTAAATGATTTTTTTTAATTATTAAAAAAAGCTAATTTGAAAATTAGCAATTTCTATCCTTCAAGTGAGTATGGATTAGACAAACTCCATGCGACGAGCTCATGAATCATTAGTATGTAATCAATTAGATCTTTCAGCGAAAAAGAAGAGTCAGAAATAATATTCAAACCGAAAGAAACTAAACCAAAATTACAAAAACCGAACTGAATCGAATTTATTTCAGTTCAGTTTCGGTTTATATTTTTCTTAAACCGAAAATCGAAAAACCAACCCGAACCAAACCGACCAAATGCCCAGCCATATTGATAGGCCGAATGGCATGATTGCAATGGAATTGATGGATTGATATGAGTCCTTATGAGACCCCCTTGATTTAATTGATTGAGATTGATTGTTTTATTAGTGTTGAGGCTTGGGAGGAGTATCAAGTAACGAAATGAGTAAGAGTAAGTCTAACTCGAACTCATTAACTACAACGCCAAACGTAGGTGAGGATTGAACCGTCAAACTGGATGTTTCCTCTTGATTGATAAGTCTCTAAAATAACAGAGGAGTTTTTTCTGGTCCAGAGTCGATCAATTCGCTCTTACCCTAGAAAGGTATTGGACGGTTGTGGCAACATCAACAGGATTGTTGTACAATCACTAGCTCATAAGTGACTATTGTCGGATAAGATAAACTCTAGATAGGTTCTATACTGATAGTACTCTAATTGGATTTGATTCAGATTAGACCGGATTGTATTGATAGGTCATTGTCTACTCTTTATTCTTGCTTTACATAGACATTTGACATTCTAATTGAGTTTATTATCCCTTTATTTGAGTTATCTGAGTTGATAGTATTCTACCTTGATGGATGTTTCATTCAGTCATTTTACATACTCGTATATTCTACGTACTGACATCTATTTGGACTATTGCAGAGACATGTACTAAAGATCATCAACAAGCACCTCGTTGGTGATCTATTTCACACATCAGGTGATTGGTGATTCCTCCTTGACTTCGGTGGATGCACATGATTTATTTCATCTAGATTTTAGAGTTAGAATTGAGTTTTGCTTATTTTGACTTGAGGTAGGCATGGGTCTTTCATTGGCACCATTAAACAATTCGATATAGGCTTCATAGACTAGAGTGTGATTTGTTTTGATTGGATATTCATTTGGGCTAGTTTGCTTCTTACTAGTCTTATTGATTTGACTTGATCAGTTATATATTGAATTTGTTCAACTTTTTTTCTTTAATCTTCCGCTGATATGTTAAATATATTGATTGAATGGATGTGATAAGGCCAAGTGGTTCACTTGGGGATAGCAATAGTCTTTGAGTGCCAACCACGTCCAAGGTACCCTCCCGGGGCATGACAAACTTGGCATGAAAGCACATAGTTCATGTGTCCTAGGGAGTCTATGAAGTCGTGTCTAATAGAGCCTTATTTTTGGGTGTGTTGTGCACCACACTTTATAAGCAGGAAGCTATAAGACATTAGAAATTGTTACACTTCTTCTACATTCTGATTTGTGCTTTGAGGTAAATAGAGCCAAAATGGTGATGATTGAGAAGCTTCCTCCACTTATCTCTGTCAAGGGTGTGAGAAGTTTCCTAGGCCATGCAGATTTTTACAAGCACTTTATAAAGGACTTCTCAAAGATTGCACACCCTTTTGTGCAAACTACTTGAGAAGGATGCTAAGTTCATGTTTAATGATGCATGCCTGAAAGCTTTTTGAGGGTTGAAGCAGAAGTTGATATCAACACCTATCATAGTTGCTCCAGATAAGTCAAAGCCCTTCGAGATCATGTGCGATGCAAGCGGGGCTGCACTTGTTATGGTGTTTGGACAATGCAGAGAGAAGATTATATATCCCATCTATTATTCCAGTATAGCCCTAAATGTTGTATAGAAAAACTATACAATTATGGAGCAGGAGTTACTTGTAGTGGTCTTTATGTTCGAGAAATTCAGGTCTTATCTTTCGGAAACCAAAGTCATTGTGCATACAGACCATTCAGCATTGTAGGTACTTAATGGCAAAGAAGGATGCAAAACCAAGACTGATTCGATGGGTACTTCTTCTTCAAGAGTTTGACTTTGATGTGATTAACAGAAAGGGGGATGAAAATTAGGTTGCAAACCACCTATCTAGATTAGAGGATGAGGCAATGGCAAAGTTCGATGATAGGGTGGAAATTGATGATTCATTCCCTGATGAGAGAGTGTTGGCAGCATCTCATGATTTGATACCATAGTTTGCAGATTATGCAAACTATTTGGTTAGTGATATTGCTCTACTAGACTTGACTACTCACCAGCGCTGCAAGTTTATGTCTAATATGAGGAACTTTTTCTGGGATGATATGTATTTGTTTCGCGTATGTGTAGATGAAATTATTCATCGACGTGTTCTTGAGGTCGAAATGATGAGTATCCTAAAGGCATGCCACTCATCCTTGGTGGCAGGCATCATAGTAAAATTTGAACAACACACAAGATCTTGTAGTGTGG
Organism: Solanum rostratum; assembly: GCA_029948455.1. Lineage (NCBI taxonomy): Eukaryota > Viridiplantae > Streptophyta > Magnoliopsida > Solanales > Solanaceae > Solanum > Solanum rostratum. Next base: position 28,437,647 of record CM057056.1, on the reverse strand, counting down.
CTACTATTGGCCGACCATCCACCAAGACGCCCGTGACTTTGCCAAAGTGTGTGATAGATGCTAGATAGAAGGTGGTGTTTCTTACAAGCAGGAGCTCCCACTAAATCCCATTATGGTGATTGAATTATTCGATGTTTGGGGATAGATTTCATGAGCCTATTTGTTAGCTTTCATGGGAATAAGTATATTCTAGTGGTTGTGGACTATGTATCAAAATAGGTGGAGGCAATGGCGCTTCCTAATAATAAAGGCAAGAGTGTCACAGAATTCCAAAAAAGAAACATCTTCTCAAGGTTTGGTACCCCTCGAGCAATTATCAGCGATGGAGGTTCCCCATTCTGCCATAGGTTGTTCAAAGCTTTTCTTGAAACATATGGGGTAAAGCATCGAGTGGAAACACCCTACCATCCATAGACGAGTGGGCAAGTTGAGGTGTCCGATAGGGAGATCAAACAAATTTTGTCCAAGACTATGAATACAAATCAGACTGACTAGCTGCGAAAGCTAGACGATGTATTATGGACATACCGAACTGCATTCAAGACTCTCATAGATATATCTCCTTACTAACTTGTCTTTGGTAAAGCTTGTCACTTAACGGTAGAGCTTGAGTACAAGGTGATGTGGGTGCTCAAGAAGTTGAATCTGGATTAGAATGATGCGACAAACTCATGGCTGAGCCAACTCAACGAGCTTAATAAGTTTCGTTTAATGGCATATGAGATCTCAACCCTGTATAAGCAAAGAATGAAGCTACAACACGATCGTCGTATTGAGAATTGCCAGTTTGCACCAGGGGATTTGGTTTTGCTATACAACTCAAGATTGAAGTTGCTCCCTGGGAAAGTTAAGTCTAGATGGTTGGGTCCTTCGAGAGTATCACATGTTTTCGACCATAGGGCTATTGAGTTAGAAAAGAGACATGACACAAAATTCAAAGTAAATGGCCGTAAAGTCAAGCTATATCTTGGCAATGTTGAAGGGTGAAAATAGTGGAAGCATGGACACTTAGTGAAGTTTGAGTACCCAAGTTGTCTAAGTCATGGCGCGACATTAAATCAGGCGATTCTTGGGAGGCAACTCAAGGTGGAGACTGGCGCTTAGGCGCCCAGGTATATTTCATTTTGACCCCTATGCTTTGTTATTGCTATATTTTGTGCATTGAGGACGATGCAAACTCTTTTCGATGTGGTGTGGGTAGTTATAGGTGTAATTTCCGGTAAAATTACCAAAATATCCCTAGAGGAGGGGTATGCGCGTAACGCATCTTCCAATGCTCGTATGAAAAATCCAAGACTGAATTTGTGATCAGCACAAAAAATTGAGTAGGAAAATAGTCTGGGTCGATTTTTAAAGGGACCGAATCAAAAGATAATTTTTTTACTCGAAAATCAAAATAGTGTCGGTGCGCGACGAAGGCACGTTGCACCACTGTAGTGGACCCACACTTATATTTCTTACAAAAAATTTCAACGGGATTGGAGAAACTCGTTCAGAAACTTTTCAGAGAAAAATACACTGTACACGACCAATCTGCGTCGCGGATTGGGTTATTCCAAAGCTGAAAATTTTCTAAATTTTATGAGGGGCATTCCAGACAATTTCCAACCTCTCCTAAACTCTATACACGATCTAATTAGGTCGTTTTGACGTAAAAAAAGGGTCTAAAACCCTACTCTAAGTCCTTTTCTAACAATATAGCAAGACTAGGGCTTGAGGAAAGAAGAGAATAGCTTGAGACTGAGGAATTCAAGAGAAAATCTTTGAAGTGATTGTTGAGAGCTTCATCCCAGGTATGTAAGGCTACCTAAAGCGTTGGATTATGTTCATCCACGCACCCCTTCATTTCTTGAGTTAAGATCATGATTATAAATTGTGTGTTTCAAATCATGTGGTTCTTGAGTTCCCAAAGTTTTGTATATGTTGGAGTTTTCATGAATATATTTGAGTTAATTTATGAGTTGCATTGTCATTACCATGGATTATGGATGTTTTTCGAATGCTTGATACCCTAGCCCTAAGTTTTGTATTTTCTTTGCTTACTGACTAAATTGAAAATCATGAATTTAACCTTCTAAGCCCAGTAAATTTAACCCGGGAAGTATGTTTTCTTGTTTCGTATATGGATGTAAAGAGTATCGATTATGTCTTATGTGTTGATCCTGGATGATATGATATACTTAACCAAAATCAGTGAAAGTCTTGCATGGCGTGAGTTAGAGTCTTGAGTTGTATTGCATGAATGATGGTCCCAAGTTACTAAGTTGTTGAGAAATTGAGTTGAGTTATTAAGAACTGAGTTGACTTGTTTGAGATGAGTCAAAGAGATGAGTTTGAGTTAATTTCTATGAGTACATTTTAGTCTTGGAAGGAGTATTGAGCATCGAGTTGGGTGATTAAGGAGCACCCCAAAACTACATTGCCAGCGTAGGATGGTCGCACAGGATAATTCTGGTAGCCCATATCCCAATAGATGGACATTCTCTTTGGATCCAAGAAAGAGAGGTAGGAGGTTGACTTCCTATTCCTTGGCAAGTTTAGGGCGGACGTGACGATGACGTCTTTTCGTTGTACATCACCAAAACTCATGGTGGGGTGGAGAGTTGTCCGTTAGAGAAACTTCCAAGCAATACTTGAATTGAGCATATCATGATTTTCGAACTGAGCTGCATTAAACATTGAGTCTAATTTTAAAGCATGATTTCAAACTTTAAACTTGCATCATTTACCTGAGTTGAATTATAAGATAAGGAGTCGAGTAGATTGATTAAGTTTGAGCTTTATCTGTTTCTTGAGCCATCTTACATACCGTGCATTCCACATATTGGCGTCACTTGGTCCTGCATTATTTCATGATGCAGATACAGGAGATAGAGGACTTCAACAGGCGCACCATTGAGGTTCAGAGTTCTCTTGTTCCAGACATCGGGGAGCCCTCCTTGCGATCTGGAGGAACCTTTCCTTTATCTTTATCAGTTGTTTTATCCTCTTTGAGTTGGATAGCCATGGCCTGTCATGGTACCATCTTAGACTATAGAGGTAGAGGCTTCGTAGACTAGAGATGAGGATTTAATGTTGTGGTCGTTCCCTCTTTGAGTGGAGTTCCTTAAACCAGCTATTATGTTATAGATGTTGAGACTGATGTTGTTTGGCCTATGACCCTATTTCTTTAATGTAGAAGTAACTGAGTTGCCCACTATCTTATTTTCTTACTCTAATGCTTAACATTGTATTTGAGGATTGAATGACTGTCTTGAGACTGAGTGGTTCGCTTAAGGACTAGCAATAGTCTTCGAGTGTCAGCTACGTCTAGGGTACCTTCCCAGGGCGTGACAATAGGCTTCGATGAAGTTTGAGTAACCATGGCCTATAACTATCCCAAATTTTGAGTCCGAGGGGTTTTCTTGCCTGTGTTCTTTCCCTAAAGACATTTATTTTCATTTGAACCATCACGTTTAGGATGTACGAGTAGTATTAGTAGCATATTGTACTAAAATCTATGGCATATGTTAGTTTTGTGGGAAAATGATACCCATCAAATTTTTGTGTTAGGTAGTTTTGATAACAACCATGTGATATCAATGATTGATAGTGTGCTTGTTTTAATAATTGAGATTTAAATTTGGTGAAAAGCATCATCTGAGAGTCTGTATTGATAGTGTAATCAGTGCCAAGTGTGTGTGGACTTCTTTGCGTAATTCTTATAACTGTGTAATTCAAAATTTGTCCTGTTATCTGACTAAGACTGTAGGTTAGTTGGTTATGAAAGGATCTTAGGTCACCGTTCATATTAGTCCACTTAGCCTAAATGACCAACCAAATGCTTGATATATCCCTTGATCCTAATGTTTGATCTTTCCATGTACCCTTTTCTTTGTAATCACCTAAGTAACCTAGCCTTGATAAATGTGTGATCCTGAATTTGGCCCTGGTCCTTCCTTGAATATTGTGCACATTGACTGAGGCAAAACGCTTAAGTTGAGGGTGGCTACAAAGTGGCCCTGGTTCATAGGTTGGATATTGTGCACCTCAACTCAAGCCAAAATCCTAAGTTGAGGGTGGTTGGTGTAAGGAAAATCACACTAAGAAAATCACACTAAACGGGGTGGAAGCTAGTGATATTTGAAGGCGGGGGGGAGGGGGGAAGGGGGGAATGTGCTTTGGGTGCAAGAAAACTGAATAGATGCCTAAATAGTGAGCTAAAAAGAAAAAGAATATGAAAATAAAATAAAACGCGCTAAAAATGTGAATAAGACACCTATAAAAGTTTGAAATAGGAGAAGGGGAGAATGAGTTGAAATTAGCAGTGTTGGTAGGGCAAAAGTGTAGAAAGTGTCAAGGAGGACCATTAATCACTATGTTCCTAAAATATCATAACAAAGCCCCCTGAGCCTATGTTACAAGCCAAGAAAGTCCTATAATGATCCTAGTCCAAGTAGCAAAGTTGTGGATATAAGAGCAACCATATGGTATTGAGCACAGTGTTTGAATATCTATTGTGAGTGTGACTGATTTTATTTAGTCTCAAGCATAAAATCTGAAAATACTATTATGAGTGGGATATGGGGCTTCTTTTTTGTGAGGGCACTTGCATTACACTGTTAATTCTAGGCTATTTAAGTGATTGTTGCTTATCTATGGTTATCTTGCTTGTCATAGTTGCATTGCCACATGTATTGATATGCATTGGTTTGTTTGATGGCTATCAGATACACATTGACGAGTTAGTATGGGTATTTGTGCTTGATTTAAAGATGATGTATGCCATTAGATTGAGGTCTGTGTGTTCTTATACTGGTTATGTAGATTGAGTCTGTCGCTTGAGGACAAGCAACACCTTGTCTGCTCATGTGGTTTTATTTTGGTTTTACCCTTGCTTGTTCTGATTTTGAGGTTTAAGTCGTAGTCATTTTATACCATTTTAAATTCTCCCGTGATATGTTGGTTTGTATTTGTAATACATGTTGTCCGTCTTGATATTCCTTGCTATATTAGAAGGTAAATCGACATTTACGATCATATTTGTGCATCTGATTGATAAGAATGGACCAAATCTCTTGAGATAAGTGTTACCTGGTTCGAATTCACTGCCTGAGGGTTATTACCCAGTTGAAAATTTTTGTTTGCTTATTCCTTTTGACTATCCTTTTTCTTGTTTAAGTTTGGATTTTTCTTGGAGATTGAGGCCATGTTTGGGATTAAATTTTGTTAAGCATATTGAATCTGAAAGTCAAAATGTTGCTTTTCTTAATATCTCTGTTGTTCTTTTTGGTTTACTGTTTAGGTGTTTTTTCTTTAAAAAAAATGGTATTTTTGGCTACTGAATTGTTGTTTTCATGGTGTGCTAAGTTGTTTCAAAATGTTTTTTTCTTCAAATCTGCAAACCTTCTTAATTTTAACTACAAAACATGCAAGGTTCGAGTCTAAAACTCTCTTGGATGCTGTCTGTATTCTTCTAATTTGTCGCATCCTTTAAGTTTGAGTTGTTTGAGTTCTCTTCTATATGTGTTTGAGTCTTTAACTTTTCAAACAAAATTCACCCTTGGTTTGATTTTCATGAACAATGTGACCTTGAGGCAGCTTCTTGACTTATTATCATTGCGCATTAGCTTTTAATCACCTTGTCTACCTTGTCCTTCTGTTTACATAGTCTTCTTTAATAGTTCAAGACTACTTTCCTTCATTTCTTTTAATTTCTAATCTTTCTTATCTGGATTCCAACCTCTCGTTGCAAAGAACTGATCTCTGCCTCCTATATTGCATACAGTTATCAAATGTTAAGTACTTATGTTTAGTGTGGCATGGTTTGTTGGATGCTTTGATTCATTTTTATGATATATCTGCCCGTAATCTATTATGCTTCTCGAAGTTAGCTTTTTCTAGTATTTAACTTATTCTCTCTTAGATCCAATATACCTTTTCGATCAGTTTGGCTTCACTGATAGCAACATGCCTTTACTGATTAGTTTAAATACAGATCTAATGTATTTTATTTCCTCCATGGTGGTTGTAACTCTCATTCGTTTTTTTTTTACATTGTGAGTTAAATGGCTTCTTTCGTTGTGTGATATGTCATTTAGGTTCAATTCTAATCAGATTAAGATTGCTTCACCATTAGATGTATGCTTCATCCTATGTTAAATACATGACTGTTGGCGGTAGCTTTGAAGCTCATTTTGTTAATTTTTTTCTTTTTCTTTTTCCTCTTAATGCTTACTGTTAGTTATATATCTTATTTGTTCATAATGTCTAAAGTAATTCTTAAGAAGTTAATTTTGGCTCCTCTCTGTCTTGTTCATCTCCAAATCGAATCAAAGCTAACTCTCACTCGTTTCCTTAACCATCGATCAAGTCTATTGGACTCCGCCATCTTCTCGTTGCATTTTGAGTCGAGCTATGGGAGATCTATCATATTTCATTTGAGTCTATCTTGTAAAAGATGATGAAGAGAAGTTGGCCTACATATTCCGAGGGTGTATTTCAGATGGAGAAGAGGTTGTATACACCTGTATATAGGCAATGTTAAATTTTGTATACATCAGGCAGGAATGGGACCAAAAGCCTAAAGTTAGCAGCAGCTGGGCAGGAAATGAAAGGGCCAAGCAGGCCCAATCCCCTTTTTATTAGAAATTAGGACCGGTTGTTGAAGTTGTCCCTGCCAAGCCCAGTAACTTTATTTTAGTGTAATTTTTAGGGATTCCATTCAGGTTTTAAAAAATCTTCAAAAATTTCGATTCTTTTCTTAATTATGAAAAATACCAACTTTTTCTGTGTTTTTGATACTTGGAAGCATCACCTTGATACTTACGAATCTGTAACCGAAATTACAGCTCTTGCACTTAATAAGGAAAAAAAATTTCTGCCAACTGTGTAGATCCCTTGATTGATGCCTTAACTGTTACAAATATTAAACATGGTAACTGTAAGAGAGAGAAAATATTAAAATAAAAAATAAATTTAAAAACAGCTCTAAAAATGGAAAAAATTATAATTTAAATAGTGATTGACATTAATTAGACTTCTACACCAAAAAAATTGTACTAATTATATCTTTTAATAAAATATAGATTCTTTAAGTATAAAAAATAAATGGATAATGATAAAAAGTTAAGATTTTTGTAATTTTTAAAAAAAGGTAGGGAATATTGAAGATTTGAATAAATAAAGTTGTGTCATTTGGTGTTTTAATGTATCCGTTGTTAATTTATAACAATGTTAAGAGTGTTTATTTTGAGGTATCAGTAATATGATATTTTGCTATTATTTCAAAAATAAAATATATTTATGGAAAGATGAGTATTTATTCCAAGTAAATTGTTAGATACAATATTCATGGTGCAATATGATGTTTGGAAAAATGAGTTTTCAAGATGTATTGATTTATGTGTATCAGTGTGAAATTTATTGTGCAAATGGTGCAGAATATGACTAAGTTTTAGATAATAATAATAAGGTATTTGTTCTGTAACATGATATATAATTTTATGAGTCCATACAATTATAAATTAGATATTGGAGTCTAATGATATAAAAAAATAAATTAAATGTTTTGCAAGAAAAAAAATTATAACAATTCACTTCATGGAGGAAAAAATGATGCCAAAGCACTGTTTTAATACAAAAAAAAAAACATATACTGTTGTCAGGTATAAAAAATAAACATATACTAAAACTTAATACTGTTGACAGGTCAATAAATAAAAAAAAAAAATTCTAAAGCAACATAAGACATATTAAAAAAAACTAAGACATCAAAGTGGCCAAAGAATGTCAAGAAAGTGGCCAAAGATAGTTTCCCGAAACTTGGCAACAGCATCGTCACCAATAGAGAACTTAATATCATCTGCGAAGTTGCAACTGTATGAAGATCCAAATTTCAAAGGGTGTTTTGGGATGCTTTTATTACATAACTCATACCCTGAAAAACAAGTATCAATATGCAGATATCAGAATAAAAAAAGAGTTCCTGAAACATAGGACCATCTTAAAAAATTAGATATCAAACAATAAATCAACATACAAAATAGGTTTCAATAAGCAGATATCAGCATCAAACAATGAGACTTTATGAAACATAGAACCATCCACCAAAATGGGATGCAGCCATCCACAGATAATTATAGTGTATCAAACACTAAATCAATATAAAAAATTAAATATCAATATAGTGTATCAAACATAAAAAGCATGTATCACTAGAAAGATATCAAACATCACAAGTCAAAATAAAACACTAAATCAAAATAAAAAACAAGTATCACAAGTCAGATATCAAAACATCAAAAAGGAGTTTTTTTTAAAAAAAATTGAACATCATAAAAATAGAGGAATAAGACATCTACCCACTATTATACTGTATCAAATAATTAATCAACATAAAATCAAGTATCTCAAGATATGTAACAATATCAAAAATGGAATCAGATACACATATATATGCTTGAAATGGTAATTGTAAGAATGTGCTTTACTGATCCGACTTGCTTGTGGTTTTCGACCTGGGGATCTTGATGTGGACGCTACATCCTTGACTTTTTTACCTTTTGCAATTGAAATATTGCCGGCCTCATCGCCGGAATCGTTGTGGTGGTCGACCTTGGCAGTGTCGGCTTCTTCACCACTTTCAAACGCTTCTTGTGTAAGGTCAAGACTAAACGAAGGAATGAGTTTCATTGTTGATTGAAAGCAAAGATGATGAAGTTTATGCTAATGGTGGTCGGGAAAAAGATGGTGGAAGAAGAGAGAAACGTTCGAAATAGAGAGAGAAGTTCAAAACTGAAAAAGGAAAAAAATCCTTAGATGGTAACTGTAAAGAGAGAGAAAGTAATTAAAAATAAAAAAATAAAAAACTGCTTTAAAAATGAAAAAAATTATAATTGGAAAAGTGATTGACATTAATTAGACATCCACACCAAAAAAAATTTCCAATTATAACTCTTAATAAAAATATATATTCTTTAAGCATAAAAAATAAGTGGAAAATAATAAAAAGATGGGATTTATGTAATTTTTAAAAAATGTTGGGATTATTTAAGATTTGAACAAAAAAGGTTGTGTAATTTTATAAATTTTACTTTATTTTATTCTTTATTCATTATTTTCTTATGATTATTTGTTTGTATTGACCTTAACTAACATTTTTATTGTTTTTTTTTTAATCTAATTAAATTTTCCCAAAGTCAAACCATTGTTGTTATTTGTACTTTGATGATTTCGTGATTTTAGTGTTAATCATTTTAGCAAAAATTCTAATTTTATATGAAAACTCTTTGAAATTTTTTTAAGTCACTAATCCCCTTTCGAACATATTTTCAATTTTGTGTTTATTTCAAGTACTCTTTCAAAGTTTCACTCAAATGTTCCAAGTGTTTTATCGGTGAAATTCCTTTTATACTTAGCCATTTTAGTAGATTTTAAATTTTAGAAACCCAATCTTTCATATTTGCTAAGTTTGTTAAATTAGACAAATGTGTTTAAATTTTAAATTCCCTTAGAAAAGTTCTTAAGTTTAAATTTTTTCTAAGTTAGATTTTCTTTTCAAGTTTTAATTCTAAAATCGTTCTTTCTCCAAGTTAGTAAAAGTATTTTAATTGAGTATTAAATTAATTTTTCGAAAGCAAACTCATATTTCGAAAACAAACTCATTTTTTTAATTAACATGTTGTTCTTACTATTCTTTAAACTAGAAGATTTGTTTTATGTAAATACATATATAATGCATTGACACGATTTTAATATATGAATATATAAACTAATTTAAATAGTGTTTAAATATTTAAAATTCATATGTAATATTTTTTGACACCATTAATAAAAATAAAATAAATAAAAATTACAATTGCAATACATTTTGAATTCAATATTTCATATGTATTATAGACATTTTTAATGCACGTGGAGAATGTAAGTAATATATTTTAATATAATAATTATTTTAACATCATTCATAAGAGAAAATAATAAAAAATAACTATAATACGTTTTAAATTCAGTAAACAATACATATTATAAGCATCTTCCAATGCAAAAGGTGAATCTATAACTAAAATATTTTTTTATAAAAATGTGTTATAAGTGTTATATTTGAATATTAAATATATTCAGTACAAGTTAGTTATAAGTGTTATATTTGAATATTAAATATATTCAAGTTAGTTATAAGTATTATGTGTAAATTTTAAATATTTTAGTATGATTTAATTAATTTTACATTATTAAAAATTATATTATATTTATTAAAATAATAATAATAAAACTCATAACAATGTATACTATTAAAGATAAAGAGTTGAACAGGGAGGGAGATGAAAAATTGGAGTAGGAAGAGAGAGAAAAGGGAAAAAAAAAAGAAAAAGGACATCCAAAAAAGAGGAGAAGAAAGAGAAAGAGAAGAGTGTTCTTGTAATTTATTAATAAAATATGCTATAAATTGTAATAAAAAAAATACCCTAAAAAAAAGTAATATTGAATATATAATGTGTTGTTTATATAAATAGTCTAACATATAATTCGCTTGTCAATCACATGTTTTTTTTTTTTTAATTTTAATAAACCTTACCCAAGGATTTCACTCCTCGTGGCGGTCAGGGGTTGAGCCACACACCCCCAAGCCTTATCATAAATATAAAAAAACAGAAAAATACAAAGGAGGGGGCATAAACCTTACCTTCGGCCTACGGTGGTTCACCAATCGGCCAACCTACTAAGGTCGGCCGATTAGTCCCCATTTCTAAAAGCGAAAAGCAAGCCTAGACTATGCCTAAGAGAGTACTACTCTCCTTACATATCATCTAAGAAAGCAATAAACGAGGGAGACTCTCCCTTTACATAAGTAAAAGGAAAATAAACCTAAGAAACCAAAAAACAAACAAACCAGAGATTAGAAGTAGGCCCAGGAGGGCTCCTGGTAACCCAAAGCATACCAACTCAAGGCGGTTTCTTGATTCTCTTCAATTTCTTTCTTCTGAACGTGACCATGTCATCTTTGTCTAGATAGAAATAGGCTTTGGCTTCCTTTGGCATTTGTTGAACATTAAAGTATAACTGAGGACTGCTGAATTTGTGACTATATTTAGCAAGCGAATCAGCCACGAAATTAGCTTCTCGGAGAGTATGGTAACATAAAAAATCCTCCAACTGATGTCAATCACATGTTAGCATATACTTTAATGTGCTTAAAATTTTCCGTAAAATATATGACCCTTATCCAACTCTCATTTATTCAGTTAAATAAAAAGCTTTTTAAATTATGCTTTTCTCAATGATTTTTGTGATTTCATTAAAAAAAATTAAACTGCAACTTTATTTTTTTTTTTAAAAAAAAATTCTAACAGTTTCTCTTAAAGCATTTTTTTTAGAGAAGAATTGCGTCGTATTCATGATTTAGAAGATAAGTGGTGGGAATGGGAAGATATACTTGGAGTTCAAGGAAATTGAGGGCCCAAATATTTGGACTCGGCCCAACTTTCTCTATTTATTCCTTCCTTCCTCTCCAATATTAATTGCAAAACCTTCACCGCCGAGTTCCTCACAGTATCTTTCTTCCCCCAAATCGTATTGTAAGCTTTTCTCTATCTCTACTTTCCCGTAATCATCATCTTTTTCCGACACAATATCAACTATCAATAGGGGTTCAGCTGTTGTCTTAAGATGAAACTTCTATTCAGTTCTTGGCAACTAGGTTTCTGAATATTAATTACATGATTTTGTTGTCTGGTGGTTATTTTTTGAATGAAAGATGAATTTTTTATTTAGTTCCTACATGATTTTGTCGTCTAGTTATTAGCGTTATTGGTTATTTTCTGAATGAAGGAAAGAAGAACAATGAAAGATTAAGTTCAAAGACTAGACTTTATTTAATTCGTGCCACTTAATTTTCTAGTGATTTTTCGATATCTAACCATTTCGAAATTTAGCATTTACTGAACTTTCCATTGCATACTTTTCATCTCAAGTAAATGGATATAGAGAAGTTGAATCCTACTAGTTTGGTATCTTAGCAGAGTCTATTGATTTGTTGGAGAATTCTCTCTAGTTATCTTCCTTCTCTGTTAATATTTATGTCTCATTTTTTGGCTATTGACAGATCTTCTAAGTTCCTAGCAATTTCGGTTTTTCCAACTAGCAATGGCTACTAGTGAGTAATTAGTCTATTGCCAAATTGGATATTAGCTTTGTTAAATTATTTTTCTAATGATTTTTACATAATTGCAGGGCTTCAATTTGAAAATTCATGTGAAATTGGAGTTTTCTCAAAGCTGACCAATGCATATTGCTTGGTAGCTATTGGGGGTTCTGAAAACTTCTACAGGTTCGTTTTTATTTTTTTTAAATCTTCAAGTTTTCTGTAGTTTAATATGTAGTTTGAAACTAAAAGATTTGAAAAAGAGACATTGGAGCTGAGCATTCAGAATTTCCTAGATGAGAATAAGAAAATCAGAGATAAAGAAAGTACTTGAGCTAGGAATGTGGAAAATGACAATGAAGAAAGTGGGAAAAGGATAGGTTTCTGATGCCCCCTTCTTAGTGTTTTCCTCATTCCCTATTTGGCAACTTAAAAAATTGACCCCAATGTCTTGGCACAATAATAGAAGTTGTACTCCATTGTTGTAATTTAGTTTCCAGGTTTTCAACTCAGTGAAAATGATGTGATCTGTATATTTTTCCCAGCACATTTGAGTCCGAGTTATCAGGCATTATCCCAGTGATCAAAACCTCTATTGGAGGAACGAGGATAATTGGAAGACTCTGTGCTGGTACTTGACAACTACTCCAGCTATCTTTGAAATTTAATATCTAGGTTCTTAGTGATCTCTATTGGTAACTAATTTTACTTCTCTAATTTTGTGCAGGAAACAAAAATGGTCTTCTCTTGCCTCACACTACTACAGATCAAGGTAATAATATATTTTCCATGCTCTAGCAATACCTTTCTTATTTGCGATGATGTGATTAACACTATATTTCAGCAAGTTTTACATTTGTCGATCTTTGAAGTAGATATTCATAACTGGATAAGTATTCAATATATAGAGATCCATGTATACTATGCTTTGAGTTATTTTTAATAACATTGTTATCCCAGTAATCTGATATGCACATCAACTATTCCATCGGGTACTTATGTTTATGTTTTGTCTCTGCTTGGATATTAACCCTGATATGGAAGGTTCACACCCACTTCATTGACCTATTGGCCACATCCTTAGGGGTTTCCCAAGTGTGTTGTACCATTGTTTGTTATGATGATGTTAAGTCTTGGAGATTCTTTTGGTAGTTTAATCATCTGTTATACTTTGATCCCTGCCTATATTTTTTTAATTCTTGTCACCTTGTGTATGCACTAGCTTTCTTGACTTATTTGTCTTGTAATTGGGTTTATCATGTGAACTTAGGTCATGTTTGGGTTGGCTGATTTTAAATTGGAGAATTTGATAACAATGTTGATGTCTATGTTAAACTTGACAGTATGTAATAGTTTTTATAAAAAAATAAGGGTTTTGGACCTTCAAAAGAAAAAACAAGGGCCTAGGATGCCACCTAAGTTGATGGAAGTTGTGAATCCATTAAATATGGAACAATGTAACAATAAAAGTTGCAATCATAGCGCTATTTATCAAGGCAAATTAATGTTTCACAGTGCATATGTATGTATATTCAATCACTTTGTTCAAATAAAGCCTTTGAGGAACTTTATACTTCTCACATCACATGTTGTAGATAGACGTCGGACTTCTTAATTATGTGGGATTAGGAAGGCAAAATTATTGTAAAGAGAAGTTGGTAAAACAACATTTGCAGCCCTTTAACTATTGCACTAGGCTTGAGTCTGTGAGTCAGACTGCAAAAATTAATATTAACTATGTCAGTTTAAACATTGTGCAACTCATCTTTGTGCAAAATGATACCAATTTAACTATTTACTTTGACTTGTTAGTCACAACATAACTTTGCCCAAATAAAATTGTCTTTGAATAATTCCTATCAGGAGAACTGCCTTGGTAAGTTACTTTTGAATCCGTACCATTGGACATTCTGGGAGTAGTTCTAGGGTGACTTGTTATACAGTTTTTCATCAGTTCATGCTGGAATGTTTTCTTGTTGCTCCCAGCCCTTCTCCCCTCCCCGTTTGTGTTTCTGCGCTGCATGAGACACATGTTGGGGATGATAATAATTGGCTAATGCACCAGTAGGAGACATCACTTTTTTTAATATAGAATTTGTTATTTGGGAGGTAGTTAGAGAATTTCCAATGATTTAAGGTTGAATACGTCATTGTGGACTTGATTGCATAATTCTTGTGTAGCATTTCTGGTTTTATATTTCTTTCAAATATAAATAGTAGGAATAATTGATTGACAACAATAGTGAAGATGGTAATGTGTCAAAAGAACTTCAAGGTACTAGTGCTTAATTAGCACTTGATATCCCATGTTTATTTAGTGTGACAGAAGTCTGCATGAAATATTTAAGTTCTGCCCCCACTGAAGCTGAATTCACTTCCATTTGGTCACATCTTTGACTTTGGTTCCCCCTTTTTATTTATGTTTCTGCTGGAAGAACTCCAGCACTTGAGGAACAGTCTGCCGGATTCAGTTGTGGTTCAGCGCATTGATGAGCGATTATCTGCCCTGGGGAACTGCATAGCATGCAATGATCATGTTGCTCTGACACATACAGATCTTGACAAGGTAACTAATCTGTTTGGCTACTTCTGGGTACAAATTGGAATGATATTCTGTAGATCTCTGCTGTTTATTTCACTGCCAGTCGGGGCACAAGTCAATTATTGTGTATTTCTGGATACACATGGTAGCATCTCATCTATAGTTTTTCTTGTGTAGAGAACTTGAAAACTCCTGAATTTACTGCAAGTTAACCCTTGTAGTATACTGCATTAGTGTTCCAATTTTCAGGAATGTGTACTGTAAGAAAAGTTGTTCACAAATTATAGCCTCTATTAATGCAGTATAATTCTACAATGTCTGTAGATGTTTCTCTGCCTATTTTTTATTTTGCTTAACTTTGTTTCAGAAAACGTTTTTGTTTATTTACTCCTAGATCAAGTGTTTATGATGCTCATATTACTGCCCTCATCCTTTACTGCTCAGAAAAATATTGTTTTACCTCAACTAGCATAGAATCACCACATTATCATCATGGAGCTCCAGTTGCTAGCTGTGAGTTGCTCTTCTCAGCATTGATTAATTGGGTTCTGAAACCTAAGATTGTCACATGTTATTTTTGTCAGGAAACTGAAGAGATGATTGCTGATGTTCTTGGTGTGGAAGTTTTCAGGCAAACAATAGCAGGGAATATACTTGTTGGCAGTTATTGTGCTATCTCAAATACGGGAGGCTTGGTAAGTAGACAATCTTAAATGTAGGGAACCAAGGGGTGGGGGGAAAGGGTGTGTGTGTGTGATGGAGGAACATTCCTCATGTATAGACACAACGATGCATAACAAGTGTTTTCACAAATACTATTATCAGTAAATCACGGTCAAATCTTTCTCAAGAAGAGCTAAAGCATACAGTCAATTATGCACATTGTCACCTCAGTTTGTCACTTAGCTGTGATAAATTCACATGGTTTGGTTTATACATTAGGTACCGGTTGTTTTCACCATGTGATAACTGCAGCTTGTCAGCTAAAAATAGAAATGTTTTTTTTGTTGCCTTCATTTCGTTGAGACTTCTTGTTGGAGCAGGTACATCCCCATACATCCATTGAAGACTTGGATGAGCTTTCAACTCTTCTTCAGGTTCCTCTGGTTGCAGGAACCGTGAACCGTGGTAGTGAAGTGATTGCTGCTGGATTGACTGTGAATGACTGGACAGCATTTACTGGATCAGACACTACTGCAACAGAGTTGTCTGTTATTGAAAGTGTTTTCAAGCTAAGAGAGGCTCAACCTACTGCTATTGTTGATGAGATGAGGAAATCATTGATCGACAGTTACGTTTGAGTTATTATTTAAATTGCATGTACTGTGGTAAAGTTTGAGCTGCTGCTTTAATTGTGTTACCTATGTTAAAGAGGTCTCACTTGATAGTACACAGATTTATGGTTTAGTCTTAATTGCGTTTTCTGATTTTCAAGTGTATAATGTAAGTGCATTCGAGTATAAGAAACTGTTTATCAATATTCCCTTACTGATAATGTGTTTTATATAAAACACATTAGGCAGGGAATCGAGTACTTTATGCCTATATTGCTTTGATTATAATTTATTGCACTACAATGATGTTTGCATTATAAAGTCATTTGGTAACGGTACAAAATAGGATGTGTTTAGATTAGTTAAGCTTGTATTAGTACATGCCATTTGAAAGACCCTCTACATTCTTCAGGTTTGTACACTCAGGGGTGTTTGTGTTTGATATGTATTAGTTATTAATAAAGATTGAAAATGTTTGTCAAATTAATATGAGATTTCATTATTGGTTGAGAACACAGCTTGTTCAGACTTTTTTTTTAAAAGTTAAATACGTGGGCTCTCAGCCCATTTTATTAATAAATAGAAATGAAGTCTGCATTGTTACAATTGCAATTGGAGGCCCAAAATTTTGGACCAGTCCAATTGATTTTTCAGACCCGACAAGATAGGGTCTTCTAGATGCTCGTTTTCTTTCCATTTCCACGCCTAGCTTCTTCTATACTCTTCACTCTTCACTTCCAAGATGCTGGCTGTCTGCTCTTGGGCTTGTGAGTCTTCTACGCATGCTTCCAGATCCCCAGTCGATTGTTCCTGATCCACTCCCACATTCGCCTCACTCCGATAACTAATCATTGGTAAGTTTACTCCCTTTCTTCGATTGATTTTCCCGATTCCTACCACTATTGTGTGTTGTTCCATTCTCATCTCCTCCTTGCCTTCTTCCTCATGTTTCTTTAGTCACATCCGACCTTCTATGGTACTGACCCCTTCCCTTTCTATTTGCATATCTTGTGATTCAACTGTGATGAGCTCTGGATGAGTATTCCTGTGTATTCCCAGTGAAGGTCTGTAGCAATATTGCAACGTTCCTCCAGTTCCATACCTGACTTGCTGTTATGACTCCCCTGTCGCACTGTAAGTTCCCAGACTCCTACCTTGAGATTCTTTATTCCCTTGCTGTGCATGTGCTAGTAAACACGATGATTGTTCAGACCCAAGTCAAGCAACTTCCCCTTGGATAGGCCTGATCCTTATCCTAATATACGGGGTGTCCTGTTTATCCATGTTCAGAATCTTTCAACTCTTGCTTGTTAATTGCATGAAACTATTGTATTGGTTGTGTTTGCTTGTGTCCATTGCCTCGTTTACTATACTGTCTGCCAACTGATTAGCCTCCCGGAACACATGTACAATCGTGACATTCATCTGCTGCTTTATCCTTTGGATCTCTTCCACAGTTTCAATCAGTTCCCATGAGCACCTATGTTCACCCAATATCATAGCTTTTATGATTGTAGAATCTGTTTGCACTTCTACTCGCAGATAATTCTTTCCTTTGCAATGTTTTAATGCTTGTAGAATAGCCATGGCTTCAGCCTTTGAGTTTGTACCCACCCCTAGATGTTGAGCTTCTGCATAGACTAGATTCCCTTCCCAATCCCTTAGACAGAAAGCATAAGCACTGATTCCTGGGTTACCCCGACTCCCACCATCTGTGTTACAAGCAATCCACCCATAATTAGGTGCTTTCCAAGTTACCTTATGATAAAACAACCTAGGACTGTATTTTTCAAAACTGTTTATGATCTCTACCCATCTGAAAGGCACTCTCACCCATGGGAATTTCTCCTTCACTATTGCTTGGATTGTTTTCTGACATTGGTGAACCATCCACTCATAGGAGTACTCTTTCCCATGCCTCCTTGCATTTCTCCTCTTCCATAGTTCCCAAATTAGAATAGCAGGGACTATTCTTACAATTCGGTTCACCTTTGTTGAAGACTCCCTGTTCCACCAGGTCTGTATGACCTGTTGCAGTTGTCCCTCTGGCCTTCTGATACCTGCACAAGAAGCAAAATACTTCCATAGCCTTTGGGCTATAGAAGATGTTAGAAAAATATGTTCCATCGTCTCCTCAGCCCCATCTTCACAACAATAGCATTTAGACACCACAGTGATGCTCATTCTTTTCAGAATGTCATCTGTCGGTATCTTCCCTGTGAGTACTTTCCATAAAAAGAATGAGATTTTAAATGGCACACCCCTGTCCCAAATTTTACAGCTCCATTCCACCTTTGGTTTCTTCCTCCTCACTGTATTGTAGGCAGACTTTATAGTGAAATCACCAGAAGTTTCTTTTGTCCACCAGGGTTTATCCAATCTTCCCTGCTGGGGTGGTTTGATGTTATCCATGATGAATTCAGTCATTTCCTCAGAAATACAGGCCCTCAACTTCTGTTTGTCCCAAGATCCCCCTGTGACCATGTCTTTCACCTCCTATTCTTCTTCCACCTCCATTTGCTCTTCTATTAAATAAAGAGCACCCATTTTTGTCCAATTATCGAACCAGAAGCTGGAATTTCCATCTTTAACTTGCCACCATATGTCATGCTCTACCTCTTCCCTTATTTTCATCATTTGAGACCAAACTTGTGAGTCCCCCCTACTAGAAACTATTACTGGATGCAACTTTTTACAATACTTATTCCACATAAACTCTGCCCATAAGGAACTTGATAACACCCTGAAATTCCACCATAATTTGGCAAATGAAGCTTTATTGATATCCACAAGTGACCTAAACTCAAGTCCTCCCTCTTCCTTATGATAACACAAGTCTGCCCATTTAACCCAGTGTTTACTCCGTATGCCCCCAGTGCTTCCCCAAAAAAATCTAGCTAGCAGTTGATCAATTTGGTCATACTTTTTTTGGGGGATTAGTTACAGATAACACAGATAAACTGTGAGAGATTGCAAAACGTGTTTAATTAAAATCGCCTTACCTCCAGCAGATAACAGTTTGTTGTGCCAAGATAATATCCTCCTAGATATCTTCCTTAGAATCTCCTCAAAGTAACTTGCTTTTTTCCTCCCATAGTAAATCGAGCATCCCAAATATGTGAAAGGGAAGTTGCTTTGTCTAATCCCTGTCAATCTTCTCAATCTGATAGCAATGCATAGGGGAGTACTATCACGAAGATAGAATTGACTCTTCCCTTTATTCACCTTCTGTCCCGAGATTAATTCATAATGTCTAATCACCTTCATCATTTTGATTATTGAATTTCTATTACCTGACCCAAATAGGATAGTGTCATCTGCATAAGCAAGATGATTAATTTTAGGACTCCACTTGGGCATCCCGTAACCTTTATACTCAACATCTTCATGAAAATTGTTCAATCCCCTTGATAACACCTCTGCTGCAATAATGAATAATGTAGGGGATAATGGGTCCCCTTGTTTCAAGCCTCTACCCGAATGGAAAAACCCATGGGGTTTTCCATTCACCATCACTGAGTACCAATTATTTGATAGCAACCTCCACACCATATCAATAAGTCCCTCCGCAAATCCAAACTTGCGCAGAACTTTAGTGAGAAATATCCAGGACACCCTATCATACGCTTTTTCCAAACAGTTTAACCACCACATTCACATTTGCATTCCTTCTATTAATGCCTCCAATGATCTCTTGGGCCAGCAGTACATTCTCCGCAATGTTTCTCCCTTTTACAAACCCTGATTGATTTTTGGAGATTATTTTAGGCAACACTGTGACCAACCTTTCATGCAGCGTCCTTGAAATAATTTTATTCACAAAGGAGCTCAAACTGATTGGTCTCATATCCGTAAAAGACTTGGCAATTTTCTTCTTAGGTATCATCACCAAATTTGTGTGAGTAATGAATTTGGTCAATTCATGTCCACAAAAAAATGCCTTTACCACCTTGGTAATGTCCTCACCAATAATACTCCAACATTCCTGGAAGAATGCCCCTGTGTATCCATCTGGACCGCATGCACTCTCTCCGTTTAGGCTAAAAGTCACAGCCTTGACCTCCTCCTCATCAGGTAGCTTTACTAGGTTGTCATTCTCCTTCTTTGTGATCAGTGTTGGTATATGCTCCAACATAGCGAGGTCTGCAGTATTAGTATTCTCTGAGAATTGACTTTCAAAATGTCAAACAGCCGTATCCCCTATCTGATCCTCTGTGTTCAATAACCCTCCTTGATCATCCATAATTTCCGATACATATAGTTTTTCCTCCTCCCTTTGACATAAGAGTGGAAGAACTTCGTGTTTCTATCCCCATCCTTCAGCCACTTCATTCCCGATTTTTGTTTCCAGAACTCCTCCTCCAATTTCAGATACCTTTTGAGATCTGCCTCCACCTTCTTTAGCTCTGCCCTATTTTCTTCACTAGGATCCATCTCAAATTGAGATTGTTTCACCTGTATTATATCTTCAAAATGGTTGAGACTTGGTGAAATACATTCCCAAACACTTCTTTACTCCATCGTGATAGAGCTTTCTTAACCTTCTTTAATTTTGTTTGAAAAATAAAGAGAGGATCCCCTTCAAAATCCACACTCCAATTCTCTTTCACAACATCCTTGAATGATTGTTGTTTAATCCAAAAATTCAAAAATTTAAAAGGCTTTTTGCAAGGCACCAGATCCGAATTACATACCAGATGTAGTGGGGCATGATCTGAGCCTTGCCTTGTTAGGTGACACATTTCAGATGCAGGAAATAGATCAAGAAAACTCTGATTCACCAATACTCTGTCTAATCTTTTAAAAACGCATCCCTCATTCTCCCTACCATTCCACCAAGTGTATTTGCTACCTGTGAATTTTATTTCGTCCAACACACAACTATTCGTGAAGAAAGAAAAGTCAGCAACCTCAGTCTGTTCAAATGGCAGCCCTCCAAGCTTTTCTTCCTCATTCAAGATGACATTGAAGTCTCCCCCCACAATCTAGGGACAGCTGCAATTTTCTTTTAACTTTTGCAACTCATCCCACAACTCCAGCCTTTCCACCGCACTACACCTTGCATAGACCCCTGTTATCATAAAAACCCTATTATTCCACTTGAACTTGAGTGTTGCATTCTGAATTGAATCCACCGTTGATAAGATCTCCCAATCATCCCTCCAGAAATACCATATTTTCGCCGACCGATTAACTCCGGCATGATCAAACCCCAGATGAATTCTGTATTGTTCTATATGTGATGGATCCTGAAAAGGTTCCATTAATGCTATAAATGAATAAGAGTACCTCCTATTTAAGTCCATTAGCTTCCCAAATGAATTTTGGGTGTTAACAGACCTAATATTCCAGAATAATATTGTCCACATCATTGATCACTGGATGAGGTTTTATTTCTATTGCGCCTTGTTTTGACTTGAAGTGGGACAACAGATTTGCTTTTCTTTGCACTGTCCTTCAAAGATGAGGTATGTATGGGGGATAAATCTCCAGCCCTACTGATTTGTTGGATGTTATACTCAATTTCAGCGTCCTCTTCTCTGAACCTTCTGTCCCGTATCTCCTCTTCCCCCTCCTCTCTTAGTTTTAACCCTGTTTGTCTGATTTCAGAGGCATGACTGTTATGTGATTGGCCACTCTCATTCTCCCCTTCATCATTCTGTATTCCCTCATTGTCCAGTGATACCAGTGCTTTGTCCTTATTCTGCCTAGTAATTTCCCTTTTCCCGTGCTCAATGTTCTCCACTTCCTTTATTCCCTCTCTGTCTAGTGATACCAGTGCTTTGTCCTTATTCTGCCCAATAATTTCCATTTTCCTGTGCTCAATGTTCTCCACTTCCTTTATTCCCTCTTTGTGATATGCTTCCACATTCCCTGTACCATGACACCCCTTGCTGACCCTCTGCCCTTTGCTGCTACTGGCTACTGCATCCCCACTCTTAATTTCTCCAACATTACTTTGTGACCCCTCTTGTTCTTCTTGCTTATCTTCTTCCCCGTCCTCATTGTCTTGGAGAGCCTCAAATTTATTTTTAAAAATTACCCCTGTACGTTGCCAACCTTTCCTAATAGCCCCCGTAATTTCTTTGGAACTGTTTGTCTCCATAAGTTGTACCCCCTTTTCAACTACACCTTTCACTTCTTGATTTTTTTTCCTGACCCTGCTCGGCAGCCCCTTTATTATTCATGTCCCTTTTTTCTGGATATAGTTCCGGATGTAGTACGTAGCATTGTTCTTCATCATGACCTTGAATCATGCAATGTTGATAGTATTTTGGAAGATAATCATACTTAATAGTAATCCATCTTTCATTGATCACCTCCTCTGCTTTCCTCACCCCAATTTTGATTCTCTTTGGGAATTCCTTCATTAGGTCGACCTCCACTTTGACCCTAGCATAACTAGGTCTAGTTTGATTCTTCGTAGCCAGGTCTACCTGAAGAGGCTTACCAATCGCACTTGCTAAGGAAAATATCGCTTCCTCCCCAAAAAATTTTGGTGGAAGTGATGGGAACGAGATCCACGCTACGGCAGTGGTTGTTTCCGCCTCCGCATTAAACATTGGTTCCCACTTGAAAGTGCGCATTGGGTAGGTGTTGATCCTTGTATTGATGTAAAAGGCTGGTTTTGATAGCAAGTGTACATAATCCTCCAACAGCGATGCCCTAATAAGAACATGTCTATTGCACAATAAATCGATCTTACACTCTCCCTTGAGTTCACATTGTTTCGGAATTGCTTTTCGCAATTCATGGATGTCGGGACCCCCATACAAAAATTTCCCAATCACCGCAAATTCTAAATTCTCATTAATTATCATCTGATCCACATCCGACTGATCCCGTATGACTTGTGGTTCTCCATGCAGGTACGTTACAGGTTTTCGTGGAATTGCTTTCACCTGTGGCTTGGCTTGTTTCAACATATCATCATATGATTTGAGTGGCAACGGAGGGCCTCCATCGACCACTGAAGGCCCACTGGCTGGAGCGGCCATGGGTGCAGGCAACATTATCCTAGGGTTTTTCCCTCAATTGCAATTTATTTTTGACAATAAAAAAAAATTAATTGCCTAAACTAAGAATTGAACCTTGGCCTCATGTGCTTTTTAGTTGTTTGGTTGCCTTTGAATCTTCATGACCCTAGACTATGCAACTTGTGAGTGTGGACCGATACTAGGTCGGTAGATTAGTTTTGAATAATATATTTTTATTTTATATTAAACTTTAAATATTAAATTAATATTTCATTATTCTTTTAAAGTTTAAAATTTTCAAGTTAAGTCCTAACTCCTAATTTAAATTTTAAAATTTAAATTCGTACGATTCTCAAATATATAAGTTATTTAATATGTTTGTAAAAGTATACCTATAACTTGTTCATCTTTAAGAAATATTTAAATTTCAAATTATAAATTTTAAAGTTCAAAGATTTCTCTTTTAAGAGTTTAAAGTTTAAACTTTAAAGTCTCAAAGTTAAGTCCTAGGTTTAATTTAAATGCTTAAAATTCTCAAATATATAAGTTATTTAATATTTGGTATGAGACTCGAAGACTATAACTTATAATCTATGAGTGTATAACTATCCCTTGTTAACTTCAAGAAAAATTTAAATTTCAAAAATCAAATTATAAATCTTAAAGTTTAAAATTTTTAAAAGTTTAAATTTCAAACTTTTTAAGTTTAAAATTTAAATCTAAATTTTAAAGTTTTAAATCTTTCATTTTAGATTTTAAAAGTTTTAAACTTAATCTTTTAAGTTGCAAATTTCAAAATATTTGTGTATGAAAATATATATTAAAAAACAAAAAGACTTGTAGTAAATTCAATATAATAATTAAAAAAAATTAAGGTGGATAGCTTATAATTTTATTAGTAAAAGATTTAATTGTATTTTTATTTTAAATATTAAAAAAGAACGTACTCTACGCAGCCACCTTCTAGGAAAAGTTCTGTTTCAGTTATGCCTAATTATAGTATTATACTAATATATGTAACCATAAAAATCTTGTCTTGGCGTCTCTAACATTTCTTTTGTCACATTTTCCAGAACTAATTGTTTGAGCTTGTTTCTTTAAAAAATTCACGTCGTCTTCACGTGATTCTAACAATATATTATCTATATCGGCTTCAATTAGGAGGGGGGTGGGTGGTGGTAAAGTTGGACGCCCATAACTCCTTCGCTCCACATTGATCCATTCTTTGAATAATACTGATATTTTCAAACTATCTGATGCTAATGAATATCTATGTTTTCCAATTTGGAATCATGCCGCACTAAAAGCGCCTTCCAAAGCCACTAATGATGCTTGAATAGCCAACACATCATGAACCATCCGTTGAAGTTTTGAAAATGCTTTGCCACGAGTCTTTCACTATTTCACAAGTTGAGGCTTGCCCTCCCCATCCTTAATGTTATTTGTTCCCTGATTAATGTATTCATCAAAATCATTTTTTTCGCTTGAAGTAAGACGAAGATAATTTTCTAACATATCATCAATATCATCGTCATATCCACATCTAAAAGTTTTGTGTTTTTAATTTTGTTCTCGTTCTTCTGTACTTGAATTATACATATCATATAATTTTCTAGCTTCAATTTTAATGCTACTTTTAACTATTGCCAAACTATGTAATTGATCATCTTTGTTGTCTTCGATATCTAAATTTGTATGTATTTTTTCAACCATACTAGATGTACCTACTTTTTTATAAGTTGAGTTAAATAAACAAGCAACTAAATAAACTTGAGGAATTGAAAAAAGAATATATTTTTTAAATTATTCAATCATCTTTTTAATAGTCTCATTAAACTTTGAATTATTTTTAAACTGTGAAAATTTACCAAAAATAGCACAAATGTTTGGTAAAACTGAAGAAATTATTGGATAATAAAGATCGGAAATTCGTTTTGTAGCTAAGTAAAAAACTTTTAAAAATTCAATAAGTTCCTTAACATCAGACTAATCAGAATCATCAAGTCGATAATCCATATCAGTGTTATGAGTATTCCAAAACATTGTAACATGCTTTCTATACTTATAAGCTACTTTAAGCATTTCATACAAAGAATTTCACCTAGTAGCCACTAGTTTAGGAATTTTCTAACCAAAAGATTATTTTCAATACAACAATTTTATAATTCCCCACGTCCAACTTTTACTTGACATTTAAAAATAAAATGATATGTAACTTCATATTTTGTGCGACTATTTTCAAACGTTGCTATACCATCTCTAGCAATTAAATTATAAATATGTGCAACACATCTAATATAAAACCATCTTCCTAGATAGGAATAAGTGATGGTTTTAAAAATTCAACACTTGTGTTATTAGAAACATTATCTAAAGTTACACTGATTCTTTTTAAATTTTATAAAATTCAAAAACATCAAGAATTGTTTTTAAAACCATATTTTATAGCAATTATTAGAATTCTTGACATGTAACATCAAGAATTATATAGCAATTTCACCAAAAAATTTACTTTTTTTTCTTTTTCTTTTCTATCGAAATTCATATTAAAATTATAAAAGTAATTTACCGAACGTCTACGTAAAAGCAGACATAGAAGTCGAAATTTGATGAAACTTGAAGCTTGAAGATATTCCAAATTAATGCACCAAAATTTGTTCCAAATTAATCCACCAAATTTTCAAAGTAATTAAATTAACAAAATTAGAAATTTGATAGTAAATAATAAATAATTAAAACACTTGAGAGTAGAGAGAATTGAAAAAGTTGAATGAAAATTTATATGAAAATAATGAAGGGGCGGGGGATTTTTAAAGTTGAAAAAATAAAACTTAAGTGTATTAAAAAAACTTTTGGATTAATAATTTTAAGGGGGTGGGGATAGTTAGCCGTTTGTAACGTCTCTTTTTTGGGAAAATGCACAATTGATCCGTTGGGGTGGACCGCAACCTCCAACGGCCATTTACAGATTTTAAGAAAAACAATTCTAGATGAATTGATAAGTTCTGGACCGGTACCGATAGTTTCGGATTACGACTTACAGAAAAAAAATTCCTTTCCGTTCCGTTACCCCCACCGGTTCTTTCCTTGTCGAATTTGACCGAAAGTGACTGGACCAATACTCACACCGATAATGAATCAGGATAGACCGACACCGAAATTGACACCTCCTGACTTCGTTTCCACCCTCACTTGTAGTGAAAACCACAAGTCACCAACAAACTTATCAATATTCATAGTTTGAGTTTCTAATGAACTCCCCCCATTTCATTTACTGTGCCAGAGATAACCTTCAAATAAGATATCATTTGACACCACTTTTTAAAAAAGGGAAAAAATTATTTTATGAGTAAAAGGTAGGAGTTATAAAAAAACGAAAAGGAGTTAAAATTGCCCTTGAAACTATGCGAATTAAATCACTTATACCTATTATTTTATTTTGGGACCAAAAATACCTTTGCTGTTATCTCAAGAGACCATAAATACCCTTCAAGGGTTCTGATGTGGCAAGCTACGTGGCACTAATTCCGACACCTAAGCTTGCTAACTAGGATATCTACTAAATTTAACCCAATTCATAATCCATAACTCTATCCAGTAATTGAAAGATCTGACCCACTTAATTAAGAGATAAATATCACATGATCACCTCATTATCAGCAAACCATCGCTAGAGTTTTTTGAAGAACATAATTTCCTTTGAAGAATAGAAGAACATGCTAATGTTTTCTTCTGAAATCACGATTTAGAAGGTAAGTTCTCTCCTATTTTAGTATGTAATTGATTTTTTGTCAACTTTCAATAGGATTTTAAACATTTTTTGTAGTTGTATTTTGAAGTTAGAATTTATATCTTATGGTGATTTGTGAATATTTTAGTAAATGTTGATGTTGGTGCTAACCTTGTATTTTAGATAAAATACTACTTTTTCCTTTAATATTTTATATGTTAGAGTTTGGCCTGTACTTTAGGTGGACTATAGGTCTTTGGAATGTATATTTTTATCTTATTTTGGAGTCCCTTTTTATTTTTATTTTTGTATTGGTATTGACAATTTTTCGGGGTGCTTGTGAATAATTTTAAAATGTTATTTTCGGATTTGAATGTGTGGTCCCAATCTAAACATTGTTAATATCTTTCTCAGAGTTTTTTTTTATTAAGTCATTTCTTTTGTTTTTTATGTTGTAAAAGTTATTTTCTTTGATTTTTTAAGATTCAATGTGACCCTTACCAACCTTCACAAATTATGAAGACCAATATGTTGTTATTTTTTTTTTTTTTGCAGGAAATTCAATATGGAAGATTTGAGTGTTGATCTTTTATTCTACTATGGAGGTAAACAGACTTTAAAACTTCACCTACTATATGAGAAGAGCTATGTTCATTCTTTGAGAGCCATTGATTCAGATCACCTAAACTTGATTGACATAAAAGAGGTGTTTGAAAATGATTTGAATTTTAAAAAGTTAAGCAAGTACTTGTGAAAGGTCTTTTTTGAAATTTGTTCTTGGTTCAAGATTTTAATGGAGTTAGGATATTTCAAGAGTAATTTAACTGAACAGTTTAGAGTAATTCATGCATTTGATATTGATGATTATGAAGAAATTGTTTCTGCCCATAACATTATCAATCACATTGAAACATATCATGTTCAATGTGAGTATGTGACCGACGCTGAGTCAAAAAGTGATGTAATTTAGTTTATCCTACTTCATATGGTGAGTATGACTTTGATGAACTAGAGCTCATTAAGATGCAAAAACAAAAGGAGTCATTACAAAAACCTGTATCTTAATATGACCTTTAAGAACTTAGATGATGCTAGGAAAGCTTGTAATCTATATGCCTTAGACACTAAAAAACCTTTCAAAGTTACAAAAAGTTACAAAAAAAAAACTAAGATACACTTGATGGTAAAGGTCCAGGATATAAACTTAAGACTTTTAAGCAAGAACACAATTTTGAAGAGGCATTACACAATTCAAGAGCTACCACAAATACTTGTTCTTATTATTTCGAAAGAAAAGTTCAGAACAACCCCAAGTGCAGGCTGAAGAACATCTGAAAAGACTTGAGGGATAACTTCTACTTAAATACCAATGACTCAAATTGAAAAGGTCCAAGAGAATGGACCTTCAAAAAATGCAAGACAGTTTTTTGGATGAATACAACAAATTGGAGGCATATGCAAATGAGATTAGGATGATTAATCCTGGGAGTAATGTGGTGATCAAGTTATCAAAAGATGCAATGGAACAAGGTAAAAGAAAATTTCTTAGAATATACATATGCTTTAATGCAATAAAGGTTGGATGGAAAGAAGGATTGAGAACATTCAGAGGACTTGATGAAACCTTTTTAAAGGGTCAATGCAAGGGAAAATTACTAGTGGCTATGGCACAAGACTATGATAGTTTATTTATCCATTAGTATGGGT
Source organism: Solanum rostratum (assembly GCA_029948455.1). Lineage (NCBI taxonomy): Eukaryota > Viridiplantae > Streptophyta > Magnoliopsida > Solanales > Solanaceae > Solanum > Solanum rostratum. Next base: position 28,409,293 of record CM057056.1, on the reverse strand, counting down.
TGTAGTGGATAAGGAGACCACAAATACATGGACATGGTTCTTACAGTTGTTGGAGAAGTCATTGAATCTAAAGAATGTTGATAACATCATATTTATTTCTGATATACAGAAAGCAAGTAGTACTTTGTATTTATGTAACTTTAATTATATGCAGTTTTTTTATAAGTATTAATTGGTTTGACATGTCTAAAAATTACTAGATACAGTGGGAAATGTCCTTCCATTATCAAATCATAGGTAATATTAAGATGCTTGTAAGTGCTATCTTATTTTTGCTAACTAACATGAACTTTTATTTATTTTATAGATATTGTGCAAGACATATTGAGGCCAATTGGATGAAGAGATTTAAGACCGGAGAGATGAAGAAACTTATGTGGTGGGCTGCTTGGTGTACTTAAGAAGAAGATTTTAAGGACCAATTGAATGCTATTGGTGCATTGTCAAAGGAAGTTGTTAAAAATTTGGTCAAGTTTCCACCACAAAAATGGTGCAAGACATATTTTGATATTGTGTGTAAAAATCAGATGATAGATAATAATTTCACCAAATCCTTCAACTCTTGGATATTGGTACCTAGAGGCAAGCCTTTCTTGAAGATGCTGGAAGAGATTAGAATCAAAATAATGAACATGTTGAGAAAGAAATAAAAAGAGGTACAAACATAAAACATTCATTACAAGCACAGTCCTATGTGCATGGAATTGTTCATTGCCTACAATAAGTTTGCCAACTTATGCAAGCTTGAGTTTAATGGAGACTTGGATTTGAAGTGTCAGAGGATGAAGATAGGCACATAATGAATATTGTGGAGAAGAAATGCACTTGCAAGTAAATCTATTAACTTAGACTGTTATTTAGCTTTGATTATATAATATTCACATGAACTAGTAATTTCTGTTCATTTTAGATCTTGGCAGTTGACTGGCATCCCATGCCTCGATTCCATCAAGGCATTGCAGTACAAAAATATTGAGCCTTACGATGAAATAAGTTGGTGGTACACTAAAGAAGCCTATCTTAAAATATACAGGGCCAAGTTGTTGCCTATGAAAGGTGAACAATTTTGACAAGTATTGCCAGGACATGCCATGGACCCACCAGATCTTGTGAAAACAGTTGGAAGGCCAAAATTAGAAAGAGATAGAGAAAAAAAATGCAGCAAGCAAAAGAGCTGGAGAATGGTCTAACTCAAGAAAAGGAATTAAGATGACATGTAGCAAGTGTGATTCACAGGCTCACAATGCAAGGTCTTTCTCATTCCCCAAGAGGGTACCCTCGACGTAGCCGACACTTGAAGAACCATTGATGATTCTCCAAAAGAACCATTTGGCCTCGTCGCCACATCATTCTCAACAGTGGAAGAATTACTCTAGGGGTGACATCAAATAGATAAGTAAAATCCTCATAAAAACATAGTTTCCAATGGTCAAGTTTGGAAATACAAAAACGATCAACAATCCCCTATTAAATGTCTATACGATCAACAATCCCCTATTAAATGTCTATGAAGCCTCTATGTAACAGGCCATGGCTACCCCAATCAGACGAAAACAAGAATACTCAATAAAATAAAAGGGCTCCTTCGGATAGCAAAGAGGGCTCACCAAATCTGAAATCACCAAGCTGGACCTCAACGATGCATTGCCTGAAGTCCTCTATCACCTGTATCTACATTATTAATTATGCAGGCCCATATGAACGTTAGTACAGGAAATATAATGGTATGTAAAATGGCTCACGAAAATAGTTAAGCTCCTACTCAAAGTCAACTCAACCTAGACTCGACTCCTCAACTCATAACCCAACTCGGTGTCTACGCAAAGTTTAAAGATTGAAATCATGCTTTGAAAATAGACTCAATGTGATGTAACTTAGCTTAAAACATGACAATCAAGTGTTGGATAGGAGTTTCTCTAACCGACATCCAATCCTACCACCTTTAGTTTGGTGATGTACAACGAAGGCGACGTCGTTGCCATGTCCATCCTAAACTTGCTAGGGTAAAAGGCGATCAAACTCTCTCTTGGATCCAAAGTAAATGTCTATCTTTTTGAGACATGAGTCGCCAGAGTTAACAACATGACTATCCTACGCTCCCAACGTAATTTATGGGTTAGAGTAGTTATTTACTTGCTCCCATATCAATGCTCAATACTCCTCCCAAGACTAAAAACATACTCATACCAATCAATTTAAGACTCATCTCGTTGGACTTTTCTCCAATCAACTCAACTCAGTTACTCAATAACTCAATCAATCCAGATCATTATCATGCATGAACTCAAGAATCTGACTCAACTCAAACGATTAGTTAGACTTAACTCCATCATGCTCATCACAATAAACAAATAAGATGCTCATTAAATATGCATAAATATAGGCAATACACTCTTCATACTCAATCATACTCAGTTTACTCAATTCAGACAATCACAGCCGTGGTCTCAATCGGATCAATGCAACAAGGTTATATGAGATATTGCAAATCAAGGTACGAAGCATTAAATGCAGGTTTTATATCCAATTTCATATGACCAATATGTAATTCATTTATTTACTAATGATTATGCATGGAAACTTAGAATAAATACAAGTAACTCAAAAGTTAGAATCGTGAGATTTTTAAAACTCGATTATTAAGCATAAACTCGACTCAAGTAGATGGGAGGGTGCATGGACGGACTTAGTCCTATGCTTTAGGAAGCCTTAAATACTTGGAATCATGAAGAACGATCAACTCTTTGACGATCCTCAGGCTTGGACTTAAAACTCTCGCTTTTCTCCCTTTTGCGATGCTTGCTTAAGTTTCTAAGTGTATAATGAGGAGTAATACACCTAGAGTACTGATAAGGGACCTTAATTGACTTCAAAACATCATAGGTTATAATTAAAGGGGATAGGGAAAGTCAGGATTGTCCCTCTTAAAATTGTCGATAGGAACCATAAAACCTCGTCTACAGGTTGTGGTTCCACTTATGGGCTGTAAATGGTCCCTCGTAAGTGAGGGTGTCCAAAGTTTATGTTACTAGAACATGAACCTAGAATCTACGAACCACTTCCTATGGCTCATAAATAGGGTTACGGGCCGTCTAGTAACTTGTGTTTTAAGGTTTAGAAATCTTGGTTTTTTGGATCTCTAATCTATGATAACTCCTTTATAGGACGTAAGTAGGATCACGAGCCATCTAATAACTCGTTATTCGATATCCAGAAAAGTTGATTTTTGAATCATCAACCCAAGAAACCTGATCTACAGGTCAGGGATAAATGTACAATCCGTATAGTGTCTCGTACATGGGCCTCAAACTTAGAAATCTACTCAGTCTAGGTAGGATGAATTAGGAGGTGTTACATTATTTTTCTCAGTCATTTTCTCAGTTTGCTCTAGAAATCTACTTAGTCTAGGTAGGATGAATTAGGAGGTGTTACATTATCTCCTCCTTGGGATCATTCATCCTCGAATGAAAAGCAGTCTATGAACCTAGGCAAGGCACAAATCATATCCTGGAGTCTAAGAATCAGACAGTTCACAAATCACTCATGCAATCAATAAAATAAGCAATTAATCAAGTAATTAATCAAAAAATCAAACCAATCATCATTCGGACTCTAGGATTCTATCGTCATTCAAACTCTGAATAGAAAGGAACTCAAGGAATAGGGATGAATCATTACCATCAACTCTCTTATAATACACAGTAAGAACAAATAAAGGTACTTGGCCTTCTTATCCTCTTCAACTTCCCAAGTAGCTTCCTCTACAAACTAATTTCTCCATAGCACCTTGACAGATGCAATATATTTGGTCCTTAACTTGCGAACCTGAGGATCAAGGATTTGGACAAGACTGTCCTCATAGCTCAAACTGCCCTTCAATCCAATACTTTCAATAGGCAAAACCAACTGCAGATCTCCCAAACACTTCTAAAGCATGGAAATGTGGAAGACTAGATAGATGGCCGCTAACACTGGTGGTAGCTCCAACTAATAAGATACATTGCTTACCCTCTATATAATCTGGTAAGCGCCAATATATCTTGGTCTCAACTTTCCTTTCTTCCCAAATTGCATCACGCCGGTCATAGGTGACACTTTAAATACACCCGATCATTGACCTCAAATTCCAAGTCTCTCCTCCTAATATCTATGTAGGATTTTTGCGACTGTGTGCAGTCTTCAATCTTTCTTAGATGATCTTCACTTTCTCCCTGGCTTGTTGAACTAAGTCTGGCCCGATCAACTCTGTCTCGCCTACGTTGAACCAACCGATCGGAGATCTACATCTCCTCCCATAAAGTGCCTCATATGGAGCCATCTTAATACTCGAATGGAAGCTGTTATTGTAAGCAAACTCAATCAGAGGAAAATGGTCATATAAATTACCTTTGAAGTCAATGACATATGCCCTCAACATATCTTCCAAATTTTGAATAGTGCGCTCTGCCTGGCCATTAGTCTATGGGTGGAAAGTAGTGCTGAGATTCACCTTCGAACCCAAGCCCTTCCGGAAAGATCTCTAAAACTGGACAGTGAATTGGGCTCCTCTGTTTGAGATGATGGACAAGGGAACTCTATGCGATCTAATAATATCTCTTATGTATAATCGGGCATAATCCTTCGTGATGTCAATCGTCTTTTCTACCAAAAGGTGTGCAAATTTTGTCATCCGATCGACTATCACCCAAATCGAGTCATGTTGTCTGAAGAACCTTGGCAAGCCTGTGATGAAGTCCATATTAATCATTTCCCAATTCCATTATTAGATCTCAAGTTCTGAGCTACTCCATCTGATTTCTACTGCTTAACTTTAACTTGTTGGCAATTCGGGCATTTGGAAACAAACTCCGCAATGTCTCTTTTCATCCGACTCCACCAATAAACCTCTCTCAAGTCATGGTACATCTTAGTTGAGTCTGGATGGATAGAATATCTAGAGTTATAGGCTTCTTTCATGATCCTTTATCGAATAACATCAACATTTGGAGCACACAATCTGTCATGATATCTCAATACCCCATCTCCCCCTTTGGCGAAAGCCATTACCTTCTGTTTATGCATATTTGCCTTCAACTGCAGTAGGATAGGGTCTTGGTCTTCTTTTTTCTTCACTTCCAGTACTAGAGATGATGCAGACCAATTATGCACAATAAATCCACCTTCACCAGACTCATTCAATTGAACTCCCAATCGTGCCTATCTGTGAACCACTTTAGCTAACTCTTGCTTCTCTTCCTCTACATGAGCGGTGCTTCCCATAGACAATCTGCTAAGAGCATCAGCAACTATGTTAGCTTTACATGGGTGGTAGGGGATACTCATATCATAATCCTTTATCAATTCAAGCCATCTTATCTGCCTCAAGTTAAGCTCTTTCTCTATGAAGACATATTGCAAGCTTTGATGGTCTGTGAAGATATAAACATGTACTCCATATAAGTAGTGGCTCTGTAGCTTGAGAGCAAACACTACCGCTGCCAACTCCAGGTCATGTGTGGGATAATTCTTTTCACGCACCTTGAGTTGTCTCGAAGCATAAGCAACAACTTTATCTATTTGCATCAATACCAATCCCAATCCCACTTTCGAGGCATCAAAATAAATGACAAATCCATTCGTTCCGCCAGGCAAGGTGAAAACTGGTACAATATCAACCTTGTTTTCAACTCCTCTCACACTTGTTAGAGCATTGAAACTTAACCTTCTTCTGGGTCAGTCTAGTCAACGGTGTGGATATGGAAGAGAATCCATCAACAAATCTACTGTAGTAACCAACCACACCCAAGAAGCTCCTTATGTCAGTTGGAGAGGTTAGTCTAGGCCAGTACTTAACCGCCTCAATCTTTTGAGTGTCCACTCTAATACTATCACTCAAAACTATATGGCCTAGGAATGCCATAGATTTGAGCCAAAACTCACACTTTGAAAACTTTGCATACAACTCATTATCCTCGAGTATCTGCAAAGCGATTCTGAGGTGATTATCATGCTCCTCCTTATCTTGGAATACACCAGAATGTCATTAATAAACATGATTACGAACATGTCAAGGTACTATCTGAATACTCTGTTCATCAAGTCCATGAAGGTTATAGGTGCATTTGTCAACATAAAGGGAATTACTAAGAACTCGAAATGACCATATTGGGTTCAGAAAGCCATCTTCAGTATGTCATATTCTCTCAGTTTCAACTGGTGATAGCCTGATCTCAGGTTTATCTTGGAGAAAATAGTAGCATCCTGAAGTTGGTCAAACAAGTCATCGATCCTTGGGAGGGGGTAATTATTCTTGACTGTTACCTTATTAGGTTGGCAATAGTCAATACGCATTCTGAGTTAATCATCCTTCTTTCTCACGAAGAAAACAGGTGCACCCCATGGAGAAATACTCAGACTTATAAAGCCCTTCTCTAGAAAATCTTTCAACTACTCTTTCAACTCCTTCAACTCAGCAGGGGCCATTCTATATGGCGGAATGGAAATAGGTTGGGTGTAAAAAAGAACATCAATCTCGAGGTCGATCTCCCTATCAGGAGGGACTTCAGGTAGACCCTCAGGAAACACTTTAGGAAACTCATTCACAATCCAGGACGAACTCAAGAATAGGAGGCTCAACATCATCAGACTTAACTTGTACGACGTGATAGATACATCCCTCGGAGACTAGCTTCCTGGCCTTAAGGTAAGAAATAAACTTACCCTTTGGCGCAACAGAATTTCCCTTCCACTCTAGGACTAGCTCATTTGGAAATTGGAACTTGATAGTTTGGGTTCTACAATCGATAAAGGCATAATAGGCGTGAAGCCAGTCCATGCCAAGAATTACATCAAAGTCAGTCATCTCTAACTCGATCAAATCAGCAAGAGTATCCCTATGATAGATGGACACTACATAATATTTATAAACTCTCTCATGTAGAATAGACTCACCAATAAGAGTAAAGACACAAAATAGTTCAAGCAAACACTCAGGAAGAATCTCAAATCAACTAGCCACATATGGCGTCACAAATGATAGAGTTGCACCTAGATCAAACAATGCATACCAATCGAAGCTAAAAACTCAAAGCATACCTGTCACAACATTTGGTGTAGCCTCTTTGTCCTGTTGGTTCCCCATCGCATACAGACGTTTTGTTCCACTGCTTGTCCCTAGTGTAACACCTCTCTAGTTTCCTTTGGCTGGTGGTGCCTAGTCTATTGCCCCATATGGGACACTCTCTCTGAAAGTGACCCATCTGGCCACACTTGAAACAACCATTCCCCCTCTTTCTGCACTCTCCCAAATGCATCCTACCATGTTTTCTACTAGGTGGCTTCTCCTTTGAACCAAGGGGCACACTAGCCTGAGACTGAGAACTGTGTGATCTAGAGTTCTATTAACCTTGGGACCTTTGATAACTCTTGCTTCTCGGAGCTAGTGCACTGGATGAGAATTGTGCATAACCATTAGGTCTTTTCTGAAAGTGAGACCGATCTCTCTTACTCTACTTAGGTTGATTAGGCTTGGGCCCTACTTACTTAGCCTTCTTGCTGAGATAATCTTCTCTATCCTTCTTCTTATCCTCTTCAAGCTGTTGGACATAGACCATAAGCCAAGAGATGTGCATACCTGGGATGAGCAATGTAGCTTTGCACTCTTTGTTCACATGCTTACTCGAGCTAGATATGAACTTCCTTATCCTCACCCTCATATTCTGAACCATCTCTGCAGTATACCTAGATAGCTAAATGAACTTAAGGACGTACTCTTTAATAGTCAACCCCTCCTTCTTTAAGTTTATGAACTCTTTAATCTTCACCTCCCTCAACTCTTGGGGAAAGAAGTGGTCAAGGAAGGAACTCTCAAATTTACTGTACTTAGAAGGCTCAACATCCTCTCCTCAACCCTCTTCCCACTGATTATACCAAACATTCGCCACATCCTTAAGCTGGTAGGAAGCGAGCTCAACTTCCTTAATCTCTGTTGCATGCATTGCTTTATGAACATTCCACAACTTATCAATGAAGTTCTAGGGGTCTTCCTCAACCTTAGACCAGTAAAGACTGGTGGGTTCATCCTTAGCCTAAGCCTTGTTGCAGCATTTGGCTTTTGGGAGCTAGAATTAGGAGCTTGTGAACTTCGGTTACCACTCTGGGCGTCTACCAACTGGATGAGCATGGTGATAGGGAGCAGTAGGGGCATGTGGAACTCCGGTAGCTCTAGCTAGTTGATCTCAACCCCTCGTCTCCATCTGAGCAGGCACCTCTGAAGGGGGATTCTCAGCATTATCAGCTAGGGTATCTCTGCGAGTGGCGGTATACTCAGGATGCATGATTTGCAAACGTGTAGCGCACGAGTTAGAAGGAAGCTTTAAAGAGTTATAATCTATTCACACAAACTTAGAATATAAAAGAAGGGTAACCATTCCTTATATCCCATAGCCTCCGACTTATTAAGTGTGGTGTAAGACATACTCATAAACAAGGCTCCACTAGACATGACTTCATAGATTTCCTAGGACACTTGAACTTGGCTCTAATACCAAGTTTGTCACTCCCCGAGAGGGTACCCTCGACGTGGCTGGTACTTGAAGAATCATTACTGATTCTCCAAGATAACCACTTGGCCTTGTCATCACATCATTCTCAACAGTGGAAGAAATACTCTAGGGAAGACATCAAATAGATAAATAAAATTCTCATAAAAACATAATTTCCGATGATCAAGTTTGAAAATATAAAAACGATCAACAATCCCCTAGTAAATGTCTATAAAGCCTCTATCTAACAGTCTAGACGATACCATGATTGGCCATGGCTACCCCAATCAGATGAAAATAAGAATACTCAATAATATACAAGGGCTTCTCCGAATAGCAAGGAGGCTCGCCAAATCTGGAATCAACAAGCTGGACCTTAATGATGCACTAGCTGAAATCCTCTATTACCTGTATCTGCATCATTAAAGATGCAGGCCCAAATGGACTTTAGTACTTGAAATATACTGGTGTGTAAAATGGCTTAACGAAATAGTACTCAACTGTAAACTCAACTCGGACTCTACTCCTCAACTCAAAACCCAACTCAGTGAATATGCAAAGCTTAAAGATTGAAATCATGCTTTGAAAATAGACTCAATGTGATGTAACTCGGCTTAAAATATGATATTCTCAATCAAGTGTTACTTGGAAAGTTTCTAACCGACATACAATCCCACCATCTTTAGTTTAGTGATGTACAACGAAGATGATGTCGTTGCCACGCCGGTCCTAAACTTGCCAAGCTAAAGGACGATCAAACTCTCTCTTGGATCCAAATTAAATGTCCATCGTTTTGGGGCATGAGTCGTCATAGTTAACTACACGACTATCCTATGCTGGCACGTAGTTTATAGATTAGAGTAGTTATTTACTCGCTCCCATATCGGTGCTCAATACTCCTCCCAAGACTAAAATATGCTCATGCCATCAATTCAAGATTCATCTCATTGGATTTTTCTCCAATCAACTCAACTCAGTTACTCAATATCTCAATTAATCTAGATCATCATTCATTCATGAACTCAAGATGTCGGCTCAACTCAAACAGTCAAATTAGACTCAACTCCATCATGCTCATCACAATAAACAAATAAGATGCTTATTAAATATTCATAAATACAAGCAATACACTCCTCATGCTCAATCATACTCAATTTACTCAACTCAGACAATCACAGTCGTGGTCTCAATTCGTTCAATGCAACAAGGTTATACGAAACGTTGCAAATCAAGGTACAAAGCATTAAATGCAGGTTTTCTACTCAAATTTCATATGACCAACATGTAATTCATTTATTTACTCATAATTATGTATAGACACTCAGAATAAATACAAGTAACTCAAAAATTAGAATAGCGAGATTTTTAATATTCGATTCTTAGGCATAAACTCGACTCAAGAAGATGGGAGGGTGCGTGGACGGACTCAGTCCTACGCTTTAGGAAGCCTTACATACTTGGAATTATGAAGAATGATCTACTCTTTTTCGATCCTCAAGCTTGGATTTAAAACCCTCGCTTTTCTTCCTTCTTCGATGCCCCTTTAAGTTTTTAAGTGTATAATGAGGAGTAATACATCTAGTGTACTGATAAGGGACACAAATTGGCTTTAAAATATCATAGGATTTAATTAAAAAGGATAGGAAAAGTCAAGATTGTTGATGTGCTATCAAAATACAACTCTTTTGATGCTTAAAACTTGATCTTTTGTGTGTTCTCAATGCAATGTTAGTGGGTTTTATGTGTTTTTGTGTTTGGTTTGCAGGATTTCTGGATTGGCATTGATTTAAGAATATGCAGAAATTGTTGAGTTTAAGGAGTTTTGAGACTCTTTACGGGCCGTAAAGTATTCCACAGGTCATGAAGAAGGTTTCGTTGTAATTCCAATAAGGGGCTAATTTTCTGAAGTTTGTTCTATGAACATGCAGATGGGTTGTGAAATGTTTTACGAGTCGTAGAGCAGGTCTCATGCCTTGAGGATCAGAGAATAGGAAAATAGATTAATTAACAGGATTCGATTGATGTGTTCTCGTCTAATCAACCAAACTGAGCCAAAGGGAGGTTGTACTGGGACAATAGGTAAGGGTTAGTAATGTCACACTACGCCAATGGACCAAGTCACGTAGTGAAATTCGCCTCTCGCCTAGGCCAAAGGGTTTGGTGAACTTAACTTACCGTCCTGCATGCTACATATTAGAAAATAATTAGGTTATCCGGTGATACTGAGTTAGGGAATCATGGAAAACACAATACCCTAGTTTCTCTCCATATTGGTTAAACACTTGTGTTGGTTAGGATTGCTTTTACTTGTTATTACAACTCCTCCCCCTCTTGGGGAAATAAGTTGGTTAGTAACTCAAATTACATCAATTAAATTCTCCAAAGTCTACAGTATTCCCTTAGGTTTGACCTAACCTTTGTTAGGTTCTATTTCTTGACAATCGCTTTATCCTAAAAAAGGAGGTGTAACTTGGGCAACATCAATTGTCCCTATTAAAACTACTGATAGAACCATGAAACCCTATCTATGGGTCGTGGTTCTACTTACGGGCCGTAAGTGGCATCTCCTAAGTGAGGTTGTACAAAGTCTATGTTAATGGAATTTGGACCTAAAATCTACAAACTACTTCCTATGGCTCGTAAATTGGGTTATGGGCTGTCTGCTAACTCGTGTTTTCAAGGTTAAAAAATCTTGGTTTTCTGGATCTCCAATCTACGAAATCTCCTTTACAATCCGTAAGTAGGATGACGGGCCATTTGATAACTTGCCATTCGATATCCAGAAAGTTAATTTTTGAATCCACAAAACCTTATCTATGAGTCGTAGAAAAATGTACGGTCCATATAGTGTCTCGTACATGGGCTTTAGACTCAGAAAAATTTCGCTAAGTCACATTGGCACTTACGAGACCACATCTACGGGCAGTAGATCAGTCATTTCTCAGTTTGCTCTGGGCATCTACTCTATCTAGGTAGGATGAATTAGGGGGTGTCACAGTCTTGCAAGGTAATATTTTTTTTCTATTTAAAATTAGCTATATAATGTTCATTTGTAATTTAATGACTTTTTAAAATACTTTAGAATGGTGAGGAAGGCAGTATTTCAAGTCTCAAGAAGAAGAGGGGCAGAACTGAAGGAGTAGACAAGGTAGTTTTTGATGTTAATAGTCCAGCCCCTCAGCTAACTCAAGAAGGATTTGAAAGTGACATGCCAACACTCAGACAAAGATGATATGAACCCTTTGGTCTTACTTAGTTTTACGACTTCATATCATTTCTGAAGAGTTAACAAGGCTTAAGATGAGACAGTACCGACAAACAAGATCTTCTATTAGAGTGATCTCTTTTAGAAGTGATCATAGAGGAGTGAGTGAGTCTATAGACTTGCCTTACTCACCGACTAAAGTCACATGGAAAGGAAAAGAAGCTATGACTAGTAACCAGTTGGAAAGGGAAAGAGAGAAGAAGGTAGAGAAGTTGCAGACCATGAACACAAATGAAAGATCCCAAATTTAGACTCTTGATAGTTGAAAGTGTTAAGTAATGTGGCAGCTTTTGTTCTTTTTTTTTGTTTGAAAAAACTGAAATGTTGATTTTTGTATGGTCTGGCAAGTGCAATATTGGCACTCTTATGTCTTTTTTGTTGTTATGTTATGGATGCAAATAATGGTTAATTGCTTATATTTTATTTTGAATTGAAGGTTTCTTCTCAATGGATATTTGTTTGGCCAACTTTTATTCCAAGTTCTTGGCTTGGTTAAAGGTATTGTTGTTATGGTATGAATATATTGGCAAATGTGATATTGTTTCTTGTTATGTTATGGTATGCAAGAACTCCGGTGTTGAAGTTTTTTTGAGATTGGTGTTACCTGCACTGAAAAAACAAATTATGGTGTATTTTCTAAAATTTGATAGGTGATCAGCTGTTATTATTGTTGCTTGTTATAGTTAAGGTGTTGTTGTTATGTAAAGGTCTATGTTGCTCTCTTTTATGTGCAAATTGAAGCACTGACCATTACATGCACGAGTCTGCAACTTGCTTTTCGCACTTGATTTAAGAGTTTGTTTCCTTTGTTGAAAGTGATACTTTGCATTATACTGGACTTAGACAAGTTTAAATATAGCAAAATGGATTTAGAAAAGCTTAAATATAGCAAAATGGACTTAGACGAGCTTAAATATAGCAAAATAAAACTCGAATGGGCTTAAATATAGCAACGTGAATTTGGACGAGCTTAAATATAGCAAAACAAACTTGGACGAGCTTACATATAGAAAAATGGATTTAGACGAACTTAAATATAGAAAAACATACTTAGACAAGCTTAAATATAGCAAATAGACTTAGATGAGCTTAAATATAGCAATATGAACTTGGATGAGCTCAAACATAGTAAAAGGGACTTGGATGAGCTCAAATATAGAAAAATGAATTTGGACTAGCTTAAATACTGGAACAAACTTAAACAACTTAAGTATAGCAAAATGACTTAGACGAGTTTAAATATAGCAAAATGAACTTATACGAGCTTAAATATAGCAAATGAACTTATACAAGCTCAAATATAGCAAAACGGACTTGGACGAGCTTAAATATGGAAAAACAAACTTGGACAAGCTTAAATATATATGGAAAAATGGACTTGGACAAGCTTCAATATGAAAAAGTGAACTTAGACAAGCTTAAATATAGAAAAATGGACTTGGACGAGGTTAAATATAGCAAAACAGACTTAGACGAACTTAAATATAGCAAAATGAACTTAGACGAGCTTAAATACAGCAAAACGAACTTGGATGTGCTTAAATATAGCAAAATGACTTGGACGAGTTTAAATATAGAAAACCTGTTAGGATAATATAGTTTTGATGATTGACAGGGTGCAAATGAAACAGGTTGCTGTTCCTGGTTCTTTCACACACTTAAGCTCTGGCAAGATCGAAGCAATTAAAAGAGAATAAAAGACTCTGGAAATAAAAGACAATTAAAAAGTTAGTTAGTGCTGAAAAGGATTCCGATTGAGATATTATTCCAACCCAACAAAAAGTCTAAACAAAGGAGTTCTATGCAAAGTAGGAGTTTGAAGTACAAGAGGAATCCTAAACGAAGAAGGAAACATGTGTCAAAAAGGATTATTACTACTAGAATTATAGGCGAACCAAAGGGGAAGAGCAGCTATAAATATAGGGCAAGCCATCAAGACAGAGGCGCGCAGAAAGAGAGAAAGTCACGACATACATATAACTAGATACTATTGAGAAGCTTATGTTGTAAAGTTTATCTTTTACTCTTAGTAGCTATTTATTATATTCCCTCAGTACGTATAAACTGAGATCTAGTTGTGATCTTCTAGTTGAGGGCAACTTGAAGATACGGGGAACATAATCCTAGGGAGGGTTATGTGTAGCAAATAGGCTAGGAAGATCGTGGTGAAGTTTTAGATTACTAGACATTGTAATCGATTGTTGAAGGCTCACGGTGAATTAATAAAAATTGGTGAAAATACTATAGAGGTACAGGTCGTGGTTTTCACACCTTGGGTGAGCTGGGTGTCTTCACGTAAAATTGCTGCGTCCCAGTTATTTCTACATCGTTGAAACATGTCTGACAACCTGTTTCAATAATTAGGCAAATCCGTAGGGGGCGAACCTAACAAGTGGTGTCAGAGCAAGGTTTTCTTGTTAAAGGCTAGTACCTAAGAAACGATCAAAATGAATACAACACCCCCTCTTGGACACGGAGAAGGATAATCATTTGTAAGGCCACCTATGTTTAATGGAACTCACTTTGCTTGATGGAAGGCCCCAATGGAGGATTTCATTCAAGGCGAAGACTATGAACTCTGGGATCGGATCATCGTTGGACCAACTATTCCTATGCGAACAGTGGATGGGAGACAGGTTCCTAATGAAAGAAGAGAATTCGATGCTGATGATTTGATGGCCATGAGGAAAAACGCCAAAGCAAAAAATATACTGATTTGTGGTCTCGGCCCTGAAGAATATAACAGGATTTCAAATTGCTCAACTGCAAAAGAAATCTGGGATGCCCTTACAATCGCTCATGAAGGAACTGCTCAAGTCAGAAAGTTTAGGGTTGCCATGCTATATACTGAATATGAGACCTTCAAGATGAAAGATAATGAGACATTACATGAGATGATGGCTAGGCTTACACTACTCATTAATGAACTAGCTTCTCTAGGAAAAGTGCTCACCTCTGAAGAACAAGTTGATAAGGTCCTGAGAATCTTACCAAAAGCTAAGTGGGATGTGAAAGTTACTGCTATTAGGGAAGCTAAGGACATCGAAACCATGACATTGAATGAATTGGTCGGAAATCTCAGAACTTATGAGATGAACATGGATAATCAAAAGAAAGAAGTAAACACGGATGAAAGGTCACTGGCTCTCAAAGCAGTTTCAGATGATGAAGGGTCGGACTTAGATGAAGATCAGATAGCATTCCTAGCAAAAAACTTCAAAAAATTCCTAAGAAACAGGAAAGGGAAAGACAAGAAAGAAACAAGTAACAAGAAGTGGTCCGATGACAAAAGCAACTCTGGATGTTACAAATGCGGAAAGACTGATCACCACATCAAACAGTGTCCTCTATGGGAAATTGAGTGGAGGAAAGAAAGGACTGAAAGAGAAAACAAAGAAAAGGCTGCTAAGCAAAAGGAAAAAGAAAATTATGCTATGATCGCTGCTTGGGGATCAGGACTAGATGATTCTGATACAGAAACTACTGATGAAACTGCCTTCATGGCTACTGAGGAGTCCGATCACGAAGAAGAAAATCAATCTGAGGTAAGTTGCTCTGAACTAAAAGAAAAATTGCATCTTTTCTCTAAAAAGAAGCTAATCTTACTCCTAAATGGGTTGATAGATGACTTTCAAGAAGTAGAAAATGAAAAGGATCACCTGATAAAAGAGTTCTCAGATCAAAAGTACGAAAACCTTGAAATAAAAAATTGTTTGGACGAAGCAAATAAGATAAATGACCAATTGAAGAAATAGGTCAATCAACTTGATTCACTCGTACTGAACCTAAAATCAGAAATTTTAAAGTTAACCATATCTGATAAAAGAAAAAGTGAAACAAGTAATGAACTTCAAAAGATAGAAAGCGAGTTAAAAAGAAGCAACATTGAGTTCCTGTGTGAAAAAGAAAAGGTGAGAAAATTAAACCAACAAATCTCCAACTTAAAGTCAGACTTGGAAAGAGCAAATAGATGGACTCAGTCATCTAGGATAGTAAATCACCTGGGAAACAGAATCCATAATGAGAAGGCTGGGATAGGTTTTTTTCCTAAAGATGTTACCCCTACTGATCTATGCTATCTCTGCGGTAAATTTGGGCATCCTACTACTGAATGTCCAATCGCAAAAATTGTTAGAAACAAAAACTCAGTTCATATGCATAGTCCGAAGCATAGAAATAATGATAAAAACAAGTCAAGAAATGTATTACCTCTATGGGAAAGAAAGGATCTTATTCATCATTTTTATAACAAGAAAGGACCCAAGCTAGTCTGGGTTCCTAAGACTAACCCTTGATTTGTTTTTCAGGTGGCAGTGAAAGAAAGCAAGCATTGGTACATGGACAACGCTTGCTCAAGGCACATGATGGGAGACAAACAAAAGTTTCTTTCACTTGCACCAATTAAAGGAGGAACAGTGGCCTTTGGAGATGGAAAAAAGGGGACAGTTGTGGGAGTCGGAAAAATTGGACGAAAAGAGTCAAGTGCCTTAGATGAAGTCTATCATGTAGATGGGTTAAAGCACAATCTGTTAAGTATCTCTCAAATATGTGATAAAGGCAACAAAGTAACGTTCACATCGGAGGGCTGCAAGGTCAAAAAATTAAATACAAAGGAGATAATACTAACTGCAAGTAGACATAAAAACGTGTACAAAGCTAACATCATGGTAATGGCTGGAGCACATCTTAAATGTCTAAGTGCAATGATGGATGATCCTCTACTGTGGCACAAAAGACTTGGACACGCCAGTTTGAAATAGTTAAATACTCTGTCATCAAAGGACATGGTTCTAGGATTACCTAAAACCAAGTTCTCTGATAGCAAAATATGCAGCGCATGCATAAATGGGAAGCAAGTCAGAGCTTCATTCAAAACAAATAACCAGGTAAGTTCCACCAGGTGCTTGGAACTGGTTCAGATGGACCTGTGTGGACCAATGAGAGTAAAAAGCAGAGGAGGTAAAAGGTACATGTTTGTTATCATTGATGATTATTCTAGATTCACATGGACCCTCTTTTTGGCTTCTAAAGATGAGTCATACAACGTCTTCTCTACTTTCATCAAGAAAATAGAAAAGATGTTAGAGACTTCCCTAGTTTCCATAAGATCAGATCATGGAACGGAATTCGAAAATGCAAAATTTTCTGAATTCTGTTCAATAAATGGTATTGATCATAACTTCTCTGCTCCAAGAACTCCACAACAAAACGTAGTAGTAGAAAGGAAAAACAGGACTTTAGAAGATATGGCTAGAACAATGATGATAGCTAGTAATGTGGCTAGAAATCTTTGGGCTGAAGCCATAAACACTGCTACTTATATTCTCAACAGATGTATGCTACGACCCTTACTAAACAAAACTCCCTATGAATTACTTAAAGGTAGAAAACCAAATATCTCCCATTTTAGAACATTTGGATGCAAATGCTATGTTCATAATAATGGTAAAGACAATTTGGGAAAATTTGATGCTAGAAGTGATGAGGGAATTTTCTTAGGTTATTCTTCACATAGTAAAGCTTATAGAATATTAAATAAGCGAACTAACTGCATTGAAGAAAGCATTCATGTTGTCTTTGGTGAGAATTGTGGTCTTCTTGAGAATGATGTGCAGGATGTCTATGAAATAGAACATAGATCAAAGGAATAGGATAGACCAACTGTTCCACTCACTGTCTAAGAAGAGAGCACACAGACAGGGGGAACTACAGAAGCTGACTCTCAACCTACGGATCCAGGAGCTGATCAAAATGTCACAGTACAGGATGAACAACCTCAAGGATTTGTGATAAACAATTACAAGTACCAAGACTCGCATCCCCTAGACAATGTTCTCACAGAACTGACATCTGGAATAACTACCAGATCAAAGATGAAGAACTTGTGTGCGTTTCAGGCGTTTGTATCCATGATAGAACCCAAAAAGATAGGGGAAGCTCTGCAAGATGAGGAGTGGATTCTAGCTATGCAAGAAGAACTGAATCAATTTGAGAGATGCAAAGTATGGAATCTGGTACCTAAACCAGAGGGAAGAACCATTATCAGGACGAAGTGGGTATTCTGCAACAAACTGGACGAACATGGAACAGTTACAAGGAACAAGGCAAGATTAGTGGTCCGAGGATACAATCAAGAAGAAGGTATTGATTATGATGAAACGTTTGCTCCAGTGGCGAGACTGGAAGCTATTAGACTGCTCGTCGCATTTGCTGCATTTAAAGAATTCACGCTGTATCAAATGGATGTAAAAAGTGCATTCCTGAATGGCTACTTGAAAGAGGAAGTTTATGTGAAACAACCGCCTGTGTTCGAGAATCCTGAGTATCCTGATCATGTGTTCAAACTGGATAAGGCACTATATGGACTGAAACAGGCTCCTCGAGCTTGGTATGAGAGATTTTCAAAATTCCTTCTGGCTCATGGTCATACAAGAGGAAATGACAATACCCTGTTTTTGAAGACTCAAGGAAAGGACCTACTAATTGTACAAGTATATGTGGACGACATAATTTTTGGCTCCACGAATGTGCTCATGACTCACGAGTTTGCAAATCTTATGAATGGAGAATTTGAAATGAGTATGATGGGAGAACTTAATTTTTTTCTGGGATTGCAATTCAAGCAAACAACCTCTGGCACCTTGATCCATCAAAGCAAATATGTGAAAGAACTCCTCAAGCGGTTCAAAATGGAAGATGCTAAAGACATAGATACACCAATTGCCACTGCCACCAAACTGGAATTGGATGAAATAGGCGTATCTGTAGAACAAAAGCTCTATCGAGGTATGATTGGTTCCTTGTTGTATCTTACAGCCAGTCGACCTGATATTGTTTTCAGTGTAGGACTCTGTGCCAGGTTTCAATCAAATCCCAAAGAGTCACATCTGAAAGCAGTAAAGAGAATTCTCAGGTATCTCAAAGGTACCTCTGACCTAGGACTCTGGTACTCTAAGGGGAGTAATTTTAATCTAGTCGGATACACTGATGCTGATTATGCTGGTCACTTAGTGGATAGAAAAAGCACTTCTGGTATGGCTCATTTCATTGGAACATGTTTAATTTCATGGTCCACCAAGAAGCAAAACTCTGTAGCATTGTCTACTGCTGAGGCGGAATATGTGGCAGCTGGTTCATGTTGTGCCCAATTGCTCTGGATCAAGCAACAACTGTCAGATTTTGGAATGGATGTTGGCTGCGTTCATATTTTATGTGATAATACAAGTGCTATTAACATAGCCAAAAATCCCGTACAACACAAAAGAACCAAACATATAGACATAAGACATCATTTTCTTCGTGACAACGTGGAAAAAGGTCTAGTATCTACAATGTTTTGTCCTACCAAAAATCAAATTGTTGACATATTTACCAAGGCCTTAAGCAGAGAACGTTTCGAAAAAATTAGGTTGGATTTGGGGATGATTAAAATTGTATGAACTCCTCTCACTGCTTGACTAGGACTTACAGTCAAACACAGGAGGTCCTCTGGTAAATTTTTCCATAAAATGTGTATTTCCTTTAACATAAAGAATGCCATGATGTGTGATTCTATGTGCAGGATTACTGCCTACAGCAACCCAACGAAATGGACCATGAAACTAAACCAGGTAACAATTCCTGTGCAATTCTTCTTAAAGAAATAGACATAATATCAGGTACCCCATGTCTCTCTCCTCTCATCTACTTTATGTCAGTGCAATTAATACTGGTGCCGCCAAAAATCAAATCAATCCCCTCACTGACGCCTTTTCTCACACGCCTCTTCCTCTCCCAATACATTAAAACCTCTTCCTCTTCATCTTCTCCTCGCCTATATTTGAACCAACTATTCTGAACCACATCAAACAACACATTGCTTCAATGGCTTCCTCACCCCCTTCACAGAAAAATACAATGGAAGAAACCCTTCACTCCGATTCTCTTCCCCTGGTGGTCGATGCGATAGCCAACATTCCTCCCCCACTTTAAATTGACTTCTCTGACTTCGCATTTTGGGGGGGATATGACCAACACTTCGCAAAATTCTTCAATCCTCCCTCACCATCACCTGTATTTCCAACTTCATGGGAGCAAGCCGACCTGGCTCCTTCCGCCCCTTAAGAGCCTACCCAAAACCCTAAAACGCCTCGTCGTCGCTTGCGAAAGGCCTTCAGGGAACCCATTGCTGTGTCTGAGGATGACCCTTCACCTGAAAAAGTAACTCCCCCTGACACGATCAGGCTTCCTCACACCAGACACCAGAAACGCCAGGCAGAAGAGGCCCTCCAACACGCTCTGCTATAGAGCAAGAAACGAAAGGGTGCCGCTGCTTCTTCTCCCTTCGGGGATCTCTTACTGTGTCAGGTTCGACGGAACAAACGCAAACATATTTTTCCCAAACCACCTTGGTCTCGCCTGCCACCATCACCCTCCGTGACTCCTCCTGCCTCTCCAAACTCCTCTTCATCTCAATCCACCCCTTCACCACAAAGGACACCCCCAGTCTCCTCCAACTCTATTACCTCAAGACCCCATAACACTCCCCGCAAGAAACGGGTGCCTTCACCTGTTCCATCTGCCGCCTCCTCCTCTGAAAGCGAGTCTGAGCCCACTCCTGCCGCAACTTCATAACCACATTCTCCTGCTTTTACTCACTTCCAATGGCGCTCTCTCCTTCGAGGCCGTGTTATCACTGGGTTAGGAGGCCCTGAAATGGAAACCCTCCTTACCAAACTTGAGGTTCAGGGATGGTCTGCCCTTTTTCTTCAGCAAACGGGCCAACGCAAATTGGCCAAACTAGAAATGTATGAGTTCTACGCACAAGGAATCGTGCGTGACTCTGTCTTCTCCACTACTATTCGTGGGATTTCCTTTAGTCTCGCTGCCTCCGAGATTGCCCACATTCTCCAGATCCCAAATGAGGGTTGGGGCCATTATGTTCGCCATGAATGGCCTCCTATTGACAACTTGCCCTCTGCTCTAGCCATTACCAAGAAGTTTGCTGGGAAACCCAATCTGACACAGCATAGGCGTGTACAACGGAGGGAAATGACCCCACTACATCGGCTATATTTTGATGTCGTCCACAAGATCATCATCCCTCGCCAGGAAAGAAGGTCTGAGGTGAGCTACTTTGACCTTACCCTGATGGAACTGCTTGATTCATGTATTCCTATAAATCTTCCGGGACTTATGATGAAACACATTCAGCGAGTCCTTATTCAGGATAAGAAAGGACATGCTCTTCCTTATGGGTTCTGGTTGGCTCCAATCTTTGAGGCCTACTCAGTCCCTGTTCAGGTTTGGACCATGCAAACCACCAAAGATGTCCTTGGTCAAGTGGACCACCAAAACTTACATGGTTCAATGCAACGCTCGGGAACTCCACTTCACCGACTGCAGATGGTGTTAAATGCCAAGAATGCCGAGCTGATTTTAGCACGGGAGAAGTTTGAACAAGAGAAGCAAGCCTTAACCCTCAGGATTTCTGAACTTGAGGACACACTTATGAAGGAAAGGGCTGCCCATGCTGAAAGTTTTCACAAACTAACCAAACTCCTTCCCTGATCTCCTCCTATGTCCCTTATAGCCTATCTTTGTTTGTTTTGGGTACCTGTGTTTGTTGTTTGTTTTCAAAGTTAAATTGCGAAGTTTTTTGTTATTAGTGGTTAACCTTTCTAATTTTCATTGTTGTTGCTTGCACTTCTGCATATTAATGAATGACATGTTCCTTCTGAATGTTATTGGGCTTCGCGTTTTTTGAGTTTTCCAGAGTTGTGTCTCTTAAAGTTTGATATATACAAGTTTTCGATGATGTCAAAAGGGGGAAGGTAGGTAGTATATGTTCTGCAACGTTTATACCCTAATCTGTTTCATTCTCGAGGTTGCCTTCTTACAGCTGCAGAAAGCTTGTCATCATCAAAAAGGGGGAATTTGTTAGGATAATATAGTTTTGATGATTGACAGGGTGCAAATGAAACAGGTTGCTGTTCCTGGTTCTTTCACACACTTAAGCTCTGGCAAGATCGAAACAATTAAAAGAGAATAAAAGACTCTGGAAATAAAAGACAATTAAAAAGTTAGTTAGTGCTGAAAAGGATTCCGATTGAGATATTATTTTAACCCAACAAAAAGTCTAAACAAAGGAGTTCTATGCAAAGTAGGAGTTTGAAGTACAAGAGGAATCCTAAACGAAGAAGGAAACAGATGTCAAAAAGGATTATTACTACGAGAATTATAAGCGAACCAAAGGGGAAGAGCAGCTATAAATATAGCGTAAGCCATCAAGACAGAGGCGCGCAGAAAGAGAAAAAGTCACGACATACGTATAACTAGATACTATTGAGAAGCTTATGCTGTAAAGTTTATCTTTTACTCTTAATAGCTGTTTATTGTATTCCCTCAATACATATAAACTGAGATCTAGTTGTAATCCTCAAGTTGAGGGCAACTTGAAGATACGGGGAACATAATTCTAGGGAGGGTTATGTGTAGCAAATAGGCTAGGAAGATCGTGGTGAAGTTTTAGATTACTAGACATTGTAATCGATTGTTGAAGGCTCACGGTGAATTAATAAAAATTGGTGAAAATCCTGTAGAGGTACAGGTCGTGGTTTTCACACCTTGGGTGAGCTGGGTGTTTCCACGTAAAGTTGTTGCGTCCCAGTTATTTCTACATCGTTGAAACACGTCTGACAACCTGTTCCAATAATTAGGAAAATCCGTAGGGGGCGAACCTAACAAAACCAGACTTAGACAAACTTAAATATAGAAAAATGGACTTAGACGAGCTTATATATAACAAATAAACTTAGATGAGCTTAGATATATCAGAATGAACTTGGACGAGCTCAAATATAGAATAATAGCCTTGGAAGAGTTTATATATAGAAAAACCAAATTAGACAAGCTTAAATATAGCAAAACAACTTAGATGAGCTTAAATATAGCAAAACAGATCAGATAAGCTTAAATATAGCAAAATGGACTTAGGTGGGCTTAACTTTAGCAAAATGGACTTAGAAAAGTTTAAATATAGCAAAATGAACTTAGATGAGCTTAAATATAGCAACATGAACTTGGGCGAGTTTAAATATAGCAAAATGAACTTGAACAAGCTTAAGTATGAAAAAATAGACTTGGACGAACTTAAATATGGAAAAAAAAACTTAGACAAGCTTAAGCATAGAAAACAAAACAGACTAAACAAGCATAAAAATAGAAAAAAATGGACTTAAAACAATCATACATATAGAATTCGCTGCCTCTGTAAGGAGTTGTGAACCTCCTGAGGTTTATGAAGGCTGTTGGATTTGCACACCCTATGGATTTGCCTAATCGTAGGAACATGTTAGCAGATGTGTTTCAGTGAAGCAGAAATAAACAGGAACACAACAATTTTACGTGGAAACACCTGGCTCACAAAAGGTGAAAAACCACGACCTGTACCTCTACAGGATTTACTCCCAACTTCACTAATTCAATATGAGCCTTCAACAAACGATTATAATTCCTAGTAATCTAAACATCAACTCGACTTCCCTAACTCACTAACTCCACATAAACCTCCCAAGGCTTATGTTCTCAACATCTTCGAGTTGCCCTCAACTTGAAGACTTAAAACCAGTTCTCAGTTTATCAAATACTGAGACATTATAGATTTTTTAATAACAAGAAAGAAAAACAAATTTCTTTTGCAGAGAGACCCACTAGACCTAAACAACCTAGCTGTTTTCCTTTTTGCATTTTTGCAGTAATCTTTTTTTGCTTTTCTGAATCTGTATCTTGCCAATGTGTTGAGCTTGTTCTTATAATGGACTTTGAGAGTTTTATTTGCTTTTTAGCTCTGCAGTAGTCTTCTCGCAGAAGACTCCTTCAATTCGTATAACTCCTTTATTTTTGCATCTAGTTTATTTATAGTTCTACTTCATTTAGAGTCCTTCTTCTCACCAACTCTGCATTCCTTTATGATTGCTGAAACATCTACCTATTTATGCACTTGTAAACCTTATCTTCAGGGGCTTTTATCCATTTCGATTCTAGTGATGATGTGCAGCTCTCCGGGAAGACAATATGCTGACAAACCTGGTAGATCAACATGTTTCATTGTCTTTAATCAATCATCAAAACTTTATTCTCACAACAAATTCCCCCTTTTTGATGATGTCAAACTCACTGAATATCAGATCTGTTCATAATTTTTGCAGCTATAAAGAGGAGAAACTCAAGAATGAAATAGGTTAAAACAAGGGTTATAAATATTGCATAACTCAGATGTGACTTCCCCCTTTTGACATCATCGAAAAAATAGAATATTTTATACGCAAACGTGAAGAGAGTAATCAAATAAAAAACATAGATGCAATTTCTATTAACACGAGAAGGAACAAAGGTTTTCATTAATATGACAGAATTTCACAAAGCCCTGCATACAGAAACATTTAGAACTTGAAAGTCAACACATAAGAACAAGAATTACGCATGCTACTTCAAAGACTGATAACAAAAAAAGGCACCCTTAGAGACTAGGAAAAAATAGGTAGGACATGATTTACAGAGGAGGGGATCAAGGGATCAACATGGTTAACTTATGTACAATATCTGCATGAGTAGCCTTCTCTTTCATCAATGTGTCCTTGAGGTCTAAAATTCTAGAAGTCAGTGCTCTCTGTTCCTGATCGAATTGTTATCTTGCTAAGGACAATTCGACATTCTTGGCATCCAAGGCCATTTGAAGGCGATGAAGAGGAGTGCCAGTTCGCTGCATTGAAACATGTAGAGTAGCATGGTTCACTTGGCCGAGGACATCCTTAGTAGTCTGCATAGTCCAGACTTGGATAGGAATGGAATAGGCTTCAAATATCTGGGCCAGCCAAAAACCATAAGGGAGAGTGTGACCATTTTTGTCTTGAATAAGTACACGTTGCATGTGTTTCAGAATAAGACTAGGTAAATTGATTGGAATGTTTAAATCAAGCAATTCCATTAGAGTGAGATCAAAATATCTAGCCTCATACCTTCATTCCTGATGAGGAATGATAGCTTTGTGGACTAAGTCAAAGTAAAGACAAAGGAGGGAAGACATTTCTCTTTGTTGGACACGCCTATGGTGTTCTAAAGTAGGCTGGCCAAAGAATTTCCTGGTAATCTCAAGGGCAGATGGGAGAGTATCTAAAGGAGGCCATTCATGGTGTACATAGTGGTCTCAACCCTCGTTTGGAATCCTTAATATTCGTGAAATGTCTGAAACCTCAAGGCGAAGGGAGATCCCTCGAACAGTTGTGAAAAAAGTGTAGTCACGAACAGTCCCCTGCCCATAGAACTCATACATTTCTGGTTTAGCCAGTTTCCTCTGAGTGGTATGTTGGAGAAACAGGTCAGACCATCCCTGAAATTCAAGCTTGGAGAGAAGAGTATCCATGTCGGATCCCCCAAAGCCAGTCATCACATGGCCCTGAATGAGAGAGCGCCGTTGGAAATGAATGAGGGAAGAGAAGTTTGGATCTGAAGTGGCTACGGCTGGTAATCACTGTTTGTGGCAGAGTCCTTCGAGGGAACAGGAGGAGGGAGTTGTTTCTTTCTAGGTAATTGTCTAGACTTGGATGAAGTTGGGGTGGAAGAAGCAGTGGTTCTCTTTTTGGGTGAGGGAGTGGACTTAGATGAAGATGGAGTGTAAGAGGCAGTGGGTTTCTTTGTGGATGAAGGAGTGTGTCGAGCTCGAGGAGTTTGGGAAGGATATGCTTTCGCACATTCCTCCGAACTTGTTTCACCAAAAGATCTCCAGAGGAGGAGGAAACAGGAGTACCTTTGTGTTTCTTGCTCTGTTGCAGAGCCTGTTGAAGAGCCACTTCTTCTTGGCGCTTCCGATTCCTGGTATGATGCATTCTTAGAGGACCAAGAGGAGTGGCCCGTTTAGGAGATGGGAAATTGTCAGAGACTTCGATGGGTTCCCCTGTGGCCTTTCGCAGTCGATGATAGACTGGTTTAGGGTTTTGTGGAGGCTCAGTAGACGCGAATGGTGGAGGGTCAATGTTTGCCCCTTGAGAAGAGAAAACAGTAGAAGGCAAGGAGGCAGTGGAAAATTCTGAGAAACTGTTCTGGAACCCTCCCAAGATAAGTCAGAAAAATCGATTTGTAGTGGAGGAGGAAGATTTGTGGTTTCATGAACTATTAGGGCAAGGGAGTCTAGATTTTAGGGCTCTTGCATGTTGGTGTGTTGAGAATCTAGAGAGGAAGACATTTGTGCAGGTGGTTGTAGAATACAGAATCACGAAGGTGTTTTAGATATAAGTGGAGATGGAAGGGGAGAAGATGAAGTTTAAAGGGTTTTGGAGACTTGTAGAGTTAATTCGAGTGGGAGAAGAAGAGGCGTGTGAGGGGACGTCTTTTGAGGACCGTCAGAGTGAAAAAATGGATGCAATTTTGGCGGCACAAGAGACAAGGGAAACTGATAGTGCAAAGATAGGAAAGGAACAGGTTAGGTTACCCAGTTCTGTCATCAGTTTCTAAGAAGGAGTGCGTAATAATTGTTACCTGGTTTATTTTCATGTTCCATTTGTTGTTGCACTTGAGCTAGTAATCCTTCACATAGAACCACACACCAATGTCAATCTACGAAATTGCTGGAATGCACATAATATGAGAAATTAACTAGAGAACCTCTTTTATTTGACAATATTGTACCATAAAATTTAGTCAGTCATTAAGGGGAGTTTATACAATCTTAATCATCCCCAAGTTTAACCTATTTTTTTCAAAATGTTCTCTGCTTAATGCTTTAGTAAAGATGTCAGCAATTTGATTCTCAGTGTGGCAAAACATGATGGAAACAAGACCTTTTTCTGCGTTGTCACGAAGAAAATGATGCCTTATGTCTATATGTTTAGTTCTTTTGTGTTGTACGGGATTCTTTGCTATGTTAATAGCACTTGTATTATCACAATAAATAGGAACGCAACCGACATCCATCCCAAAGTCCAGCAGTTGTTGCTTGATCCAGAGCAACTGAGCACAACATGACCCTGCAGCTACATATTCAGCTTCAACAGTAGACAAGGCTACAGAGTTTTGTTTCTTGGTGGACCATGAAATCAAACATGTTCCAATGAAGTGAGCCATACCTGAAGTATTTTTTCTGTCTACTAGATAACCAACATAGTCGGCATCAGTGTACCCTACAAGATTAAAATTCCTACCTTTAGAGTACCAGAGTCCTAGGTCAGAGATTCCTTTGAGATACCTGAGGATTCTCTTCACAACTTTAAGATGTGACTCCTTGGGATTTGAATGAAATCTAGCACAGAGTCCCATACTAAAAACGATGTCAGGTCTACTAGCAATAAGATATTGGAGAGATCCAATCATACCTCTATAGAGCTTCTGTTCTACTGGCACGCCTTTCTCATCCAATTCTAATTTAGTGGCAGTGGCAATGGGGGTATCAATTTCTTTGACATCTTCCATTTTGAATCATTTGAGGAGCTCCTTTACATACTTATTTTGATGAATAAAAGTTCCAGAAGGGGTCTTCTTGAACTATAATCCCAAAAAGAAATTAAGTTCTCCCATCATGCTCATTTCAAACTCTCCATTCATTATCTTGGCAAACTCTTGAGTCATGAGCACATTTGTTGATCCAAAAATGATATCGTCCTCATAAACTTGCACAATTAACAAGTCTTTTCCTTGCGCTTTTAAAAACAGGGCATTGCCAATTTTCCCCCTTGTATGACCATGGTGTAAGAGAAATTTTGACAATCTCTCAGACAAAGCTCGAGGAGCTTGTTTCAGCCCATACAGTGCCTTATCCAGCTTAAACACATGATCTGGAAACTCAAACCTCTCGAATCCAGGTGGTTGTTTCACATAAACTTCTTCCTTCAAGTAACCATTCATGAATGCACTCTTCACATCCATTTGACATAGGGTGAATTCCTTAAAAGCTGCAAATGCGATGAGCAGTTTGATAGCTTCAAGTCTTGCTACTGGAGCAAAAGTCTCATCATAGTCTATTCCTTCTTCCTGATTATATCCTTGAACCACTAGTCTTGCCTTGTTCCTTCTAACTGTTCCATGTTCGTCAAGTTTATTCCGGAACACCCACTTCGTGCCAATGATGGTTCTTCCTTCTGGTTTAGGTACCAGGTGCCATACTTTGCATCTCTCAAACTGGATCAGTTCTTACTGCATAGCTAGAATCTACTCCTCATCTTGCAGTGCTTCCCCAATCCTTTTTGGTTCCATCATGGATACAAAAGCCTGAAATGTACATAAATTCTTCATCCCTGATCTGGTAGTGATTCTAGAGGTCAATTCTGTGAGAATATTTTCTAGTGGATGTGAGTCCTAATACTTGTAATTTTTTACCATAAACCCTTGAGGTTGTTCATCATGTACTGAGACAGTTTGAACAATTTTGAGGTCAAGAGGTTGAGTTTCAGCTTCTGCAGTTCCCCCTGATTGTGTGCTCTCTGCTTGTCCAGTAGGTGGAACAAATAAACTGGCTTGTTCCTCTGATTTATGCTCTATCTCATAGACATCCTGCATATCATTCTCAAAGACACCACTATTCTCATCAAAAGCAACATGAATGCTTTCTTCAACACAGTTGGTTCGTTTATTCAGTGCTCTGTAGGATTTACTACGTAAAGAATATCCTAAGAAAATTCCATCATCACTTCTAGCATCAAATTTTTCCAAATTATCTTTACCATTATTATGAACATAGCATTTACATCCAAATGTTCTAAAATGGGAGATATTTGGTTTTCTGCCTTTGAGTAATTCATAGGGAGTCTTGTTTAGTAAGGGTCTTAACATACATCTGTTGAGAATATAAGCGGCAGTGTTTATGGCTTCAGCCCAAAGATTTCTTGCCAAGTTATGAGCAATTATCATTGTTCTATCCATATCTTCTAAAGTCCCATTTTTTCGTTCTACCTCTCAATTTTGTTGTGGGGTTCTTGGAACAGAGAAGTTGTGATCTATACCATTTGTGGAACAAAATTCTAAAAATTTAGCATTTTCAAATTCAGTTCCAGGATTATGGAAATTAAGGAGGTCTCCAACTTCTTCTCTATTTTCTTGATGAATATGGAGAAGACGTTGTAAGATTCTTTTTTAGAAGCCAAAAAGAGGGTCCACGTAAATCTTGAATAATCATCAACAATAACAAACATGTACCTTTTACCTTCTCTGCTTTTTACTCTCATTGGTCCACACAGGTCATTGTGAACCAGTTCTAAGCACTTGGTGGTACTTACCTAGTTCTTTGACTTGAAGGATGCTCTGACTTGCTTCCCTCTTATGCATGCACTGCATATTTTGCTGTCTTTGAACTTAGTTTTAGGTAAACCTACAACCATGTCCTTTGACGACAAAGTATTCAGTTGTTTCAAGCTTATATGACCATGTCGCTTGTGCCATAGTAGTGGATTATTTGCAATTTTGCGCTTAGACATTTCAAATGTGCTCCGAGCATTCCCATGATGCTAGCCTTGTACACATTTTTATGTCTATTTGCTGTCAAGATTTTCTCCTTCGTGTCCAACTTTTTGACCCTACAACCTGCAGACATAGAAGTTACTTTGTTACCTTTATCACATAATTGAGATATGATCAACAGATTGTGCTTTAATCCATCCACATGGTAAACTTCATCTAGAGCACTTGATTCTTTTCGCCCAATTTTTCCAACTCCCACAACAGTCCCCTTTTTTCCATCTCCGAAGGAAACCTTTCCTCCTTTAAAAGGTGCAAGTGAAAAAAACTTGTGTTTATCTCCTGTCATGTGCCTTGAGTAAGAACTATCCATGTACCAATGCTTGCTTCCTTTCACTGCAACCTGCAAAACAAATCAAGGGTTAGTTTTAGGAGCCCAATCTATCTTGGGTCCTTTCTTGTTCAAAAAAGGATGAATGAGATTGTTGGGTTAAACACAGTTTTGATGATGGACAAATCACAAAAGTAGGAAGATGATTCAGCAGTCACACAAGAATACAAAGTTGGTGTGAAGAAGGACTCTAAACGAAATAGAACTCTAAATAAACAAGATGCAACAATATAGGAGTTACAACTGATAAAGAAGTCTTCTGCGAAAATACAGTTGCAGAGAAAAAGAGTAAGTAGAACTCTTCAAGATAATTATAAGAAGGAGTTCAAGAAGGTGTAGAACTCTAATAAAGCAAGAAGAGTTTAAGTTGAAAAAGGAGTCTTAACAAGAGAAGAAGTCTTCTACAGAGAGAGCTAAAGAGTCCAAGTGCAAATAGAACTCAGCAAGATATCTATAAAAAGAAGCTCTCAAGACTCAAAAAGCACTCAGACAAAAAGAGAGAAAAAGAAAGTTAATAAAGTCTAGAGTCAGGAAACATTTAGCGGGTTTGGTTTTTTATTGAGTCATCATATAGAAAATTATTCTTTGGTTTTGGAGTCTATATGTTATCTCAGTAGTCTATAAACTGAGAGCTTGTTTAGTCTTCAAGTTGGGGGAAACTCGAAGACGTTGGGAACATAAGCCTAGGGAGGTTTATATGAAGTTAGGAAGTCGGTGAAGTTGTTTTGAAGTCTTAGATTACTAGGAATTGTAATCGTTTGTTGAAGGCTCATATTGAAGTAGTGAAGTTGGGAGTAAATCCTGTAGAGGTACAGGTCGTGGTTGTTCACCTTTTATGAGCCAGATGTTTCCACGTAAAATTGCTACGTTCCAGTTTATGTCTGCATCATTGAAACACGTCAGCTAACTTGTTCCAACAATTAGGCAAATCCGTAGGGTGTGCAAAACCTAACAATTGGTATCAAAGCAGGTTTTCCTGTTAAAGGCTAGTATCCAAGAATTGATCAAGATGAATACTGCACCACCTTTGGACATGGAGAAGGACAATCATCTGTGAGGCCTCCTCTTTTCAATGGAACACATTTCGGTTGGTGGAAGGCTAGGACGGAGGACTTCATTCAAGGAGAAGACTACGAACTCTGGGATAGAATTATCATAGGGCCTACTATTCCTATGAAAACAGAGAAGGACCAACAAGTGCCGAAAGAGAGAAGGGAGTTCAACGCTGATAACCTAGTTGCATTAAGGAAAAATGCCAAAGCCAAAAATATTTTGATTTGCGGTCTGGGTCCAGAAGAGTATAACAAGATTTCAAATTGTACTACAACTAAGCAAATCTGGGATGCTCTTACTATTGCAAATGAAGGAACTGCTCAGGTCAGAAAATTCAGGGTTGCTATGCTGTTCACTGAATATGAGACCTTCAAGATGAAGGAAAATGAGACTTTGCAAGACATGATGGCAAGACTCACACTGCTCATCAATGAACTTGCATCCCTGGGGAAAGTTCTTACTTCTGAAGAACAAGTGGACAAGGTTCTGAGAATTTTACCAAAAGCTAAGTGGGATGTAAAAGTTACTGCCATTAGGGAAGCTAAGGATATTGAAACCATGACATTGAATGAGCTGGTTGGAAATCTCAGAACATATGAGATGAACATGGAAGAGCAAAAGAAAGAAGTGGGAATGGATGAAAAATCACTAGCTCTTATAGCAGCTTCTGATGATGAGGGATCAGATCTTGGTGAAGATCAGATAGTATTTTTAGCAAAAAATTTCAAAAAGTTCTTAAAAAATAGGAAAGGAAAAGACAAGAAAGAAGCAGGTAACAAAAAGTGGTCTGATGACACAGGAAGCAGGAAGTGGTCCGAGGACAGAAATCAATCCGGGTGTTACAAGTGTGGAAAAATGGATCACCACATCAAACAATGTCCCCTATGGGAAATTGAGTGGAAGAAGGAAAGGGCCGAGAAAGAAATAAAAGAAAAAGCTGCCAAACAAACGGAAAAAGAAGACTACACTATGATGGCTGCATGGGGATCAGGAATGGAGGACTCAGACACAGAAAATGTTGATAAGATTGCTTTCATGGCTGCTGGAGATTCAGATCTAGAAGAAGATGACAAATCTGAGGTAAGTATTTCTGAATTGAAAGAAAAGTTGCACCTCTTTTCAAAAGGGAAGCTAATCTTGCTAATGAATGGATTGATAGACGATTTTCAAGAAGTAGCAAATGGAAATGATCAACTAATTAAAGATTTTTCAGTTCAAAAAATTAAAAATCTTGAGATAAAAAACGTGCCTGGATAAAGCAAAAGAAATAAATGACAAGTTGAAGAAACAGGTTAAACAACTTGATTCACTTGTGTTGAACCTAAAGTCAGAAATCCAAAAGTTAATTGTTGCTGATAAGGGTAAAAGTACGATGAGTGAAGAGCATCAGAAGGTAGAAACTGAGTTGAAAGAATGCAAAATTGAGTTTTTTTGTGAGAAAGAAAAAATGAGAAAGTTGACTCAGGAAATCTCCATTTTAAAACTGGATTTAGAAAAGGCAAACAGATGGACTCAGTCATCGAGAATAGTGAACCATCTAGGAAGCAGGAGTCGCAATGAGAAAGCTGGAATAGGATTCTTTCAGGAGAATGTTACTACTACTGATTTGTGCTACCTCTGTGGAAAAATTGGACATCCAACTACTGAGTGTCCAATTGCAAACAAAGTTAGGAGTAAAAACACATACATGTGTACAAAAGGAGGCATGAAAATAATAAAAGAAACAGGTCAAGGAACATGTTGCCTACTTAGGCAAGAAGGGATCTCATTCATCCGTTTTACAACTGGAAAGGACCCAAGCTAGTCTGGGTTCCTAAAACCAACCCTTGATCTGTCTTACAGGTTGCAGTGAAAGAAAGCAAGCATTGGTACATGGATAGAGCTTGCTCAAGGCATATGACTGGAAACAAACACAAGTTTCTTTCACTTGCAGCTTTTAAAGGAGGAAAGGTTTCCTTCGGAGTATTGAATAAAAGAACCAACTATGTTGAAGAAAGCATTCGTGTTGTTTATGATGCAAATAGTGGTGCTTTTGAGAATGATATGCAGGATGACTATGAGCTGGATCAGAGGAACAAGCTAGGATACTTGGTCCATCCACTGGACAAGCAGAGGGCACACAGTCAGGGGGAACTATGGAAAGCTAAAAATAAATCAGAAACGATGGATAGATCTAATACTCAGAAAGTTTGTCATCATCAAGAAGGGGGAATATGTTGGGTTAAACACAGTTTTGATGATGGACAAATCACAAAAGTAGGAAGATGATTCAGCAGTCACACAAGAATACAGAGTTTGTGTGAAGAAGGACTCTAAACGAAATAGAACTCTAAATAAACAAGATGCAACAATATAGGAGTTACAACTGATGAAGAAGTCTTCTGTGAAAATACAGCTGCAGAGAAAAAGAGTAAGTAGAACTCTTCAAGATAATTATAAGAAGGAGTTCAAGAAGGTGTAGAACTCTAATAAAGCAAGAAGAGTTTAAGTTGAAAAAAGAGTCTTAACAAGAGAAGAAGTCTTCTACAGAGAGAGAGGTAAAGAGTCCAAGTGCAAATAGAACTCAGCAAGATATCTGTAAAAAGAAGCTCTCAAGACTCAAAAAGCACTTAGACAAAAAAGAGAGAAAAAGAAAGTTAATATAGAAAATTGTTCTTTGGTTTTGGAGTCTGTATGTTATCTCAGTAGTCTATAAACTGAGAGCTTGTTTAGTCTTCAAGTTTGGGGAAACTCGAAGACGTTGGGAACATAAGCCTAGGGAGGTTTATGTGAAGTTAGGAAGTTGGTGAAGTTGTTTTGAAGTCTTAGATTACTAGGAATTGTAATCGTTTGTTGAAGACTCATATTGAAGTAGTGAAGTTGGGAGTAAATCTTGTAGAGGTAAAGGTCGTGGTTGTTCACCTTTTGTGATCCGGGTGTTTTCACGTAAAATTGCTGCGTTCCAGTTTATGTCTGCATCATTGAAACACGTCGGCTAACCTGTTCCAACAATTAGGCAAATTCGTAGGGTGTGCAAAACCTAACAGAGATCCTTTCTCGACCAAGTAGGCAACACGTTCCTTGACTTGTTTCTTTTATTATGTTCATACCTCCTTTCGTACACATGATATGTGTTTCTGTTTCTAGCATTGTTTGCGATTGGACACTCAATAGTTGGATGTCCAATTTTTCCACAGAGGTAGCATAAATCAATGGAGGTGGCATTTTCATGAAGAAAACCCATTCCAGCCTTCTCGTTATGACTCTTGTTTCTTAGATGGTTTACTATCCTAGACGACTGAGTCCATCTGTTAGCGCTTTTTGAATTTAGCTTTAAGGTTGAGATTTCCTGGGTCAACTTTCTCACTTTTTCCTTCTCACACAAAAACTCAATATTACACTTTTCAACTCAGTTTCTACCTTCTGATGCTCTTCACTCATCTTACTTTTACCCTTATCAACAACAGTTAACTTTAGAGTTTCTGATTTTAGGTTCAATACAAGTGAATCAAGTTGTTCAACCTGTTTCCTCAACTTGTCATTTATTTTATTTGCTTCATCCAGACAGTTTTTTATTTCAAGGTTTTCAAATTTTTTATCTGAAAATCTATTATTAGTTGATCCTTTTCATTTGCTACTTCTTGAAAATCATCTATCAATCCATTCATTAGCAAGATTATCTTCCTTTTTGAAAAAAGGTGCAACTTTTCTTTCAGTTCAGAACTACTTACATCAGATTGGTCATCTTCTTCTAGATCTGACTCTCCAGCAGCCATGAAGGCAGTTTCATCAACATTTTCTATGTCTGAATCTTCCATTCCTAACCCCCAAGCAGCCATCATAGCATAGTTTTCTCTTTCTTTTTGTTTGGCAACCTTTTGTTTTATTTCTCTTTCAGCCCTTTCATTTTTCCACTCAATTTCCCATCGAGGACACTGTTTAATGTGGTGATCAGTTTTTCCACATTTGTAACATCCTGAGTGATTTCTGTCATCAGACAACTTCATGCTTCCAGTGTCATTAGACCACTTCCTACTACCTGTTTCTCTCCTATCTTTCCCTTTTCTAATTTTTAGGAATTTTGTAAAATATTTTGCTAGAAAGGCTATCTGATCTTCGTCTAAATCTGATCCCTCATCATCAGAAGCTACCCTAAGAGCTAGTGACTTTTCATCCATGCTTACTTCTTTCTTTTGATCTTCCATGTTCATCTCATAAGTTCTGAGATCCCCAACCAACTCATTTAGTGTCATGGTTTTGATGTCCTTGGCTTCCCTAATGGCAGTAACTTTTACATCCCACTTATCCTTTGGTAAGATTCTCAGAACCTTGTCTACTTCTTCTTCAGAAGTAAGAACTTTCCCCGAAGATACAAGTTCATTTATAAGCAGTGTGAGTCTTGCCATCATCTCTTGCAAGGTCTCATTTTCCTTCATCTTGAAGGTCTCATATTCAGTGAACAACATGGCCACCCTGAATTTTCTGACTTGAGTAGTTCCTTCCTGAGCAATTGTAAGAGCATCCCAGATTTATTTAGCTGTAGTACAATTGGAAATCCTGTCGTACTCTTCTGGACCTAGACCACAAACCATAATGTTTTTGTCTTTAGCATTTTTCCTAAAAAAAATCAAATTGTCAGCATTGATCTCCCTTATCTCTTTTGGCACTTGTCTGTCCTCCACTGTTCTCATAGGAATAGTGGGTCCTATGATGATTCCATCCCAGAGTTCGTAGTCTTCTCCTTGAATGAAGTCCTCCATCCTAGCCTTCCACCAACCAAAGTGTGTTCCATTGAAAAGAGGATGTCTGATGGATGATTATCCTTCTCCATGTCCAATCGGTGGTGCAGTGTTCATGTTGATCGATTCTTAAGTACTAGGCTTTAATAAGAAAACCCCGCCTTGATACCAATTGTTGGGTTTTGCACACCCAATGGATTTGCCTAATCGTAGGAACAGGTTAGCAGACGTGTTTCAGTGAAGCAGAAATAAACAGGAACATAACAATTTTACGTGGAAACACCTAGCTCACAAAAGGTGAAAAACCACGACCTGTACCTCTACTAGATTTACTCCTAACTGCACCAATTCAATATGAGCCTTCAACAAACGATTACAATTCCTTGTAATCCAAATATCAACTCGACTTCCCTAACTCACTAACTCCACATAAACCTCCCAAGGCTTATGTTCCCAACGTCTTCGAGTTGCCCTCAACTTGAAGACTTAAAACTAGTTCTCAGTTTATCAACTACTGAGACATTACAGATTGTTTAATATCAAGAAGGAAAAATAAATTTCTTTTTCAGAGAGACCCACTAGACCTAAACAATATAGCTGTTTTCCTTTTTGCGTTTTTGCAGTAATCCTTTTTTGCTTTTCTGAATCTGTATCTTGCTAATGTGCCGAGCTCGTTTTTATAATGGTCTTTGAGAGTTCTATTTGCTTTTTAGCTCTGCAGTAGTCTTTTCGCAGCAGACTCCTTCAATTTGTATAACTCCTTTATTTTTGCATCTTGTTTATTTAGAGTTCTACTTCATTTAGAGTCCTTCTTCTCACCAACTCTGCATTCATTTATGATTGTTGAACCATATACCTATTTATGCGCTTGTAAACCTTATCTTCAGGGGCTTTTATCCATTTCGATTCTAGTGATGCTGTGCAGCTCTCCGGGGAGACAGTATGCTGAAGAACCTGGTAGATCAATATGTTTTATTGTCTTTTGTCAATCATCAAAACTTTATTTCTCCCAACAAAGGCAAAGGTATAATGTACATTGATGAAATTATAAAAGGGAAGGGAAAGAAATCAAAGCAATAACTAATGGTATAATATATATTGATGAAGTTAAAAAAGAAGAGCAGGTAAGGGGGGGGGGTGATCAATATAATAACTCATTGATGAAGTAATATAAAAAAGGGGGGAAGCAAAAGATTTTTATATTTGTTTCTCTTACCTGCTAAGATTTTGGATAGAAAAGTAGTAGTTTAAACTTTAATGTCTACTTTAGGAATGCTAGCTTCACCTTTATGTGTTAAATGAAGCTTTAAAATCGAATGACATAGTGGACCAAAGAAGATAAGCTTGACAATTGAACTTAATAGTTCCGTGATGTAGTATATAACAGCCGCAATCATTGACAAAATTACAAAGCACTAAACAAGTTACTATACAAACTAAGTACATACTAATAAAGATAATCAAATTGGACTTAAACTAGAAATAGAACACACGGATCTGGTTAACAAACAAGATCCATTTCTTTAAGTTTCTTCTTCAAACTATCCCTTTCGATTCCATCGACTATCTTTTTCAATTTATTTCTTTCAATTTTTATAGCATACAGAAGAAAGCGTTTGTGGGTTCTTCTATTCTTCAGAGGAAATTGTATTCTCCAAAAAGCCCTAGCGATGGTACGCTGATAATGAGGTGATAATGTGATATTTTCCTCTTAATTTAGTGGGTCAGATCTTTCAATAATGAGTTTGGGTTATGTATTATGAATCGGGTCAGGAAAGCTTAGGTAGTGAAATTAGTGCCACGTGGCTAGCCACATCAGTGTTGTTAACCCTTAAGGGGTATATGTAGGTGCGGCCTAATGAAGTTTGTGGCCTAAAGCCAAATCGTGATGAGAAGCCTTATATTATATATATACATATACTAGATAACTTAGCGGGCTTAATATGTCCTAAAAGAATATTTATAAAATATATTATATCGTAATTTGATCTATATTTTGTTGACATTAATTATTGGAACAATCATTTTTATATTGTGAAACTTTTGTGATCCATCATTTAATTTATTTTTTACCACTACATAATGACATAAATTTATCAGAAATCGAGTTAATCTATTTATTAGATTAAATTGAATTATATAATAACCACAATTCATTGTATGTTACTATTTCAAAAGATCAATATTTTAAATTTATTGCTTAAGTAGAAATTAGAACCAAGAAACGCGAACATGAAGTTCAGCATATAATATATCTTAATTGATAACAAAAAATTATTTGAATGGATAATATTTATTTATTCTTTTTTTATGTAGAGTAATATCTTGTCACGCCTCGGGAGGGTACCCTTGGCGTGGCTGACACTCAGAGACTATTGCTAGTCCCCAAGCGAATCACTTAGTCTCATCACCTCATTAAACATCATTATAGCGGAAATGTCATACATAGGATACCTCGAATAAAGGGCCAAATGACCAGCATTAGTCTCAACATCAACTAAGTAAGTAAAAGTACTACTCAGTTCACAAGGGAAACATCAACTTCAACCTCGACATCATGTCTACGAAGCCTCTAACGTGACTCAACTGTCTAAGAATGGTGCCATGACATGCCATGGCTACCAGACTCAATGAAATAAAGGAACATCAAATAAAGGATTTCCTCCGGATAGCAAGGAGGCTCACCAATGTTGGAGCTCGCGATCTCTGACCTCAACGGTGTGTCTGCTGAAGTCCTCTAACTCCTGTATCAGCATCATGAAATGATGTAGCACCAAATGGCATCAGTGCGTGGAATGTACTGGCATGTAAAGTAGCTGAATAGTAATGTAAGTACACCAACATAAAGAAAACATCAACTCAACATCATACTCCATCAGAAAGTCAAGAGTCTATCTAAGGTATGAGGTTAGCATAGACAATTGACCCATCCACCTCTCATCTCCACGTCATCATCACATCAACTCATCTCAAGGAAACTTCACTCACAGAACCTCAACGTCAACTCAACTCAGGGAACACCAACATCGACTCAACTCAGGAAATATCAACATCGACTCAACATCAACATCAGAGTCCTATCACAAGGAACCTTAACTGGGAGTTTCTCTAATTGACAACCATCACCTATGAGCCAATGATGATACAACGAAGCGATGCCGTTGCCACATCCATCCAATACCCTGCCCGGGGTAAAGGACATCAACCTCAGTGGATCCACAAGAAAAACCTCAGTCCTCATTTGGGACAAGAAAGGAGCCATCCGCACTGCGGTTCAATCCCCTCTTCCTACGCGGGCCACGTAGTTAATGTGTTCAAGTGGGACTCACTCTTACCCATTTCGGTGCTCAATACTCCTCCCAGAACTCGACATGCTCATAAAACATCAACCTCATCAGTCCCATAAGGACATAATACCTCATCATCAGTCCCATAGGGACATGACACAATACCTCAACATCAACATCAGTCCTGTAGGGACATAATAGAATACCTCAACATCAATATCACCTCACCTCATTAACCTCAACATCAACATCATAGACTCAAGATACTTTTTCAGAAATTAAACTTCCAATCTCAAGACATCATAAAATATCATTCTCATCACATCATCATCAAGACTCACATCAAATGTGAAACACAATCACAACATCATAACATCAATCTCATTAAGGCTCTAGACTCATCTCTCAGTTCATCTTTTTATATCATTTAACAACATAATCATAGGGTTTCAAAACATACACGTGAAAATGAATTATGACATAAAATAGAGTAGCGATGATCATCAATTTATGTAAGAAAATAGTTATACGTAAAGTAACATCAATTATACATGCATCAAACTCTTCACGTTAACCTCATCATGTCAAGACATAAATCTCTTTACTCAAAAGGGCACATGGAAGAGCATTCCCATGCTTTATGTTAGCCTTACAAACCTGGAATGTTTTGCTAACACAATTATGCACCACCTCCTCTTGATCTCTTCAACCTCAACTCCCCTCAATCCCTAGCTTAGTGACTTTTTGGAAGAACGCTTTAGAATGGGGTTCTTGAAACCCTTTTCTTAGAAACCGACATTTATTGGTCGTAGGGGAACGTTTAGGATAGGTAGGAATGGACTAAAATGCCCCTCCATAATTTAAAAAAAAATTTCCCCAACCTGAAATAACACAGTCCGCGATGCGGACCTGTCGCGGACAGTGTATTTTCGGAAATTTTAACTCCATCAAAATATCACAGAAAAAGATAAGTGTGGCTCCGCGATAGTTCCTGACGCGGTTCTGTCGCGCAGGCGCACTATTTTTCGTTCCGTTTTGGAACGAAAAATTATCTTTCAACTCGATCGCTCTAAAAATTGACCGAGACCCTCCTCCCACTCAATTTTCAGTGCTGATCATGAATCCGCTCTCGGATTTTCAATCCGAGCATCGGAAGACGCATTTTACGCACACCTCTTTCCTAGGGGTATTTTGGTAATTTACCGGGTGTTATATTATCTCCCCCTTGGGATCATTCGTCCTCGAATGATGAGCAGGAATGGTACTTTGTCACGAATAGACTCCGGACTCACCTCGATACTCACTCAGAAACTCACATCCTCAATTTCAATTCCTCATCGACCTCAATAACCTCTACTCATACATTAGAATTTACACATATATCCTTATGGTAGGAACATCAATTTACATAAAAGTAAGAATATTACCTTCAACACTTTCGTCGACCTCGAGCACAAACAGGTGCGGGTATTTTGCTTTCATCTTTTCCTCAGCTTCCCATGTGGCTTCCTTAACAAATTGATTCCTCCACAGAACTTTGACAGAAGCTATCTCTTTGTTCCTCAGTCTGCGAACCTATCGGTCAAGGATTTGGACTGGGATTTCCTCATAGGACAAACTGTCTCTGACTCCCGTACTCTCCACAGGGATTACCAAGGCAGGATCCCCCAAATATTTCTTCAACATCGAAATATGGAACACTGGATGGATTCCATCTAACTCGAAAGGTAATTCTAGCTCGTAAGCAACCTTCCCAATTCTTCGCATGATCTGATAGGGACCAATATAGCGAGGACTTAATTTCCCCTTCTTCCCAAACCTCATGACACCCTTCATGGGTGATACCTTCAGGTAAACCCAATCGCTCACCTCAAACTCTAAGTCTCTTCTCCTCACATCTGTGTAAGATTTCTGACGGCTTTCGGCAGTCTTCAATCTTTCTCGAATAATCTTCACCTTCTCCATGGACTAGTAGACCATGTCAGGACCAATCAATTCAGCCTCTCCAACTTCAAACCACCCAATGGGTTACCTACATCTCCTTCCATATAAGGCCTCATAAGGGGCCATTTGAATGCTCGCATGATAACTATTGTTATATGCAAATTCAATCAATGGTAAATGATCGTCCCAATTTCCTTTGAAGTCAAGGACGCATGCTCTTAACATGTCTTCTACCATCTGGATTGTGCGCTCTGCCAGACCATCCATCTGTGGATGAAAAGTTGTGCTCAAGTTCACTTTGGTACCCAATTCTTTCTAGAAAGACTTCCAGAAATGAGAAGTAAATTGGGCTCCTCTGTCTGAGATGATGGACAAGGGAACTCCATGCAACCTCACAATCTCTTGGATATACATCTTGGCATAATCCTCTGCAGTGTTGGTCGTCTTGACTGCCAGGAAATGCACTGACTTCGTCATTCTGTCCACAATTACCCATATGGAATCATTCTGTCTCCGGGATCTTGGTAGGCCAGTGATGAAATCTATATTAATCATCTCCCACTTCCATTCTGGAATCTCAAAGTTTTGGGCCAAGCCACTTGGCCTTTGATGCTCAACCTTTACATGTTGGCAATTTGGGCATCTTGAAACAAATTCTGCAATATCCCGCTTCATTCCACTCCACCAATAGACCTCCCTCAAGTCGTGATACATCTTGGTGGATCCGGGATGAATGGAGTATCTAGTGTTATGGGCCTCAGCCAGAATCCTCTCTCGAACACCATCAATATCAGGGACGCATAGCCTACTCTGGGGTACCCCATTTCCCCCTTTGGAGAAGACCATCACCTTTTGCTTCTGAACATAGTCCTTCAATTGGAGTATAATAGAATCTCGATCCTGTTTCTCTTTTACCTCATTCACTAGGGACGATGCAAATCGATTCTGAACATTA
Organism: Solanum rostratum; assembly: GCA_029948455.1. Lineage (NCBI taxonomy): Eukaryota > Viridiplantae > Streptophyta > Magnoliopsida > Solanales > Solanaceae > Solanum > Solanum rostratum. The sequence goes on along the minus strand of CM057056.1, from coordinate 28,367,737 downwards.
ATTCCTCCCTCGTTGTTCTCCTCAAGTTGGACTCCCAGTCGATCCAACCTATGCACTTCTTTCACTAACTCTTTCTTTTCTTCCTCAACACGGGCTGTGCTACCCATAGACAACCTGCTAAGAGCATCAGCAACAATATTAGCTTTACCCGGGTGGTACATGATGCTCATGTCGTAATCTTTGAGCAACTCCAACCATCTTCTCTGTCGCAGGTTAAGCTCTCTCTGACTGAAGACATACTGTAAGCTCTTGTGACCCGTGAACACGTCCACATGCACTCCATACAAGTAGTGGCGCCAGATTTTAAGTGCGAACACTACTGCCGCAAGCTCAAGATCATGGGTCGGATAGTTCTTCTCATGAACTTTAAGCTGCCTGGAAGCATAAGCCACCACTTTACCTCTCTGCATTAACACACATCCCAACCCAACTCTTGACGCATCACAGTATATTACAAAACCTTCCGTCCCGTCAGGCAAGGTCAAGACAGGTGCGGTGGTCAACCTAGCCTTTAACTCTTGGAAACTCTTCTCACATTCTTCAGACCACTGAAACTTGACCTTTTTCTGAGTCAGTTTGGTCAATGGCGCGGATAGGGAAGAAAATCCCTCAACAAATTTGCGGTAGTAGCCTGCCAACCCCAAGTAACTCCTTATGTCAGTTGGAGAGGTTGGTCTTGGCCAGCTTGCAACCGCTTCAATCTTCTGACCATCTACTCGAATCCCATCACCTGAAAACACATGGCCTACGAAGGCCACTGACTTAAGCCAAAACTCACATTTGGAGAACTTCGCATACAATTCATGGTCCTTAAGAGTTTGAAGGACAACATGAAGATGTTTGGCATGCTCTTCTTCATTCCTCGAATATACCAAGATATCATACTGAACACGATGACAAACATGTCAAGGTAGGGCCTGAACGCCCTATTCATCAAGTCCATGAAAGCTGCCGGTGCATTCGTCAACCCAAAGGACATGACCAAGAACTCAAAGTGGCCATATCTTGTCCTGAAAGCTGCCTTTGGAATATCACATTCTTTCACCTTCAACTGGTGGTAACCCGATCTGAGGTCTATCTTTGAAAAGCATGAGGCACCCTGAAGTTGGTCAAACAAGTCATCTATCCTGGGAAGAGAATATTTATTCTTGACTGGCCTTGTTCAGTTGCCTATAATCTATGCACATTCTCAGAGACCCATCCTTCTTTCGTACAAACAGAATGGGAGTACCCCAAGGAGAAACACTAGGTCTAATAAAACCTTTCTCTAACAGATCCTTCAACTGCTCCTTCAACTCTTTCAACTCAGCAGGGGCCATCCTATATGGTGGAATCGAAATCGGCTGCGTCTGAGAAAGTACATCAATACCAAAGTCGATCTCTCTATCAGGAGGGACTCCAGGTAAATCCTCAAGGAACACCTCAGGGAACTCATTTACAATTGGGACCGACTCAAGAGTAGGGGACTCAACATCATCAGATTTAACTCGTACAAGGTGATAAATACACCCCTTAGAGATCAACCTCCTCGCCCTCAGGTAGGAAATAAATTTGTCCTTGGGTGCAACATAACCTCCCTTCCACTCTAGGACCGGTTCATTTGGAAATTGGAATTTAACAACTCGGGTCCTACAATCTATGAATGCATGGCAAGCATGGAGTCAATCCATACCAAGGATCACATCAAAATCGACCATCTCCAATTCTACTAAATTGGCAAGGTATCTCTATGACAGATGGATACTATGCAGTCTCTTTAGACCCTCTTAGCCAGGATTGACTCACTAGTAGGAGTCCAAGCAGTGTAAGGTTCAAGCAAACACTCCGGAAGAACCTTAAACTTATTAGCAACATAGGGCGTCACAAAAGACAAGGTGGCACCTGGGTCAAGCAATACATAACAATCATAAGAAAAGATTCAGAGCATACCCGTAACAATATCTGGAGCAACCTCTTGATCCTGTCAATTACCCATCTCATATAGACGGTTCGTCCCGCCTCCTGCATTTGTAGTAGCAGCCTTCTGATGACTGCCCGCAGGGGCGCTGTAGAAGACTGAGCTCTATTACCTCTATCACTCCACCTCTAATTCCTCGTAGGGCACTCACCATGGAAATGGCCAGGCTGTCCACAGGAAAAGCAAGTATTGGTGCCCTCACGGCACGCACCAAGATGCAGCCTGCCACATCTGCCACAAGGTGGCCTTCTCGTCGGACCTTGAGCAACACTGGCTTGGCATTGAGGTCCCTGTGCTCTGAAGTTCTGGTGACCATAGGATTTCTGATCATACCTGTTTTGCTGAACAGGTGCACTTGCTATTGGAGGTGCATGGCTAGCAGACTTCCTCTGAAAGAAGGTTCTGTCACCTTTATTCTGCTTCTGCTGATTAGGCTCATGCCCCGCCGATTTGGCCTTCTTACTCTGCTGCTCTTCTCTGTCCCTCTTCTTGTCCTCCTCAGTCTGCTGGGCATAGACCATAAGTCTAGCAATATCCATGTCTGGAATCAGCAATGCTGCCTTACACTCCCTCTTCACATGCCTGCCCAACCCAGACACAAACTTTCTCATTCTTGCCCTCATATCAAGGACCTTCTCTGGAGCATACCTGGGCAGCTGGATGAACTTCAAGCTGTACTCTTTGACCGTCAACCCCTCTTGTTTCGGATTCACGAACTCCTCGACCTTTGCTTCCCTCAACTCTTGGGGAAAGAAGTGATCGAGAAAAGCACTATCAAACTCCTCCCACTCAGCAGGCTCAGCATCCTCACCTCTACCATCTTCCCACTAGTTATACCAGACATTGGCAACATCCTTAAGCTGATACGAGACCAGCTCAACTCTCTCAACCTCGTTGGCATGCATAGCCCTCAAGATCTTGCGCATCTCATTAATGAAGTTTCGTGGATCCTCCTCAACCTTGGACCCCGAATAGACTGGCAGGTTCATCCTTAGGAAATCTCTGAGTCTGGATGCAACTGCAGACTCTCGGGAGCTGGAGCTAGGGGCCTGGGGACCACGACTATTACTTTGAGAGGCCACTAACTGAGTGAGCATAGCAATAGCTCCCCTGAAGTCTGCTTCCGAAGTGGAGGCTGACTGACCAGGAGGTGCTGGTGGAGCCTTAGTAGCTCTGGCAGGTCGTCCCCGTCTCCTTGTCCCATGTTGATTAGGAGCCTCTAGTAAGGGATTCTCAGTGTTAGGGACTGAGACATCTCTTTGGAAACAGTTCGTTTTGGAGGCATTATCTGCAAACGCGTAACACACGAATTAGAAGGGGGGTTTCATAAAGTCAAGCTCTATCGCACGAACTTAAAACATCGAAGAAGGGTAACCATTTCCTAATGCCTTGTAGCATCCTGTTTATGAAGTGTGGTGCACAACACACGCATAAACAAGACTCTACTAGACACGGCTTCATAGACTCCCTAGGACTCTTGAACTCTGTGCTCTAATACCAAGTTTCTCACGCCCCGGGAGGGTACCCTTGGCGTGGCTGGCACTCAGAGACTATTTCTAGTTGAACCACTTAGTCTCATAACCTCATTCAACATCATTACAGCGGAAATGTCATAAATAGGATACCTCGAATAAAGGGCCAAATGGCTAACATCAGTCTCAACATCAACTAAGTAAGTAAAAGTACTACTCAGTTCACAAGGGAAACATCAACTTCACCCTCGACATCATGTCTACGAAGTCTCTAACCTGACTCAACTGTCTAAGAATGGTGCCATGACATGCCATGGCTTCCGAACTCAATGAAATAAAGTAACATCAGATTAAGGGTTTTCTCCGGATAGCAAGGAGGCTCACCAATGTTGGAGCTCGCGATCTCTGACCTCAACGGTGCGTCTACTGAAGTCCTATAACTCTTGTATCAGCATCATGAAACGATGCAGCGCCAAATGGCGTCAGTACGTGGAATGTACTGCATGTAAAATAGCTGAATAGTAATGTAAGTACACCAACATAAAGAAAACATCAACTCAACATCATACTCCATCAGAAAGTCAAGAGTCTATCTAAGGTAAGAGGTTAGAATAGACAATTGACCCATCCACCTCTCATCTCCACGTCATCATCACATCAACTCATCTCAAGGAAACTTCACTCACAGAACCTCAACGTCAACTCAACTCAGGGAACACCAACATCGACTCAACTCAGGAAACATTAACATCGACTCAACTCAGAAAACATCAACATCAGAGTCCTATCACAAGGAACCTAACTAGGAGTTTCTCTTACCGACAACCATCACCTATGAGCCAGTGATGATACAATGAAGCAATGCCATTACCACATCTATCCAATACCCTGCCCGGGGTAAAGGACATCAACCTTAGTGGATTTACAAGAAAAACCTCAGTCCTCATTTGGGACAAGAAAGGAGCCATCTGCATTGCGGTTCAATCCCCTCTTCCTACGCAGGCCACGTAGTTAATGGGTTCATGTGGGACTCACTCTTACCCATTTTGGTGCTCAATACTCCTCCCAGAACTCGACATGCTCATAAAATATCAACCTCATCAGTCCCATAGGGACATAATACCTCATCATCAATCCCATAGGGACATGACATAACACCTCAACATCAACATCAGTCCCGTAAGGACATAATAGAATACCTCAACATCAACATCAGTCCCGTAGGGACATAATAGAATACCTCAACATCAACATCACCTCACCTCATTAACCTCAACATCAACATCATAGACTCAAGATACTCTTTCAGAAATTAAACTTCCAATCTCAAGACATCATAAAACATCATTCTCATCACATCATCATCAAGACTCACATCAAATGTGAAACACAATCACAACATCATAACATCAATCTCATTCAGGCTCTAGACTCATCTTTCAGTTCATCTTTTTATATCATTTAACAACATAATCATAGGGTTTCAAAACATACACGTGAAAATGAATTATGACATAAAAATAGAGTAGTAATGATCATCAATTTATGTAAGAAAATAGTTATACGTAAAGTAACATCAATTATACATGCATCAAACTCTTCACATTTACCTCATCATGTCAAGACATAAACCTCTTTACTCAAAAGGGCACATGGAAGAGCATTCCCATGCTTTAGGTTAGCCTTATATACCTGGAATGTTTTGCTAACACAATTATGCACCACCTCTTCTTGATCTCTTCAACCTCAACTCCTCTCAAGCCCTAGCTTAGTGACTTTTTGGAAGAACGCTTTAGAATGGGGTTTTTGAAACCCTTTTTTTAGAAACCGGACCTTTATTGGTCGTAGGGGAACGTTTAGGATAGGTAGGAATGGACTAAAATGCCCTCCATAATTTAAAAGAATTTCTCCCCGACCTGAAATAACACAGTCCGCGACGCAGACCTGTCGCGGACAGTGTATTTTTGAAAAATTCAACTCCATCAAAAAATCACAGAAAAAGATAAGTGTGGCTCCGCGATAGGTCAGCGACGCGGTTCTGTCGCGCAGGCACACTATTTTTCGTTTTGGAACGAAAAATTATCTTTTGACTCGATCGCTCTAAAAATCGACTGAGACCCTCCTCCCACTCAATTTTCAGTGCTGATCACGAATTCGCTCTCGGATTTTCAATCCGAGCATCGGAAGATGCATTTTACGCACACCTCTTTCCTAGGGGTATTTTGGTAATTTACCGGGTGTTACATATCTACACTTCTAAAAAAAATATAAAATTAGACATTAACTTCATTACTACTCCATCGCTAATTGTTGGTAGCTAATATAAATTCGTCGCTATATGGATTTAGCAACAAATCTTACTGTTTAGCCACAAAATTTATATGGCGCTAAATTCAATTTTTTTAGTAGTGATAGTTACTAAGTACTTCAATCATTTACATCAATCTAACAAAAAAATAACATATAGATTCAAATTATAAGTGTATTTTGAACTTCTCTATTTAAAATTAAATTTTCAATCCTCTTATAAAATTTTCTACATATTATATAGTTATATGTCAATTCATTTTTTGGCATATATATTTTTATTTTATTTCATTTTAATATTTTTTCTTTAAGTGGAAAATTTCAATTTGTCCCCACTTAAAAAAAAGCTACTTTTTGATACTCTTATATAAACTGGTGATACATTTTAAAAAGCTGTCTATTTCTTCCAAAAAGTTGTGGCAATTTAATGCTTGTTGTACGATTTTTAAAAAAAAGAGAAAAAAATTGTACTTTTGCTCAAAAGAGTGATGAAAACTATAATCATAAATTATGATAGGTAATGTATAGACCGTTGTTTTCAATAATAGTTTCTTAAAAGTTTCTTTCCTTAAGACATATTTTAAAAATCATGGTACATTTTAATATAAAGTTCTTTCTTCTTGTGGAGGTCGTTTAATGATGATTTGACGTTATTTCACAAAAAAATAAAATGTTCGTACTCAGTAAGAAAAGAGTGATGGAATCTTTCATCATGGAATAGGCTAGTTAATGTATACACACGTTTTTGCCAATGAAAACATTTTAAAGGTTTTCTTCCTGAAGAGTATTCTTAGAAATAAAGCGCCAATTTTTTTCAAAAAACACAAAAAAATCAAAGAAGTTTCAGGTGGTTCACAATGAATATCTGATTATGTTGAGGCATTTTGGAGGTTGGGAATGAGATGTTTGTTACTCAAGATACAAGAGCGATGGAATAGTGGTTGGACATACAATTTCATTTGCAAGTCTTAAAACGACCATTGCAACAGAGTTGGACATCAATGAAACAAAGAAAAATATAGAAATAAGATACATCATTGAAGGGAATTGTTCTCCTATGATTACTAGGTATGACATGGGTGTTCATTTATATCTGGAATTGAAGAAAAACGAGCCTGAGATTTGTAAGTATCCACTTTGTGTAGATGTGTCAGACAAAAACATTGAAGATGCATAAGACTTTGATCCTAGTGTGGGGGAAATTGTTTGTATTGAAGGTTCAAGGAAAGATATGCAAGCTCTTGCAGTGGTTATATTGGGGGTGGTGATTCATGCTATATCCCAGAGCTAGAAACAACAAAATATATTACTAATACAACGAAATCAGATGTAAAGGAGAAGCAAATGTACAAAAACAACGAAACGCTAGTGTCTGTAATGGCGAAATATAAAGTTGACAATAACTTTATTTTCAAGGAAAAGAGATCGAATTCTAAAAGGTATGTAAGTATATTCTCCCTATATTTTGTGGTTGGTGATTGTGAATCATGGAAATAAACTTGTTGGACAAACTTTATGTAATGGTGATACATTATTTTTTGTTGGGATTACTGATGATATTTCTTATGTTAGAATTGGTTGTTGCTAGTGGATTTATTTTTACACACATGGTGCAGCTACATTGTGTGTTTTTCAGATGAGTGTGGGTGGACTATGAAGGCATTTTGCGGAAAAATTCTGATATATTCAAGATTAGATACTTCAATGATCAACATTCATGTCCTATAAGAGATAGGATATTGAACAAGGCGTAAGCTATGGTTGGATTAGTTAGTATTATGACAGCTCCTAAGTTGGTGAATCACAAAAGAGTTCATACGCCCAAAGATGTAATCGAAGATGTTAAATCAGTTTATGGGGTTGAGATTTCTTATCAACAAGCATGACATGCTAAAGAACGTGTACTAGAGATGATACGAGGCAAACCTGCTGATGGATACAGTCAGATGCCAAGATACATATACATGCTTAATCAAATCTATCCAATTCATATATAAGGATGCACAAAGGTGATAAGAGTGAATTCATGTATCTATTTATAGCCCTAAGGTCATTCACGAGGGGGTTTGATTTTTAACGACCAGTTGTTATGGTTGATGGTGCACATCTCAGCGGTGCTTATAAAGGAACCTTTGTATCTGTAAGTACGCTCGATGGTGCAGATATTATTTTACGCGCGCATAATTCTAATACATGTTTTTTTAGTCAAAGAGATACATTGTGTTTAGTATCACGTGTCATGTAAAAAAATAAGTCATATGTGATACTTTTAAGCTGACATAGTATGGTGTCTGAATTTTAATTGCACAATATTTTGTACGTATTATCATATCTCATAGACAATATGGGGCACAAAATGATACGTTTTAGTTTATACAATGTAGAATATATATCACAATAGTTATCAGATGATACAAAATAAAATATAAGCATTATACCTGAAACAAGGTATGAAAATATTTGATACATGCATAAACCCCCTATGACAACGAAACATCTTTTAAATTAGATAAATAATAAGGTTGATTTATTTTTTTTGGTGTATCCAGGATGCATACTACCAATTAGCTTATAGGGTTGTTGACACTGAAAATGGTTGTTCGTGGATGTGGTTCTTTGAGCGATTCAAAAATACATTCGGTGAAAGAGAGAAAATATATTTTGTATCTGATAAAAATGAAAGTATTATGAAAAGCGTGAGCATGGTGTTTCCAAATGTTCCACATTATGCATATATTTGGCGCCTCTAGAAAAATGTGCGCATAAACTTCAAGAGAAGCAGAAGCGCTCTAACTGACATATTCTACTCAATGACGAAGGTTTATAGAAAGGAGGATTTTGATACACTAATGGTTAAGGTTGAAAAAATATGTCACGGAGTTAAAGAGTATCTCCAAAATGTTGGGTATGATAAATGGTCAAGGATTCATGCTCCAATAAATAAAGGTAGAATGATGACTTCAAATATTGTCGAATGTATCAATGGGCGTTTTGTTGAAGCCCGTCAGCTACCTATAATAGATTTTTTGGAGGAAGCAAGGATTCTTTTTGCAACATGGCATTGCAAAAATAGAAAATTCTTTTCATATACAAAGGAAACATTGGCTAGAAGATTTGAAGATATTTTGATTCTAAATGCATCAAAGTGTTAAAACATTAAGGTATATTTCCTCATGTATCAAGTTATACTTCCGACTAATTTATTTTTGAATATGTTAAGAAACAATATAAAAAATGTGCAAGTTTTTTCGTCATCTGAATATATGTTTTCACTTAACGAAGATGGGAGAAGATACGTTGTATATCTTGAATGGAAAATATGTAGTTGTGATAGATTTTAAATTGATGAAATACATTGTGCTCATGAAATTGCCGTGTTAAAGACCAAGAATGTTGTTGATATGCATTCATACTGCTCTGACTACTATAAACTAGAGACATTGGCAAAGATTTATGAAGTTCCCATGCCTCAAATGCCCAGCAAAGCAGATTGGTTAGTATCAAAATATGTTTTGGCTAAAGAAGTTTTTCTCCCAAGATACAAGAGAATACCTGGCGGCCAAGGAAGGAAGGAAAATAAATACAAATGAAAAAATTATTTCAAGTACAAATTGTTGTGGTCATTGTGGACAAGAAGGACACAATTGAAGAACTTGTACTTTCTTTCCTAAGGAAAATCGAAAACTGATTTTGTTTTGTATAAATCTACAATGCATTAAGTGATTTTTGTATTGTGTGTATATGTTCACAGGGACATTATGAATTTCGTTTGTCCATCTGTTCACAGTGGCCATAAAATGAGTATATATCTATAGTATATTGTATGTATCATCAGTGTGATAACTGTTTTTTTATACATGATCTCATGTGTACATTTTACACCACTCACCCTATGTATTTTTATCATTGATAGTTTTATCATTCATTATTTGTATCATATATAAAAACTTTCTTTGGTTCATTGTCATACATGTATCAACTATCTTTGTTGTATGATTCTCTGTATGACTAAGATTTTTATCATTCTTTGTTTGTATCACATATATAAGCATTGCATTTGTTTGTCTAATATTTTGTGCAGAAAGTGATTCTGTGTATCACTAATGTTGTAGATTATCAACTACTGTATCATCACTGAGTATTACCAATGTCTCGGTTTCACTTTTGTTGTATCATGTAAAATAGATGATGCTTATAATATACTTTATTAAATGTGGGTACTTATTCTCTTATATCATAAACATGAATGATACTTGTAGTGTTGAGATATATATAAGATGTGATACTCTTTACATATTCATGTAGTGCGATTTAAATGCTACTTGTAAGAATACCCATAACACACTAAAACAAAAAAAATATTTTTAGGGTTGGAGAAACATAATTAACATGTATAAAAAGAAATAAACACCCAAAAAATTAAAAAAAAATAATGGATGGTGTTCGAAATAAAATACCCGAATGACAAAATGGATAGATAGGAATTACAAAGTATCCAAAAAGGGCATTCAAGTCAGATAGTTAGCAATTACAATGTATCCAAAAAGGACATCTACATTAGATATTTACTCAAACAGCATCAATAAAATCATCTTGAATCTGCAGTAATGTATCATTCTTCAGCCTTGGCGGGTCGTCATTTTCGCTGACGTATCCTTGTTGGGCCTTCTTTAAACCATAATTTCACAGGAGGGTTGCGTATCTGCTGCGCTAATCACTTCTAGAACGTCCTAAAATGGGGACTAGGATACTATCACTAAGGTATTCAACATATGCTGCTAAAAGCACCATAATCCCTGCATTATACATGTTTAACAAAATCAGACTTCTTACAAGTTCAATGGTTCATGATAAGGGTAACACAGTTACGTACACGCTGTCACATTCTTGTTGAACAATTCCTTGGACAAATTCAACCTTGAAAGGATGTTATGGTCCAACCAAATGACCTTTTGTCTTATCTTTGTAAGCATCAAGCGAAGACCAGTTAACACGACCTTTTTCTCAAAAAAAAAATCATTGTCCACAAGGTAATTTGGAAGCAAGTCTACCAACCTCTGTATCTCAATGGATGGGTCTCTCTTCCTTCTACCCACTGATGAATCATACACACATATAAGCCTCTCTCTAAGAACAACCACTGCCAAAACCCAATGATACTCACTGTCGGAATTTATCCGTACATATATTTTATAAACTAAATTGTAACACCTGGTAAAATTACAAAAATACCCCTAGAGTGAGGATATGCGCGTAATGCATCTTTCAAAGCTCATATGGAAAATTCGAAGCCGGATTTGTGATCAGTACAAAAAATTGAGTGGGAAAATGGTCTCGGTCGATTTTTAGAACGACTCGATCAAAAGATAATTTTTCGATCCGAATCGCAAAATAGTGTTGGTGCGCGACAGGAGCGCATCGTGCCTCCATCACGGACTAACACTTATATTTTTCTGAAAATTGTTGTCGAGATTGAGAAAACTCATTCAGAAACTTTTCTTAAAAATAGACTGTGCGCAATCAGTCCGCATTGCGGACTGGGTCTTTTCTGAGTTAAAAATTTATAATTATTGCGAGGGGCATTCTGATCAATTCTCCAACCTCCTAAATTGTATACACCATCTGATAAGGTCGTTTTGACATAAAAGGGTCTAAAACCCCCATTCTAAGTCCCATTCCATAATCTAGCAAGGCTAAGACGTGAGGAAAGAAGAGGGGAGCTTGAGTTTGAAGATTTGTGAAGAAATCTTTGACGTGACTGATTGATAGCTTTATCCCAGGTATGTAAGGCTAAATTAAAAGCGTGGGATTATTCTCTCATTTTCCCGTAGGAGGTCATGGATGAGCTGATGGTTCAAGAATCTACATACATGAATACTTGATGGTTTTTCTTAAAAATTTTGATTTAATTTATATGTTTTCCTATGTTGATGATCATCATACACTTGTTTTTTTGAATTGAACATTTTCATGAGAATTCTCATAACCCTACATGACTAATTTGAAAAGCATGCATGATGATCTTAAGAATTGAGTCTAGAGCCTTGAGTTAAAATTGTTGATTGTGATGAGAGAATGATGATGAGTTGACAGAATTTGATTATCTTATGAGTCTCTATAAATGAACTCTACCGATGTGTCTATTCAATTGCTTCCTAATGATTGTTCTAAATCTTGAGTAATTGATGAGTTGATTGATGAAAGGGTTAGAGTCCCTATGAGTTTATTGATGAAAGGGATAGAGTCCCAATGAGTTGATTGATGAAAGGATTAGAGTCCCTATGAGTTGATTGGTGAAAGGGTTAGAGTTCCTATGAGCTTGATTGATAAAGGGTTAGAGTCCCTATGAGTTGAACGAAGATGGGGTTCGAGTCCTTATCAAATATTGATCGATGACAGGGTTCAAGTCCCTATGAGATTGGTTGAGATGGAGGTTTTATGAGCATTGAGTCATGATAGGAGTATCGAGCACCGAAAGAGTGAGAATTAGTCCGACTTGAACTCATTAAACTACGTCGCTAAACGTAGGTGAGGCTTACAACTATCACATATGTTGTGGTTCCTTCTTGATTAGAAGTCCCTGAAATAATACGGAGTTGTTGACGAATGACTCCATATTGGGTGAGGTGATATGGATTCGATCATTCTCTACTGGAAAGTTTGGAACAGCTGTGGAAACATCAGTGAGATTGTTGTACATTCACTGGCTCATAAGTGATTGTTGTCAGATAAGAGAAACTCCTATAAATTTCCTACCTTGAGTACTCTAAGTTGAGATGATATGATTTGAGATGAGAAGAGATAAGAGGAAGTGTGATCTCCTTTCAGATGAGTCTGAGATGATTGATGAATTTGAGTTGTTGACGGGTCACTTGTCTACTCTTTATTCTTGCATAGATAGACATTTGATGATTTGATGTTATCTGATGATTATTTTGAGTTGATGTTGTTTCCATATTATTCTACATGTTTCTGTTTCACTCAGCTATTTTACAAGTACTGATATCCCTTTTGGACTATATCATTTTATGATGCAGAGGCAGGTACTAGAGGTCATCAACAGATGCTCCGTTGAAGATTTGAGATCTGCGGCTGATTTTGTGAGCCCACTATGATTATATTATCTTGCTTTAGAGTTAGATTTTGGACTATTCTTTTATTTTGATTTGGGCAGCCATGGGTCTTTCATTGGCACTACATGATTAGTGATAGAGGCTTCATAGACAATGATTGAATGTTGATGTTGAGATTATGAGCTAGTTCTTTTTACTAGCCTTTATTATTATCTATTTATTCAGACACTTTAGATGAGATGTGCCCATTTACCTACTTTTATTTCCGCTATTCAGTAGAGTATTTGATTGAATGAATATGATGAAGCTAAGTAGTTCGCTTGGGGACTATCAATAGTCTCTGAGTGCCGGCCACGCCAAGGGTACCCTCCCGGAGCTTGACAAACTTGGTATCAAAGCACAAAGTTCAAGTGTCTTAGGGAGTCTAGTCTTGTTTATGGGTGTATTGTGGAACACATTTCATAAGCAGGAGGCTATAGGACATTAGAAATTCTTACACTTTTCTTCTCATTCCAATTCATGTGATGAAGTTAAACTCTACGAAAACTCTTTTCTAATTCGTGCTCTATGCGTGCAGAATTGATAACTTGCCTCCCAGAAGAGCCGTCAAGGGAAGGGGATGTCCTGTCAGGCAAGCTGTTAATCCACCTGAGCCTCAAGTAACTGAGGAGCCTCTGGATCAAGGTTTTCCTATTGAGCAACCCCCTCAAGACGAGGTCTCTAATGCTGAGCTACGCCGGGCTATTCAAGCTCTAGCCCAGGTTGTCATAGCACTTGCTGTGAGATAAGGGGCGGGAAGACCCAATTCTTATAACTTCTATAAAGTTCGAGAATTTTGTAGGATAAATCTGCTTGAGTTCACGGGGTCTACATCCACTGAAGATCATGAGAACTATGTGGAGGAACTTAAGAAGGTGTTCCAAGTGATGTATGTAGATGATGATGATAGGGTTGAACTGGCTGCTTACCAACTCAAGGGTGTGGCCAGACTGTGGGTCGACTAGTGGAAGAAAAGTAGAAGGGATGATGCCCTATGTTTAACTTGGGCAGTGTTCGAGGAAGCCTTCTTGGGACGTTTCTTCCCAAAAGAGAAGCTAAGGTGAGAGAGTTCATGAATCTAAAATAGGGCTATATGACCATGCAAGAGTATGGCTTAAAGCTCACGCAACTATCTAGCTATGCTCCGGACATGGTTGCTGACTTGAGGGGAAGAATGGGAATGTATGTTGATAGGTTGAATAGAGGACACAAGAGAGATGGAAGAGGAGCCATGCTTGTGGGTGATATAGACATCGGGAGACTGATGATATTTGTGCAACAAGCTGAGGAGGAGAGACAACGTGATAAGGAAGAGTTCAAGCATAAAAAGGCTAAGACATCCAACCATGAGGTTGGGAGGAAGGGTAATGGCAATTGATTTCCAGCACCATCATCTGCTAGTGTGCCTGCGCCTAGAGGAAGGTATGATCAAAGATCTCAGAATGTGGGAAGTCATGGACCTCAGTCGCGAGCTAGTATGGCTCAAGGTTCACATGGTAAGCCACCGTGTGATAAGTGTGGCAAGATGCACTTGGGGAGATGTCGTGATGGGAATGATGTGTGCTATAGATGTGGCCAAGCAGGTCACTACCAGAGAGATTGTCCAAAGTGCGCTGACAGGGATCAACTACTACACCATCCCCGCCAATCAGAGGAAACTAGAGGCCCACTACATCAGGCGCAGGCGGAGCAACAAACCGCTTATATACCATGGGTAGTCACTAAGATCAGGAGAACTCCCCAGATGTTGTGACGGGTATGATTCGAGTCTTTACTTTTGATTGTTATATTTTGATGGATCCCAGTGCTATATTGTCATTTATAACTCCTTATGTGGCCAGTAGATTTGATAGAACCCTTGAGAGTCTTCTTGAACCCTTTGATATTTCTACTCTAGTGGGTGAGTTTATTCTAGCTGAGAGAATCTATAGAGCTTGTGAAGTGTCCATTCATTATAAGGATACTCTTATTGATTTGGTTGAGTTGGAGATGGTTGATTTTGATTTGATTTGTGGCATGGATTGGCTTCACGCCTGTTATGCCTCTGTTGATTGTAGATCCCGAACTGTTAAGTTCCAATTTCCTAACGAACCGGTTCTAGAGTGGAAGGGTGACTCTGTTGCACCTAAGGAAAGTTTATCTCATGTCTTAGAGCCAGGAAGTTGATTTCCAAAGGTTGTATCTATCACCTTGTGCGAGTGAAATCTGATGATGTTGAGTCCATAACTCTTGAGTCAGTCCCGATTGTTAATAAGTTTCCAGAAGTATTTCCTGATAAACTGCCTGGAGTCCCTCATGATAGGGAGATTAACTTTGGGATTGATGTTCTTCCCGATACTCATCTGATTTTGGTTCCACCTTATAAGATGGTCCCCGCTAAGTTGAAAGAGCAATTGAAAGATTTGCTAGAGAAGGGCTTCATTAGTCCAAGTGTTTCACCTTGGGGTGCTCCTGTCCTATTCTACGAAAGAAAGATGGGACCCTGAGGATGTGTATCGACTATAGGCAACTGAATAAAGTCACGATAAAGAATAATTATCCTTTTCTAAGGATAGACGATTTGTTTGACCAACTTCTAGGCACCTCTTGTTTCCCCAAGATAGACCTTAGATCTGGCTACCACCAGTTGAAAGTGAGGGAATGTGACATTCCAAAGACAACCTTTAGGACTAGATATGTCCATTTTGAGTTTTTGATCATGTCCTTTGGGTTGACGAATGCATTTGCAGCCTTTATGGACTTGATGAGTAGAGTATTCAGACAATATCTTGATATGTTTGTGATTGTTTTCATCGACGACATTTTGGTGTATTCGAGAAGTGAGGATGAGTATGCTAACCACCTCAGAGTTTTCCTCCAAACTCTTAAGGACCATAAGTTATATGCAAAATTCTCAAAGTGTGAGTTCTGGCTTAAGTCGGTGGCCTTCCTAGGCCATGTTGTTTTCGGTGATGGTATTTGAGTAGATTCCCAAAAGATTGAGCAGTTAAGAACTGGCCCCAATCGACCACTCCTACCGACATAAAAAGTTTCTTGGGGTTGGCAAGCTAATACCACAGATTTGTTCAGGGATTTTCTTCCCTATCCATGCCATTGAATAAATTATCTCAGAAAAAGGTCAAGTTTCAGTGGTCCAAGGAATGTGAGAAGAGTTTGCAAAAATTGAAAATGAGGTTGACTATGGCACCAGCCCTAACCTTACTCGATGGGACGAAAGACTTTATAATTTACTGTGATGCTTCGAGGGTTGGATTGGGATGTGTACTGATGCAGAGAGGGAAGGTGATAGCATATGCTTCCAAGAAACACAAGGTTCATGAGAGGAATTATCCAACCCATGATCTCGAGTTGGCAGTAGTAGTATTTGCACTTAAAATCTGGCGCCACTACTTGTATGGAGTGCATATGGATGTGTTCACTGACCCCAAGAGCTTGCAGTATGTTTTTAGTCAGAAAAAGCTTAACCTACGATAGAGGAGATGGTTGGAGTTGCTCAAGGATTATGACATGAGCATTCACTACCACCTAGGTAAAGCTAGCATTGTTACTGACACTCTTAGCAGGTTATCAATGGGTAGAACAACCCATGTGGAGGAAAGAAGCAGCTAGCTAGGGAAGTGCATCAATTGGCTCGATTGGAGTTCAACTCGAGGAGAATGATGAAGGAGGAGTTAATGTTCAGAATGGGTCTGCTTCATCCTTAGTTGTTGAGGTAAAGGAAAAGCAAGACCAAGATCCTATCATACTTCAATTGAAGGAGGTTGTCCATAAACAGAAAGTGATGGATTTCTCCAAAGGGGAAGAAGGATTGTTGAGGTACCAAAGTAGATTATGTGTTCCAGATGTTGATGACATTCGAGACAGAATCATGGGGGAAACCCATAGCACTAGATATTCCATTCATCCTGGCTCCACCAAGATGTACCACGACTTAAGAGAAGTCTATTGGTAGAGTCGAATGAAGAGGGATATTGCTGAGTTCGTTTCAAAATGTCCAAATTGCCAACAAGTAAAGGTTGAGCATCAAAGGCCATGTGGATTGGCTCAGAACTTTGAGATTCTGGAATGGAAGTGGGAGATGATTAACATGGACTTTATTACTGGTCTACTAAGGTTTCAAAAGCAACATGATTTGATATGGGTGATTGTGCATAGGATGACTAAGTCGGTTGACTTCTTGGAAGTTAAGACAACTAACACTGCGGAGGAGTACGTCAAGTTGTACATCCAGGAGATTGTGATGTTGTATGGAGTTCCCTTGTCTATCATCTCAGACAGAGGAGCTCAATTTACCTCCTAATTTTGGAGATCGTTCCAAAAAGGATTGGGTACTGAGGTGAACCGGAGCACAACCTTTCATCCACAGACAAATGGTTAGGCAGAGTGCACAATTCAAACATTAGAGGATATGTTTAGAGCTTGTGTTTTGGATTTCAAGGGGAATTGGGATGATCATCTACCATTGATTGAATTTGCATATAACAATAGTTATCATGCAAGCATTCAAATGGCTCCCTACAAAGCCTTGTATGGGAGGATATGTAGATCACCAATTGGATGGTTTGAGGTTAAATAAGCGGAGTTGATTGGACCTGATCTCATCCATCAATCGATGGAGAAGGTCAAGGTCATTAGGGAGAGGTTAAAGACTGCCCAGAGTCGCAAAAAATCTTATACCGAACAAGAGGAGAAAAGACTTAGAGTTCGAGGTAGATGATTGGGTGTATTTGAAAATGTCACCTATGAAGGGTGTCCTAAGATTTGGGAAAAAAGGAAAGTTGAGTCCACGCTATGAAAGACTGTGTCAGATTGTAAAGAGGATTGGGAAGGTTACTTATGAGTTAGAGTTGCCTTCCAAATTAGATGGAGTTCATCAGGTATTCCATGTGTCGATATTAAAGAAATGCTTGGGAGATCCTGCCTTGGTGATCCCTGTTGATAGCATTGGAATGAAAGATAGCCTATCCTACGAAGAGGTTTCGGTCCAAATCCTTGATCGTCAGATTCGTAAGTTGAGGAACAAAGAGATAGCCTCAGTCAAAATCCTGTGGAGGAATCAATTCGTTGAGGAAGCCACATGGGAAGCGGAGGAAGAGATGAAGGCCAAATATCCGCACTTATTCGTTCCAAATAATGAGAGTGTTGAAGGTAAATTTCTTACCCTTCACTAAATTGATATATCTATTCTTGATGTTACTTTCTATTTGTAAAGTCTGAGTAGTATTGATTGAGGTCGAGGAAGAGTGGAGAGTTTGATTGATTGAGTTGAGTGTTGAGATGAGTCTTGAGTCTATTCGTGTCTTGATATCCATCTTTACTCATCCATTCGAGGACGAATATCCCAAGGGGGAGATGATGTAATGTCCGGTAAAATTACCAAAGTACCCCTAGAGTGAGGGTATGCGCGCAACGCATCTTTCAATGCTCGTATGGATAATCTGAGGAAGGATTTGTGATCAATACAAAAAATTGAGTGGGAAAATGGTCTCGGTCGATTTTTAGAGTGACCCGATCAAAGGATAATTTTTCAATTCGAATCGCAAAACAGTGTTGGTGTGCAACATGAGCGCATCGCGCCTCCGTCGCGGATTAGCACTAATATTTTTCTGAAAATTTTTTATGGGATTGAGAAAACTCGTTCAGAAACTTTTTCTAAAAATACACTGTGCGCGACCAGTCCATGTCGCGAATTGGATCTTTTTCGAGTAGAAATTTTTAATTATTGCGATGGGCATTCCGGTCAATTTCCCACCCCTCCTAAGATTTATACACGATCTAATAAGGTTATTTTGACGTAAAAAAGGTCTAAAACCCCCATTCTAAGTCCTATTCCATAATCTAGCAAGGCTTGAGGAAAGAGGAGAAGAGCTTGAGTTTGAAGATTTGAAAAGAAATCGTGAATGATTGATAGCTGCATCCCAGGTATGTAAGGCTAAACTAAAAGCGTGGATTGTTCTCTCATGCGCCCCATAGGTGGTCATAGATGAGTTGATGGTTCAAGAGTCTATATACATGAATACTTGATGGTTTCTCTTGAAAATTTTGATTTAATTCATATGTTTTCCTATGTTGGTGATCATCATAAACATAAGAATTTGCATAACCCTATATGACTAATTTGAAAAGCATGAATAATGAACTTAAGAATTAAGTCTAGAGCCTTGAGTTGAGATTGTTGATTGTGATGAGAGAATGATGATGAGTTGATAGAATTTGATTATCTTATGAGTCTCTATAAATAAACTCTACCGATGTGTCTATTCGATTGCTTCCTAACGGTTGTTCTAAATCTTGAGCCATTGATGAGTTGATTGATAAAAAGGTTAGAGTTTCTATGAGTTGATTGATGAAAGGGTTAAAGTCCCTATGAGGTTGAGTGATAAAAGGGTTAGTCACTATGAGTTAAATGAAGATGGGGTTCGAGTCCCTATCAGATACCGATCGATAATGGAGTTTGAGTCCCTATGAGATTGGTTGAGATGGAGGTTTTATGAATATTGAGTCATGGGAGGAGTATCGAGCACCAAAAGAGTGAGAGCTAGTCCGACTTGAACTCGTCAAACTACATCACCAAACGTAGGTGAGGCTTAGAACCATCACATATACTATGGTTCCCTATTGATTAGAAGTCTCTGAAACAATAGCGAACTTGTTGACGACTGACTCCATATTGGGTGAGCTAATATGGTTTCGATTTTTTCCCTACATGGCAAGTTTGGAACGGCTGTGGCAACGTCAGCAAGATTGTTGTACATTCATTGGCTCATAAGTGATTGTTGTTATATAAGAGAAACTCCCATAAATTTCCTTCCTTGAGTACTCTAAGTTGAGATGAGATGAGATGAGAGGAGGTTAGCTCCTTGAGATGAGTCTGAGATGATTGATGAGTTTGAGTTGTTGACAGGTCACTTGTCTACTCTTTATTCTTGCATAGATAGACATTTGACTATTTGATGTTATCTGATGATTATTTTGAGTTGATGTTGTTTTCGTATTATTTTACCTGTTTCTGTTTCACTCAGCTATTTTACATACCAGTAACTGATGTCCCTTTTGGACTGCATCATTTTATGATGTAGAGGCAGTAACTAGAGGTCGTCAATAGGCGTACCATTGAAGATTTGAGATCCGCAGCTGATTTGGTGAGCCTCCCCTACTCTGGAGGACCCACTATGATTATTTCATCTTGCTTTAGAGTTAGATTTTGGACTATTCTTTTATTTTGATTTGGTAAGCCATGGGTCTGTCATTGGTACCACATGATTAGTGATAGAGGCCTCATAGATGATGATTGAACGTTGATGTTGAGATTGTGAGCTACTTCTTTCTACTAACCTTTATTATTATCTATTTATTCTGAGACTTTAGATGAGATGTGTCCATTTACCTACTTTTATTTCCGCTATTCAGTAGAGTTATTTGATTGAATGAATGTGATGAGGCTAAGTGGTTTTCTTGGGGACTAGCAATAGTCTCTGAATGCCGGCCACGCTAAGGGTACCCTCTCGGGGCATGACATAAATGTCAAGGTAAAGCAGCTGGAATGGAATGTCCCTTTATGACATTGATGATCGATGTATCATGGCCAGTTGCAATGGCAGCAGATGGCATGCCTTCTTGAGTGTTCGCTTCATCATCAATTTGACTTGAATAGTACCTTGTGTGTGCAGTATTTATGAATGACTTAAATAGACAGTTCACTGTTGTGTATCTATATTGGTTCGCTATTTAATGCTTGGATTTTTTGGGAATATAGTACATAATAACGTCAATATGTTGCATAAGTTACCACAAGGAAAATAAGGAGCAGCTGAATTTAAAAAAAATAATTAAAAAGGCAGGTAATTTGATACAAGATCCAAAAGGGGCAGGTATATAGTAAGCAATACAAAGTTATATTAAGTACACATCGGCATACATTCATATATGCATCCAAATAATGCATGATATATAACTATTTCATATGTATAATACAATATATATAATGCATACACAAAGGGGAAACTAGATGCATGATAGATCACATTTATATTCCTTAGGTCATGTATCATTGCTGATAGACAGTATTTTGTATCACGTACATCATACATCAGTCAGATACACATCATATGTTATATCATATAGATATCAAATGTGTAAACAGAAAAAACACTTGCCTTAAAACTTTAGAACAAGTCTTAAATAACACTAAAAATTAAACTGCACAAGAAACAAAAAAAATGAAAGGAGAAACATTGATCTCGTCATTCCAATATCAATTAGACTGAGACATCAAATAAAACCAGTTCTTGTCACGGGACCATATTCTCAAAACCAAATAAGGCAGTATTACTGCGATAGTGCTTGTCTTCTGGTTTTCTGTGTCAGTGAAGTTTAATTCAAAGTATGAGAAGAGTAAATATGATACAAAATCTGTGCTTTATTTTATAGTAAAATATTAGGGACTCACCTGTTTGCATGTGTTCTTAGTGATCCTTTCTCAATCCATTTTGAATATGCAATGATTATTTTTATTGGACATTGGTAACAAATACCAAAACCTTCAAAAGGATGAGTTGGGCGATTTTCAAATGTTACATTCTCCTTTCCCTTGTCACTAGATCCAAATTTTGTTAGATAGGATGATTGCATAAACTTTGAAGGCATCCTAGTACGCGTGGCTGGTGTGTCTGTATCAAGACTTTGATGAAGTGGCACTTGCTGGGGATGTACAACATTCATATGTTGTACAAACATATGATTGATTGGCTGTGCAAACAAACATATCTGACTCTCTCGAATTCCAGCTACAATTGCATCAAGCTGATGTTGGCTGTCTTCCAAAATCAGTGTTGATGTTGTTGAATCATGTATAATACATACTAGTTAAATAGGTATTAAGTGATATACTTTATTTAGTGAATAAAACATATAACAAAAATACCTATGCATCATGTTGTACTGCATCAGGTATCACTTGATCTTCAACAACGTTTACAGAGAATGCACCACCCTGAAGTTTAATGTATAATGTTATGTAGCCATAGAGTATATATCCTGTATAATTTCAAATGTTTTAAAATTACCTTCTCTTTACTTTGATGGAGATCTTTGATGGGAGGGGCTTCATTTTTGATAACCATTGACTTCTCCATAATAGGGACAATGACTTGTGATTTTTGTGGTGTCTCTTCAATCT
Source organism: Solanum rostratum (assembly GCA_029948455.1). Taxonomy (NCBI): domain Eukaryota; kingdom Viridiplantae; phylum Streptophyta; class Magnoliopsida; order Solanales; family Solanaceae; genus Solanum; species Solanum rostratum. Next base: position 28,345,711 of record CM057056.1, on the reverse strand, counting down.
GTGGATAAATGTAATAATTGAGATGTAATTATGTATGTAGAATGTCGATAATAGATTTATTAAAAAGTTTATATATATATATATATATCAATGAATCACGACAGAATATATCAGATGCTACATGATGCACTATAACATCCTTGGGAGAGTTGGGTGATCCATGTGGTGCAACCTCCTATAATCATGTGTCCAGTTAGAGATGAGGGGGGAAAGGGGGTGAAATACATGATACGGAATGACATGTAATAATAAATAGCAAAAATTTCAAGCTACAAAAAATGCCTATGTATTCTGTAATATGCATATGTCTAATGTATCATGTGTAAGTGTCACCTATATATATAAATGAAAGACTTAACTCATATACAGACACCTAAACTTGTCCTCATTTTTCACTTAGACACCTGAACTAAGACAAGTTCCTAATAGACACCTCAACTGCTAAGATTTGATCCCATTAAACATTTTTATCCTACTTGGCACTCTCCATAGTCCTTTTTCATGTTAATTGTACTATATTTTTAATTTTTCAGCCAAAAATAAATAGTTGCGGTCCAAAAAAAATTCTTTCATAAAAGTAGGTTCTCAAAATTCTCAGTTAACCATGTGTAAAAAAATTTATTTAAAATTGCAATAAATTTTTTTCGCACATGGTTAACGGAGAATTTTGTGAACCTACTTTTATGAAAAAAAAATTTGGATAACTGAGAATTTTGAGAACCTACTTTTATGAAAAAAAAAAATTTGGACCGCAAATATTTATTTTTGGCTGAAAAATAAAAAAAATAGTATGATTAATATGAAAAAGGACTGCGGAGAGTGCCGAGTAGGATAAAAGTATTTAATGGGATCAAATCTTAGCAGTTGAGGTGTCTATTAGGAACTTGTCTTAGTTTAGATGTCTAAGTGAAAAATGAGGACAAGTTTAGGTGTCTGTGTATGAGTTAAGCCTAAATGAAACAAGTGACACATTGGGTACATGAAACATTTTTTTAAAAGTACACATAAAAAATATTTGTTGATCACTGTCCAAAAATTTGTATCATGTACAAAATAATTATAATTGAAGTTTGACATTTGACCTTAACAATAACTGGGAGGGTAGGGGTGGGCCTCTGGCAACAATAGATTTTTCAATGGTGGATTTTTACAATTATCCTCACCCGGTAAATATCCAAAAATACTTAATGTATGAAAAAAAAAAGTAAAAATACATGGAGACATATTATCGATAAACAACAAAAGTGTATAAAAATATCAAACTAACATTCTCTGGTGTATTAGATGTATCTATGACCTTTGATACATCTTAAATGATGATAATTGGTTCATGTGAGGGCACTTCAATGTTGCTGTGTGATTCATCCTGCCTGATATCAGTATTGACTACTACAACATCATGCCTGGTGTCAGTATTGCCCACTTCTTCAACAACTTATGTATACATAAAAAAAATGTGTATAAGCTGATTTGTCCTCAATTTTGCATGGAAATTGATGCATGTATCATAAATAAAATTCTACCTGATGATCTTCATCTTCTTCAACAATCATAGAGTGTGTTGTCACATCATGTGTTAGTGATGCATCAACCTAAATGGGTATAGTGCATCAAGCAGCTCGTTATATTTAGGATCTATAGATGTGTTTTAATAATATATTATACATGATATTTGGTGCATCATACACTTTATTATTAGGTGGGTATACCTGGAAACATTCTTGAACAGTGAGCGGGGTTTTCTATTGAAAAGTCTCATGTTGATTATTATTTGATGCTTTCATTACTGTGAACAATGTCTGTTGTTCAATAATATGGTCTATCCTATCTGGACCATTTGTGTCATTCAATTACATAAAAATAGAAAGACCAATGTTATTAACAATCCGTAAATATAGAAAATTAAAGAATGGTGAATACCTTCTGTGGGGTATGGGATCCCTTTGCAATTGTTTCCAAAACCTCTTTGTGGTTTGATTCAATTAAATTCTCAAGATAATCAAACTTTCTGTCAACCTTCAAAGTTAAAACAAAAAAGAATAAATTGTTATTTTTGCATAATCTACGTATAAAATAGATAATAATATTATAAAAAATGGTAAATAGTTTGTACTTACATATTTCTTAAGATGCCTCCTGACTTCTCTTATTTTCTATTTGACAAAAAGTTGAGTCACATATGATGGAAGCTCAGCGTCATCAGTTGAAGCTATATTTGACAGTATCTGTCTTGTTAATCGTTGAGCATGCCCTGACTATTTCTGCTTAGATACACCTGGATTAGTTTGGGCTGAATAATACACATCTTCTTTAGGGGGGAGGTGGAGAGGACGTATCAGCAATACATTTTGACCTTCTTAGGAGGTGTTCAAGTAGTTCAGTACTAAAATCTTCAAAATCAGTTGGTTCATGCACATCTAATTGCTTTGACTTCAAAATGCTAGAAGACGGTGTGGAAGGCGGAATGGAAGATTGAGAAGCTTCTGTAGGTGAACTACCTTCAAACTGGGGCAAATCAAGCACTGACAACTCCTCAATTGTCGGAACAATATTCTTGCAATAATTCTGGTGATGAAATGAGTGTATCATTTGATAAAATCTCATGCGTCAGATCTTACAAATAAAAAAAGAGGTTGATACACATAAACGATGTCCATGCCTTCCTTAAAATAAATGTATAATGAATCAAAATTTCAAAAGTAGAAGATGAGATTTAAAAAAATGTAACACCTATTTATATGATACAAAAATGAGAACTAAACAATATTGGTGATACACAGTACTGATGCACTATTCGAAAAGTAGAACAATGGTGGTACACATTACTACTTGTTGCATAAAAAAAATGAGACAAAAAAATATAATACTTATATATATGATATAAATAATGAAGGATACAAAAATTAGCATTACACAGAATCATACAACTAAGATGGTTGATACATATAACAGAAAAAATAATATCTGTGCGCATTTCTAAAATAAAAGGTCTCATGAATTAAAACTTAAAAGGCAGAAAATGAGATAAAAAAAATGTATCATCTATTTACATGGGCCGAAAAATGGGAACTGGAATCATTGGTGATACACTAGTGCAAAACTAGAAAACTTGTGATACACATGGTAACTTGTTCCACAAAAAGTGAGACAAAAGAAATGTAACACTTATATATATATGATACAAATAATGAATGATGCTAAAATTAGTAATACACAGAATCATCCAACAAAGATGGTTGATACATGTAACACAACAAAAATATAGCGTGATACAAAATTTAGTTGCAGAAAACACTGATCACATATGTATTGAACAGAGATAATACATATAAATCATCTGTGTGCATTCTATAAAATAAATGTATCATGAATCAAAATTTCTAAAGGGAGAAAATGAGATAGAAAAATGTAACATCTGTTTACATGATACAAAAATGGGGACTAGAAAAACATTGGTGATACGTAGTGATGATACACTGTTCGAAAAAATGGTGCACTAGTGATACATAGAATCACTTATTGCACCAAAAAATGAGACTAAAAATATCTAGCACTTATATTAGATGAGGCAAATAATGAATGATAAAACTATAAGTGATTCATAGATGGTTGAATCATGTAACACAAGAAAATAACTAAAATAGGAGTAATAAATCTTACCCTCGTAAACATAGTTAACATGAATGTCTCATATTTTGGCTTTAATAAAGTCACCTCCCAATTTAGAATTCTGGGAAATGACTGCCAACCTTAACAACAATCTCATCATCAACTTCAGATGCACATTCGTACATCCAGACATTGAGTGTATATGGCATATCTTCTAGTAGATAAAGTTTTTTAACAACTTTGTATTCTTGCTTGAAACTCTTCAGCAACTTGTTGAAGTGACACCCCAAGAATGAAATTCATATCGGCCATCTTCAACTATTCTGAAATCATCAATGGATATGGGTGCATTATTAACCTGAAAAAAAAATGAATGTGTGGATAAAGTACAATATCGCCATCTACACAACATCTTTCTTGTTGTCCCATTCCCCCATTCGAAAACACTAAATAAAAAAGATTCTTACTAACTCCATTAAGATATTCAGGAAAGTATTTTTCCGAGAGAGTAGTGCGAATCGAGTCATCGTATCAAAAATCAGCAGTACAACCCTTGCATTTTGACCCTGTAATGAGTGTGAATTCTTTAAGTGAAAACTTAAGACCTGTTCCCTTTCCGTGACGAATGTGCAACTCATCAGGATTATTCTGTTCTATTTCCAACAAAAGAGGACAATTTGTGATTTGTCCTTGAAAGTTGCACCTTTGAATCTGTAGAAAAGGACCAAATATTGTTTGACGGAACAACGTAATTCCTTCATCCTCAATTGATTTCCTCAAATCACTAACAAATTTGAAATTGTTTGATGAATCAAACATCAAAGGGTGCTTTGGAATCTGTTTGATCACATAGTTAGTACCCTAGATAAAAAGAAAAAAATAAATATATCAACGACAATGATAATGCAGTGTACAGTAGTGCAAAAAGTGAGTGAAAATTAATGATACATGACATCCAAAACATGCAATGAACCAACAAGTGTACATGATACAATATTAAAGAGTACCATGTGTCAATGTAATCAAAATTGTAATGATACAATGATCAAGTCATCATGTACAATGTACAAGATACTATTTGTTGTTAATACTAACATAAAATGTATCATATACGGGGAACAATACATATAGGAATTACAACTGTCAAATAGTTGATATTTAATAAATCTAATGAAACTTGGTACGATTTTTATAAAGATAACAAACAAAAAACGGTGATCCTTTATATATGTGATAGATACAATATAATGTGTATCATATAATATGTACCTCATATTGTATTTGTAAAAAACAAGAACACTTGGTGTGTATCTTATGTGTGTGCTTAATAATAAAATATGATGTGGAGCATTTAATGATATATGAGCTAAAGAGAAAAACACATGAGATAATAATACAAAAAATATAACAAACAAAATATGTGTATCATGTAATGTGTATGTCGCGATATATGTGATACAATGTGATCTATAACTTAGAGTATACATGATACAATATGATGTGTGGTATGTAATGATACATGAGCTAGGAATGCAAAAAAGGCATGATGGACAATGATACAAAAAAAATTATGCAAGCATGATAAATGGGTAAAAAACAGTCATCGTTTTTGTTAATAGTGATACAATATAATGTTTTCCATATGTTAGGTACATGATAAACAAGACCGCAAAACACAAGACCACGATGATTCAAAGAGAATAACGAAACATAAATTATACAAAAAACAAAGATCGTTACGTACAAAGTGGTGCAATGTACTGAGCATCATTCTCCCATCATTACAGAAATCAAAACAAGATAAAATAAAAATGACAAAAATAATTATGTTTTCTAATTCATGATAACAGCTATGATACTGTGTATCATTCTCCCATCATTAGAAATCAATACAAAATAACATAAAAATGGAAAAAAAAACAAGTATGTTTTCTAATTCGTGATTCATACAATAACACACAACAAAAAATAAACAGCTATGATACATTGTGATGGCCAAAAAAGTACCTTTGCTAATGAAGGGCATGAAATAGCAGCTACAAGTTTTTTCACTCTTTTCTTGGGAGATTTAGCAGCTTCAATTTTTTTACCCTTTTTTTTCAAAGTTTTTTCTCCGGGGGTTTAAACTCGTGCTTAGAACATACTTCGTGCTTTCTTTTTCATACATCTTCTCCAATAAGGGATCGTGAAGACCCTTAGATCTTTTTTTGTGAAACCCTTCCTCCTCAAAATCAAAAACACGTCTTGGAGCAGCAGTATCACTTTGAGGGGCTTCATCACTTTGAGAGCCTTCATCACTTTGCTGGGCTTCAACGTTTTTAGCGATTCCCACTTCTGGATTTGGCTGCTCGGGACTGGTGAACACAACATTTTGATGAACTTCTGCGACTTCATCAATTTTAGGGTTTCTCTGGTTTGAAGAATTTCAGTTGATCGATTGGGCTGCTCAGAATCATTGCGAACTTCGGCTTCTATCAGATCATCTTCACGAATTTCATCCATTTGGGTGATTCCTAAACTAAACGATGGATTGAAATCCGTATATAATGTCTAAAAAAAGAACAATGAAAAACCAACGAGTGCATATCACAAACTGGAGAACAATGTCCAACAAAAGCAAAGGCATTCATAAGAGAAATTCAAAATACAAAAAATGAGTAGTCATTTTCATAAGAGTTGGCAATTAATGGGGGCAATTCCTAAAGAAAAAGTGCATTCAATGGCGGGAAAGTAGACTTATAGGGCCATAATTATTGTGTCAGTTTGAAAAGAAAGGGAAGAGCCGTGAATCATTTTTAGATCAGGCAAAGATAAGAAAAAGGGAATTTTGTAATATTTTAGAATGGGTATGATTTTTTGAGAATATATAAACATAAGTGGTGTATTTGGTAAAAAAAACCTTATAACTATGCATTCGTCATTCTTATCACTTTTTATAAGTATATGTTTAAATTTGTATATTTATTTAATTTCTAATAACTAATAAGCTATGTGTTCAAAAAATATCTAGTGTAATAATTCACTTTTTGTATTTAAAACGATTTTTCATTAATATTTTTCACAAATATAATATTTATAGAAATTCAAATCATCCAAATATAATATTTTTAAGAGATTTTTTTACTATAAAATTTTTATGGTGTAGCAGTTATTTTTAGTAAATATAATGAATAGAAAAAATATTAAGAATTAAATTAAAGTATAAAAAAATTAGAGTAATTAGATTAGATATCACAATAATTCGTAAAAGAAAGAAAGTAAAGTAATAACAAATAAGTTAACAGTTAAGTAAGGTTTTCTTGTAGCTTAGATGTGCATTTATAAAGTGTGTCAAGGTTAATGGACCTTTTAGCTCATAACAAAATAGGAACAATTGAATTCTTAAAATTAATTATAAGAAATAAAAATAAAAAAAATAAAAAAATAAAAAAAATTCATAACCTTTTGAAGAAATAATTGTACCCACATATTAAGATGTACATTTAATCTATATTTTCGCTTTTTCATTATAAGACAATTAAAATTTTCTGGAACTTGGATTGATTTTCTGAATATATCATACACACTTTGCATAATGTAATAGTTACTTTAAACCTTTTTTCAAATTAATTTTATAAAAATGTTCTTGATCCTCCTAGTTATATAATAATAATAATAAAACTTTACAGAAAGAGTTAATATATGAAATTTTTGTTGAATGTTTAACTACGTAGAGTGAATTTAGAGGACAAGCATAATGCAAAATATATAATATTTTAATAAATTAGGATAAAATGGAAGATATATCCTTAATTCCTTATGCTTCATCTTTTTATTGAAAAATGCTTCTATAATTATTATTTTTTTGCTTATCTTTCTTGGTAAATTTTTGTTAGCATGTGAAATTACTTTTTTATCCTTGGTCATCATTGATTTTATATTTCTATAGAATATAAAATAAAAAGATGTTTCTAGAAAAAAAAATTGACTATTTTTCTTGATAGATTCTTGTTCATGTGAAATTATATTTTTACCCGTGGTCGTGCTACCTTTCACATTTCAATATAATAGAAATATATATTTGGATACCTTGTGATTTTTGATAACATTTTGTCAAATTTAATTTTGAAAGTTTTTTTTTTTTATATATATATGAGATTGTTACAAAAATTGTTGACATTATTTGTAAGCAATATATGTATGTATTTGTAAGCAATAATATAACCTCTTTATTTTATTGTGTATATTAATTGCAACATTATCTTACATATATAACAATTTTTTTTAACAATTTTAATTTAAAGATAAACCTAAACTATCAATATGAATCATTATTATGTTTTTAAGAACTTTTTGGGTTAAGGTAATCTTTTTTCTTTCGTGTTCTCGTCACTTAGTGATTTTAATATTTTGTACTAAATAAGAAGTCAAAAATAATTTTTATATATGTTGAATTGTTTAATTTATTTTAAAGTAAATATACTTTTTATCTTAAAGTACCCAACTTTATAAATAAAAAATTAGTGAAAAATGGGGCCCCAAAAAAGCCTTTGCCTTCCTTGCTATATGCAAGAGCCAGCACCGGGTATATGTAGTCTTTTGGGATAACAGTAGGGTATTTTTGGTTTCAAAATATAATAGAGGGTATAAGTAGTTCATTTCGCATAGTTCAAGAGCAACTTTTTTGACCCTTTTCCATTAAAAAAAATGTATTTTTACACTATGTGGACCATGATTAGGAAAAATACAAAGTAAAACATCAATTTGAATCATGAAGAAAGCCTACAAAACTAACCACCATAGTCCAAGATCTAAATCAATTAAGCCTTGAAAAAATGTTGCACAAAATCCTGCGCAACTGCAATGTCACTGGCACTGCTAACTAGGGATCTATACACACTACATCTCCGTCATCTGGGAGACATTCATCAGAATTGGAAGTACTAGCAGTAGATTGCATTTCTTGGAAAAAGCATTCCAACCGTTCAAGAGTAAACCAGTCTTCTGTCATCTATGAAGCAGCATCAAATTGCAAAAAACAGCCTATTATAACAGGATTACACAATCTCTTGATATGTAAAAGGTATGGAATTTTCAAGACGATGGCATTAAAAAGTATCAGAGAGAGGAACTCACAAAGTATGGGTAGCCCTTCGAGATGCTAAAATTTGCTGGAGCACTCTCTAGGAAGAGGTTTATATAGTACAAAACAAAATTGCCACAGTCTTCATCATTTCTCTGCTGCGGAACCTGAAACTTCTTATATGAGCATGCATTGCAAAAGGACTGAGACTAGACGACAAAGCCAGCATAATATCACCTTTGGAATCATTAGAGGAATTTTCCTGATCTGGTCCTTGGTTTCTGGCCTCTGCTCCACCTTAAATAGGTCTATAACAAATCTGCAACGGGAACACCGCTATCTTAATATCATTTCAAAGTAAGCCCAGTAGACTGAGAAAAAGAAATACTTTCTGATCCCAGGTTCAAATCTCTCAGGGTTCGCCATGTGCAAGGAATCAAGCAACAACATACAAGGACTTCTTTCTTTAGATTGTAAACTTTCACCAAGGTGACAAAAGATCAGGAGACTCCAGTGACTCCTGGCAATGTGGGAATTCAGTCAATAGAGACATATCTAAAATGTCGAATTCTACATCATAACGCTATTACACAAATACTTACCAGAGAACAATGGGTACAAAAACATACTCTTTCAAGAATATCTTCTTTTTTGCAATCCACTTCAACACCTTAGCTTTGTGAGAATGTTCTGAGTACAAGGAGAACCACAAGCTGTCAAGGTATGTAAATGCATTTCTCCTATCTTCCGGATGCAATTTCCATATGCTCCTATATAAAACCCCAAAAGTTAGCTTACAGAAAAAGTGATAAATCTCGGTGTTCTTACACAGTTCAATGGTAGCATTCATCATTTAGCTGGGGATGTTTGAAACAGATGGAAATGAAGTAAATATGCTTCCTCCTTTCTGTCCAAACTTGGAGGGCCTAAAAAAGGCTTGGTTGGAAGGGCAGTAACATCTCTACATTTAGAGCAACCCGGTAGAAGAAACGCCCCGCATTCATGCAGGATCCGAGGAAGGGCCACACCGTAAGGGTGTGATGTAGGCAGCCTACCGTGATGCAAGCATCAATGGCTGATTTTAAGGCTCGAACCCCTGACCTATAGGTCACATGGAGACAACTTTACCATTGCTCCAACGCTCCCCATAAGTGACCTCTCTACATTTACTTCTCAGTGTCTTTTACTTACCAAACAAGAGATTACTTTTTTAACTTCCAGTTTTACTTATGCTCCACCAACCTTTCCTCATTCCAATCAAACAGCATTAGATTACAACGTTTTACTGGAAAAGGATAAAGCAATAAAAACTTACTCCAAGTAAAGCTCAAATTCCGATGAGCCTAACCCCTTTTGACAGTTGTTCCTCCTTGATTGACCATGACAACGAGAAGCACGCTGAGGAATAACTTCAGAATCCATTGTATCAGCTGTTATCTTACTTTTCGTTCTATTTCGTGAATGTGCTCGTGGTTTGAGCTGCAAACAACCAGAAGCTTGCTGTGGGATAACTTCAGAATCCATTGTATTAGCTGTTATCTTACTTTTCATTCTTTTTCGTGAATGCGGTCGTTGTTGGAGCTGCGAACAACAAGAAGCTTGCTGTGGGATAACTTCAGAATCCGTTGTATTAGCTGTTATCTTACTTTTCGTTCTTTTTCTTGAATGTGGTTGTGGTTTGAGCTGCGAACAACAAGAAGCTTGCTGCGGGATAACTTCAGAATGGCTTGTATCAGCTGTCACCTTACTTTTTCGTGTTGGTAGACGTGATCGTGCTCTGGACTGTGACCAACTTGGGATTTCTGTATGAATCCTCTCCTTATCAGTCGCTGTGGTGAAAAATTGAGAAATCAGCTTTACAACTTTGAAATAACTAGCACAATGTTTATTTCCATGTTCTGGGAGGGGGAAGCAAGATTGCTCCTTCTCACTCGCTTTTTCTTTGATCAGGTAAAGTTAAATTTCATTCAATATGCATCCAGGGGATAAAACTGAGTACAAAAAAGATGTTAGCTCCTGTTCATCCTCAAATCATGTCTTCTTGTTTTTTTTAAGATAAGATACTCCAGTATAAAAACTCAGTGCTGTTTCCCAACCCCACAAATCCTAATATGGAAAAAACTGAGCAAACAGATATGTGACCTTCAAGGTTAGAATAAACAATATCACTGGTGAGTAGCTTAATCATTGTTCTGACAGCAACTAAAGAGCTAGACCCTCCCACATCAAAGGGGGCCTTGAGTACTCAAATGCGTATGAAGAAAGGACAATTATTTAGCACACTACCTAGTGAATGGGGCTCCACCCACCCCTACAAATGAACACCTCCTCCATGTAGAAGCTTCTTATCTTAGAAGTGGTTTGTTATCTAATACATTGGTTCCATTATTTTGATCTGTTACATCTCACCCCTCAGGTGATTTGTACTTATGTAGAAAAAGCATTTAACAGAAGCTTTATGTTAATTAGTATAGAACTCAGTGAATCTATGACAGCAGCAAGCAAACAGACAATACAAGGTGTTAATGTGCCAAGAATTCATCAGGGCTTGTTACCTTTGTCAAAAAAAGAAAAAAATTCATCAGGGCGAAAAAGTGCAAATACAAAATTGTAAGGACTAGAAATGTACCGTACCTAGAAAAAACATAGAATCTTACACCAGATATTGTAATTTAACCCTCACCAGATAAACTCCTTTTGCCCCGAACTTAAATCAAATGTAGGTCTTATTTAAGTGTTGATCTGAATTTGAAGAAGATTAATTTTACATCAAATCAAATAGACAACATGAAGCTTGTAGTCCAATTCTTGTTCGAGATAAAAATAACACAAGTCAGCAAGCTGATCAAACAATCTCTAAGAGATTGCAAGACATTGGTAGTACCAGAAGTCTGCAGTCCCTCATTTGATCTTTGGAGTTGAGGAACATTTTTAGACAATGAGCAGTTTTGATACAAATTCCGTGCTTCTCCGGGTACATGAATGCCTTTTAGCCTTTGATTTGCAGGAGCATGTATATCAGCTTGCTGATGATTCACAATTTCAGGGGCAGAAGATTCTACAACAAACCAAGACCTAGTAAACTTTGTGATTTCATACTAAAAATGAAGCATGCTACAAAGGCGCCCACTAACTTATTCTAAGCTAAATCCCCCCAAAATTGGACTACAATGTAGCAGTTTGCCATGACTTTGATTTGCATAATCAAGCCCTAGTTCGCTGTTCGCCATTAATGCAAAAAAAAAAAAAAAAAAAACACTTTAAAACTTGTGAGCAATTGAAGTTGGAGGTACCTGAAGGATTGTGAAGAAGGGAGTTGTCAGTGCACTTCATCCTCACTTCACGCTTCCGCTTTGACATTCTTCTCAACCCAACCATGCCAAAATATCTTGATACTTTAATGAACAAATTGCCCACCCTGTCAAATTACCTCTAATGCTTACTCAAAATACAACTAATTATATATATTAGGGAAAAGGGTCAAAAATATTCTTAAATTATGTGAAAATGAATAAAAATATTTTTTATTTATAGTTTTGTCCAAAAATATTCTTGTTGTCAATATTTTGATCCAAAAATATCCTTGTCATTGATATTTTGGTCCAAAAATGTCTTATTGTCACTAGGGGTGTTCACGGTTTGGATAAAAACCAATATACAAATGTATAACTCCCTAGGAATGTCAATTGCGCTCATATTCATTGCCATAGGAATTGGGTTCAAGCTTTTCCTAGCCCCTTCTCATCAATGGACTCCTAACGTATACGAAGGAGTGGTTCGTTCGAGAAATTTCTACCTCTCTATATATCTCTGAGATGTTTGGATTCTTCAAAACTCCATGGACATGCAGAAGAGAAATGATATCCCCACTCGGACCAAGATAGAACTTTTACTTGTTCAAATAATAATTAAGGTGAAGCGGGGTTAGGAACGACGAATCTCTTTATGATAAACAAATCCATTATGCAAGTTCGTTATTACGGGTAGTTCCTACAAAGGATCGGACTAATGACGTATACAGTACTTGAATTCTCGATGTAGATGCTACATAGTTGATTCTCATCCTTTAGAGACTACGAGTGTAATAAGAGCATCCGTCGACAATAGAATCACCCTAAGATGATCATTTCGTGGCTATTGAGAACGAACGAAATCATATGGTTCTATTTCTCAATCTTTCTTATTTGCTCCTATGAAACCAAGGTCAAAAAGATTGCAAAAATCAGTCATTCACAACCACTAATGAAAGATTCCTCGAAAAGTTAAGGATTAGTAGTCCTTTTTGGAAATCGAATGGATTCAGTCTTATACATACGTGAGGAAGGTAATCAAAAAAGAAAGAAAATGGGTTCTTCTTTCTTTAATCACTTAGGAGTCATGTGAGATGAAAGTCTCATGCACGGTTTTGAATGAGAGAAAGAAGTGAGGAATCCTCTTTTCGGCTCTGACTCTCCCACTCCAGTTGTTGCTTTTCTTTATGTTACTTCGAAAGTAGCTGCTTCAGCTTCAGTCGCTCGAATTTTCGATATTCCTTTTTATTTCTCATCAAACAAATGGCATCTTCTTCTAGAAATCCTAGCTATTCTTAGCATGATATTGGGAAATTTCATTGCTATTACTCAAACAAGCATGAAATGTATGTTTGCATATTCATCCATAGGCCAAATCAGATGTGTAATTATTGTAATACTTGTTGGAGACTCAAATGATGGATATGCAAGCATGATAACTTATATGTTGTTCTATATTTCCATGAATCTAGGAACTTTTGCTTGCATTTTATTATTTGGTCTACGTACCGGAAAAGTGAACCCTTCTAGATGTTACGACACTTGATTCTCGGATTGAATCTAAGATGAATGTTTGGTTTACGTTATAGAAGAAAGACATGTATATGTGATATTAGATATTGCCTAGTGCTAGTTATATATGAAATGGACTAAAGGATATTATTTTACTACTCTAGGGGTTCACTGGCAGAGTGAAAATTTGGAAAGTCCTTGCCGTAGAAACACCATTATCAGCAAGCGGTGGCCAACAAGGCCCCTTTTCTTAAGTCAAGTGGTTGAACACCCCTTTCCCTAAATATCTTGGGAAGCGAAAAGGACCCATTTTATTAACGGGATTTATCATGACTTTAGCAGCTTGGCTAGTCACTCGAGATTCAAGATTATTCCATTTTCTCATGTTAGCAATGTACAGTGGTTAAATTGGATTATTTTCCTATTAATACTGCATTGGACATGAAACTTGTGATTGGTCTACGGGCATAAGAGTTTTTTCCTTTATGTTCAGCGGAAATCACATGTTATACCATATTCTAATAAATACTTATTGATAGGTTCGAGAAAACTCTACTTGAATCCATTTAATTTTTTACTGACAAACCTGTGCTCGAAAATCAAAATATTTTGAGCACGAGTTTTTTTGGTCTAAGTGTATCTTGTCTTTACTACGAATTATTATCCTTGGTTAACAATAATTGTAGTTTTTTTTTATATTTGCGGATTTTTTAATTTTCTTTCTTCCCCATAAAGGAAATAGGGTAATTTGGTGGTATACCATATGTATATGTATTTTAGAACTCCTTCTAACAACTTATGCATTTTGTTATCATTTCCAATTAGATGATCCATTAATCCAACTAGTAGAAGATTATAAATGGGTCAATTTTTTAATTTCCATTGGAGATTAGGAATAGATGGACTTTCTATAGGACCCATTTTATTAACAGGATTTATCACAACTTTAGCGACTTAGCCAGCTACTCACTTTCATTGTCAAATAGGTTTTTCCTTCGTATACCTTCCTTACCTCGACCTAGTGAAGCACAACAAAACAAGGTAGTCTTCTTTTTCTGTATTCAACCAAGAAAAACCCCTCCACCTGGATTTGAATCCTAATATGATATATTAAATTATAATAATAATTCAATAATAATAAAAGGAATATACCAACATAAGATCTTCTAAATCTTGAGATGGGAATTCCAATACATTCTCTTCTATTTGATTACTTGTTCCATTCTAAATCACTAAGAAGAAAATAAAAATAAAGACCTCCTCACTCTATTTATAGAAATGGACCGAACTGTCTCACGACGTTCTAAACCCAGCTCACGTACCGCTTTAATGGGCGAACAGCCCAACCCTTGGAACATACTACCGCCCCAAGTGGCTTACTCCCATGGTTTAAGCTTTAGGCTCCATAGACGGAACTCTGTTTAGGTATTAGGGAAGAGAGGACACCACTCAGCACCGCTCTGTGGGGTGGGATTCAATCCAAATCGAAAAACCAAACCAAATCAATTAAGTAAACTGATTTTATTTGGGTTTGGTTTGATTTAGTTTTACTTTTTTAAAAAATCGATAGTGTTTGGTTTGGGTTTGGATTTCTTCGAAAAAACTTAACAAATAATCAAACCGAACCGATAAATTATATTCATATATTTTATAATCATGCATACACAATACATTATTCATAAAAATAAATTTTAAAGATTTAATATATGTTTTCATCAAATTTTACTTTTTAATTTACTTATGAAAGCATAAATGCTCAAGACAAGAAAGCTTATCTTATTGATTTCATGTATATGACTGTCTATGATAATTCTTGGTGGCACTAAAAATGTCTCTATCTTTTTCTTCTAAGCCAAAATGGTGAATTTTAAAACTTCTTTCACAGTAACTTTAGTGATTGAAAGCTCTATAATATTATTTGTTCTAACTATTTTTCATTTTGAATGAATCGTTATCACTTTTTCTGCATTTTAAATGTATCATTGCTTCTATTTTGTATATGGCTAATAACCGAATAACCGAACCAAACCAAATCGATAACAACCAAACTGATAAATGCATATTATAATTGGCTTGGTTTGGTTTTGAAAATTAAAAAAATCAAATTAAGTTGGTTTGCTTTTAGTTTTGACCAATAATCAACCCATGAACACCACTAATTGTCACTAAATTGATCAGAAATGTCTTTCTTTAAACAAGTATGTATTTTTGTTTTTTAAACATATTGTGTTCTGAATAAAAATATCATTTTTTTAAAGAATATTTTCTTATTTTGTTTCTTTTAAAATCACTTTAACTAATATAAATATACAATAATAATATTTCTTTTTGTAATCTCATTTTATCAATTAAAATAAAACATGATACCCTTGTAACAAATAATATATGTTATAATATAAGATCATAGTAAACCCAACATTAATTTTTATTTCGACAACAATAAAAATAGTAATTATAATAAAACAAAAAATATTTTTATTATTAATTTTTTTCTCGAATTGGAGTAGGATACATATTTTTAATTAAAAAATATTGTTAGAAAAATAATATGTTCAAAATATAAAATAAATAACAAAATTTATTTGAAAAAGGGAATTTTTGACCCATTAAATAATAATAAGGGTATTTTTGAACTAAAGCATTGACAACAAGGGCTTTTTGGGACCAAACTATAAATGAAGGGCATTGTTGTTCATTTCATATAGTTTAATGACACTTTTGACTCTTTTCCCCCTATTTACTATTATTTTAAATTTAAAAATAAAATAAAAGGCATAATACATAATATGCCATTTTACTTGGTTTCAACTGACAGTTATGCTATCTAACTTAGAGTATGCATAAATAAACACTTAAAGGTCGTTTGGTACAAAGATCAATGATGCAGAGATTAGTCATGCAAGAACTAGTAATACATTAATTATTTTTTATCAAGTGTTTGGTTAATTATTTCTCAACTAATCATGTGATTGGTATAAAATTTTACAAAAAAACTCTTTCTAATTATACCCTTGAATTATCATGGAATTTTCTATTTCATGTGATTGGATTAAGGTAGATAACTGTCGGAGTTTTTTTTTTGGGGGGGACCTTCTAATTAACTTGGAGAAGAACAATATTGTTGTCATGTTTACAACTTTCTCACTTGAATTATTTGAGAATAAATAATTATCATCTTAATGAATTGATTACTCTCAAAATGTCAATTTTTAGTTTAAGAAAGACAGAATGTCTACTTTTAAAATCGAAAAAATCGTAAACAATAATAAGATCGAATAAATCATCCTCATTTACACATAAAAATTGCAAGTTGTAGTTTTAAATGGAGATAATATCTTAAAAAGTTACTCAACTTTGAGAATTTATATAGCAAAGTCATTGAGCTTTGTTTTGTATAATAAAATCCCTCAATAAGGACTTTTATCAACAAAATCACTCAACCAAATTAATTATCAAAAAAAAAAATTAAATGATATATTTTTTTATATTATGTAAATATAAATCCACAAATAAATAAAATTTAAAAATTCAATATGACAATAAAATATTTCATAATATGTAAATATGAACCCAGAAATGAATAAAATTTGTAAGTTAATTTATTTAAAAAGATTATAAATATAAAACATAAAATCAAGGGAAAAAACTAATTAAAAGAATTTGAGGGGATTGAAGGATAGTTTAGTCACTTAGGGGGCTTATCCAAGGATTGTAATTAGTTATTCTTCCATTTTTTAGGAATAAAATAAGACCTTACATGAGGTATAACTAATTCACAGATTAAATTAAACTGAATAAAGTAACGAAATAATGGATTGGTTGGATTATCCAGGGTCTACTCTTAATCCAAGGACTGTTCTCATATAATACTGCCTACTAAATGGGTCCTTCGAGTTTGTTTGGTAGAGTGTATTAGCAAAAATAATGCATGCATTAACTTGATGTATTAGTAGGACCTTGTTTGGTACATTTTTCGTACTATGATAATTAATGGTTGCATTAGTTATGTTACTAATACCATGGATGTAACGCCCAGTAAAATTACCAAAATTCCTCTAGAGGGAGGATATGCACGTAAGGTATCTTCCAATGCTCGTATGGCAAATCCGAGGCTGGATTTGTGATCAGCATAAAAAATTGAGTGGGAAAATGTCTCGGTTAATTTTTAGAGTGACCCGATCAAAAGATAATTTTTCGATCCAAATCGCAAAACAGTGTTGGTGCGTGACAGGAGCGCGTTACGCCTCCATCACGGACTAATACTTATATTTTTCTGAAAATATTTTACGGGATTGAAAAAACTCGTTCAGAACTTTTTCTAAAAACACATTGTGTGCCACCAGTCCGCGTCGTTGACTGAATCTTTTTCGAGTTGAAAAATTCTAAATTATTATGAGGGGCATTCCGGTCAATTTTCCACCTCTCCTAAACTCTATACACGATCTAATAAGGTCATTTTGACGTAAAAAGTGGTCTAAAACCCTCATTCTAAGTCCTATATTTATAATCTAACAAGGCTAGGGCTTGAGGAAAGAGGAGAAGAGTTTGAGTTGAGAGTGAGGAGAAATCTTTGATGTGACGGATTGATAGTTGCATCCCAGGTATGTAAGCCTAAACAAAAAACACAGAATTATTCTCCCATGTGCCCCATAGATGGCCATAGATGAGTTGATGGTTTAAGAGTCTACATGCATGAATATTCGATGGTTTATCTTGAAAAATTCATATAATTTACATGTTTTCCTATGTCGATGATCTCATACTAATTGTTTTCTTGAATTGAACATTTTCATGAGAATTTACATAACCCTACATGGCTAATTTGAAAAGCATGCATAATGAACTTGAGAGTTGAGTCTAGAGCCTTGAGTTGAGATTTTTTATTGTGATGAAAGAATGATGATGAGTTGATAGAATATAATTGTCTTATGAGTCTCTATAAATAAACTCCACCGATGTGTCTATTCAGTTGCTTCCTAATGATTGTTCTAAATCTTGAGTCATTGATAAGATTAAATGATGAAAGGGTTAAAGTCCCTATGAGATTGATTGACGAAAGGGTTAGAATCCCTATGAGTTGAATGATGGCAGGGTTCGAGTCCCTATCAAATACTGATCGTTGACAGGGTTCGAGTCCCTATGAGATTGGTTGAGATGGAGTTTTATGTGCATTGAGTCATGGGAGGAGTATCGAGCACCGAAAGAGGGAGAGTTAGTCCGACTCAACTCGTCAAACTACGTCGCCAAACGTAGGTGAGGCTTAGGACCATCACATATATTATGGTTCCCTTGTGAGTAATAGTCTCTGAAATAATAACAGACTTATTGACGATTGACTCCATATTGGGTGAGCTGATATGGATTCAGAGAGTTCCTTACCTGGCAAGTTTGGAACTGTTGTGGCAACATCAGCGAGATTGTTGTACATTCACCGACTCATAAGTGATTGTTGTCGGATGAGAGAAACTCCCATAAATTTCCTACCTTGAGTACTCTGAGTTGAGATGAGATGAGATGGGAGGAGGTGAGCTCATTTGAGATGAGTCTGAGATGATTGATAAGTTTGAGTTGTTGACGGGTCACTTGTCTACTCTTTATTCTTGCATAGATACACATTTGACGATTTGATGATATTTGACAATTACTTTGAGTTCATGTTGTTTCCATATTATTCTATATATTTCTATTTCACCTAGCTATTTTACATACCGGTACATTCTAAGTATTGATGTCCCTTTTGGACTGCATTATTTTATGATGCAGAGGCAGGTACTAGAGATCGTCAACAGGCGCTCCGTTGAAGATTTGAGATTCGCAGCTAATTTAGTGAGCCTCCGCTACTCCGGAGGATCCTCTATGATAATTTCATCTTGCTTTAGAGTTAGATTTTGGACTATTCTTTTATCTTGATTTGGGTAGCCATAGGTCTGTCATTGGCACCACATAATTAGTAATGGAGACTTCATAGACGATGGTTGAATGTTGATATTGGGATTGTGAGCTAGCTCTTTCTACTAGCCTTCATTATTTTATATATTCTTTTAAGACTTTAGATGAGATGTGTCCACTACTTACATACATTTTCCGCTGTTTAGTAGAGTTTTATTTGATTGAACGATGTGATGAGGGTAAGTAATCCACTTAGGGACTAGCAATAGTCTCTAAAATCCGGCCACACCAAGGGTACCCTCCCGAGGCGTGACAAACTTGGTATCAGAGTTCAAAGTTTAAGTGTCTTAAGGAGTCTATGAAGCCGTGTCTGGTAGAGTCTTGCTTATGGGTGTGTTATCGACCATATTTCATAAGCAGGAGGCTATAGGAAATTAGGAATGGTTGCACTTTTCTTCTTATCCCATTTTTTTATGATAGAGTTAAACTCTATGAAAGCTCTTTTCTAATTCGTGGTCTACGCGTGCAGAAATGATAACATGCCTCCCAAAAGAGCCATTAGAGGAAAGGGACGTCCTGCCAGGAAAACTGTTAATCCACCTGAGCCTCAAGTACCCGAAGAGCTTGTGGACCAAGCTGTCCTTGTTGAACAACCCCCTCAAGACGAGGTCTCCACTGCTAAGCTATGCTGGGCTATTCAAGCTCTAGCCCAGGCTATCGCAGCACCTGTTGTGAGACAAGGAGCGGGTAGACCTGATTCTCATGACATCTCTAGAGTCCGAGAATTTCTGAGGATGAATCCGCTTGAGTTCCCGGGGTCTGCATCCACTGAAGATCCTGAGAACTACGTAGAGGAACTTGAGAATGTGTTCCAAGTGATGCATGTGGCTGATGTTGATAAGGTTGAGCTGGCTGCTTACCAACTCAAGGGTGTGGCCAGACTGTGGTTCGACCAGTGGAAGAAAGGTAGAAGGGATGATGCTCCATGTTTGACTTGGGCAGTGTTCGAGGAAGCCTTCTTGGGGCGTTTTTTCCATAGAGAGAAAAAAGAATCTAAGGTGAGAGAGTTCCTGAATCTGAAACAGGGCTCTATGACCGTGCAAGTGTATGGTTTAAAGTTCACGCAACTATCTCGCTATGCTCCGTACATGGTTGCTGACATGAGGGGAAGGATGGGGATGTATGTTGATGGGTTAAATAAAGGACCCAAGAGAGATAGCAGGGGAGTAATGCTTGTGTGTGATATGGACATCGGACGACTGATTACGCTTGTGAAACAAGATGATGAGGAGAGACATCATGACAAGGAAGAGTTCAAGCATAAGAAAGCTAAGACATCCAGCCATGAGGTTGGGAGGAAAGGTAATGGTAACCGATTCCAGCACCATCATCTGCTAGTGCACCTGTGCCTAGAGGCAGGTATGACCAGAGATATCAGAATGTTCGAACCCATGGATCCCAGTAACAAGCTTGTGTGGCTCAAGGTTCGCAGAGTAAGCCATCGTGTGATAAGTGTGGCAAAATGCACTTGGAGAGATGTCATGACGGGAATGATGTGTGTTATAGATATGGCCAAGCGGGTCACTACAAGAGGGATTGTCCAAGGCGGTTGACCAAGTACAGTCTACTACACCAGCCCCTCCCCCCCCCCCCCCCCCGGTTAGAGGAAACCAGAGGGCCACTACGTCAGGCGCAGGCGGAGCGACAAACCGTTTGTATGCCATGGCTAGTCGCCAAATCAGGAGAACTCCCAAGATGTTGTGATGGATATGATTTGAGTCTATACTTTTGATTGTTATGTTCTGATGGATCCAGGTGCCACAATGTAATTTATAATTCCTTATGTGGCTAGTAGATTTGATAGAACCCCCGAGAGTCTTCTTGACCCCTTTGATATTTCTACTCTAGTGGGTGAGTCTATTTGAGCTGAGAGAATCTATAGAGCTTGTGTAGTGTCCATCCATTATAGGGATACTCTTGTTGATTTGATTGAGTTGGAGATGGTTGATTTTGATGTGATTCTTGGCATGGATTGGCTTCACGCCTATTATGCCACTATTGATCGTAGATCCCGAACTGTTAAGTTTCAATTTCTTAACGAACCGGTTCTTGAGTGGAAGGGTGATTCGGTTGAACCTAGAGGAAAGTTTATCTCATATCTGAGAGCTAGAAAGTTGATTTCCAAAGGTTGTATCTATCACCTCGTGCGAGTTAAATTTGATGATGTTGAGTCCCCAACTCTTGAGTCAGTCCCGATTGTTAATGAGTTTTCAGAAGTATTTCCTAATGATCTGCCTGGATTCCCTCCTGATAGGGAGATTAACTTTGGGATTGATATTCTTCCCGACACCCAACATATTTCGATTCCACCTTTTAGGATGGCCCCCACTGAGTTGAAAGAGCAACTGAAAGATTTGCTAGAGAAGAGCTTTATTAGGCCAAGTGTTTCACCTTAGGGTGCTCCTGTCCTATTCGTGCAAAAGAAAGATGGGTCCCTTAGAATGTGTATCGACTACAAGAAACTGAACAAGGCCACGATAAAGAATAAATATCCTCTCCCAAGGATAGATGATTTGTTTGACTAACTTTAGGGCATCTCTTGTTTCTCCAAGATAGACCTTAGATCTGGCTACCACCAGTTGAAGGTGAGGGAATATGATATTCCAAAGACAGCCTTTAGGACTAGATATGGAAATTTTGAGTTCTCGGTTATGTCCTTTGGGTTGGCGAATGCACTTGCAGCCTTTATGGACTTGATGAATAGAGTATTTAGACAATATCTTGGTATGCTTATGATTGTTTTCATCGACGATATTTTAGTGTATTCGAGAAGTGAGGAGGAGCATGTTAACCACCTCAGAGTTGTCCTCCAAACTCTTAAGGACCATGAGTTGTATGCAAAATTCTCAAATTGTGAGTTCTATCTTAAGTCAGCGATTTTCCTAGGCCATGTTGTTTCCGGTGATGGTATTCGAGTGGACACCCAAAAGATTGAAGCGGTTAAGAACTACTTCCGATCGACCACTCCGACTGGCATTAGAAGTTTCTTGGGGTTGGCAGGCTACTACAGTAGATTTGTGGAGGGATTTTCTTCCCTATCCGTGCCCTTGACTAAATTGACTCAGAAAAAGGTCAAGTTTCAGTGGTCCAAGGAATGTGAGAAGAATTTCCAAGAGTTGAAAACGAGGTTGACTACTGCCACAGTCTTAACTTTACCCGATAGAACGAAGGACTTTGAAATTTACTATGATGCTTCGAGGGTTGGACTAGGATGTGTACTGATGCAGAGAGAGAAGGTGATAGCCTATCTTCCAAGCAACTCAAGGTTCATGAGAGGAACTATCCAACCAATGATCTCGAGTTGGTAGCAGTGGTATTTGCACTTAAAATATGGTGCCACTACTTGTATGGAGTGCATGTGGATGTGTTCATTGACCACAAGAGTCTGCAGTATGTTTTCAGTCAGAAAGAGCTCAACCTGCGGTAGAGGAGAAGGTTGGAGTTTCTCAAAGATTATGACATGAGCATACACTATCACCCAAGTAAGGCTAACGTTGTTGTTGACGCTCTTAGTAGGTTACCAATGGGTAGCACATCCCATGTGGAGGAAGGAAAGAAGGAGTTAGCAAAGGAAGTGCATCGATTGGCTCGATTGGGAGTTCAACTTGAGGAGAATGATGGAGGGGGAGTTAATGTCCATAATGGGACTGCTTCATCCTTAGTGGAAGAGGTGAAAGAAAAATAAGACCAAGATCCTGTCATACTCCAATTGAAGGAGGTTGTCCACAAACAGAAAGTGATGGTCTTCTCCAAAGGCGGAGATAGAGTGTTGAGGTACCAAAGTAGATTGTGTGTTCCAGATGTTGATGGCATTCGAGACAGAATCATGGCGGAAGCCCATAGCAATATATGTTCCATTCATCCTAGCTCTACCAAGATGTACCACAACTTGAGAGAGGTCTATTGGTGGAGTGGAATGAAGAGGGATATTGCTGAGTTTGTTTCTAAATGCCCAAATTGCTAACAAGTGAAGGTTGAGCATCAAAGGCTATATGGATTGGCTCAGAACTTTGAGATTCCGAAATGAAAGTGGGAGATGATTAGTACGGACTTTATTACTGGTGTATCAAGGTCTCGAAAGCAACATGATTCGATATGGGTGATTGTGGATAGGATGACTAAATCGACTTACTTCTTGGCAGGTAAGACAACAAACACTGCGGAGGAGTACGCCAAGTTATACATCCAGGAGATTGTGAGGTTACATGGGGTTCCCTTGTCCATCATCTCAGACGGAGGAGCTCAATTTACCTCTCAATTTTGGAGATAGTTCTAAAAAGGATTAGGTACTAAGGTGAACCTAAGCACAGGTTTTCATCCACAGACAGATGGTCAGGCAGAGCGTACAATTTAAACATTAGAGGATATGTTGAGAGCTTGTGTTCTTGATTTCAAGGGGAATTGGGATGATCACCTACCATTGATTGAATTTGCATATAACAATAGTTATCAAGCAAGCATTCAAATGGCTCCCTACAAAGCCTTGTATGGGAGGAGATGTAGATCACCAATTGAGTGGTTTGAGGTTGGAGAAGCAGAGTTGATTGGGCCTAATGTTGTCGACCAATCGATGGAGAAGGTCAAGGTCATTAGAGAGAGGTTAAAGACTGCCCAGAGTCGCCAAAAATCTTATACCAACCTGAGGAGAAGAGATTTTGAGTTCAAGGTAGATGATTGGGTGTATTTGAAAGTGTCACCTATGAAGGGTGTCCTAAGATTTGGGAAGAAAGAAAAGTTTAGTCCACGTTATGTTGGACCATATCAGATTGTAAAGAGGATTGGGAAGGTTGTTTACGAGTTAGAGTTGCCTTCCGAGTTAGATGGAGTCCATCTGGTATTTCATGTGTCGATGTTGAAGAAATGCTTGGGAGATCTTGCATTGGTGATCCCTATTTTAGCATTGTAGTGAAAGATAGCCTATCTTACGAAGAGGTTCCGGTTCAAATCCTTGATCATTAGATTTGTAAGTTGAGGAACAAAGAGATAGCCTCAGTCAAAGTCCTGTGGAGAAATTAATTCGTTGAGGAAGCCACATTGGAAGCTAAGAAAAAGATGAAGGCGAAATATCTGCATCTATTCATGCCAAATGATGAGAGTGTTGAAGGTAAATTTCTTACCCTTCACTAAATTGATGTATTTATTCTTGATGTGACTTTATATTCGTAATTCTGAGTAGTGTTGATTTAGGTCGAGGAAAAGTCGATAGTTTGATTGATTGAGTTGAGCGTTGAGATGAGTTTCGATTCTATTTGTGCCCTGATATCCACCTATGCTCCTCATTTGAGGATGAATGATCCCAAAGGTGAGATGATGTAACGTCCGGTAAAATTATCAAAATACCCCTAGAGGGAGGGTATGCACATAATGCATCTTCCAATGTTCGTATGAAAAATCCGAGGCCGAATTTATGATCGGCACAAAGTATTGAGTGGGAAAATGGTCTCGGTCAATTTTTAGAGCGACCCGATCAAAAGATAATTTTGTAATCCAAATCGCAAAACAGTGTTGGTGCGCGATAGGAGTACGTCGCCTCCATCGCGGACCAGCACTTATATTTTTCTGAAAATTTTTTACGGAAGTGAAAAAACTCGTTCAGAAACTTTTTCTAAAAATACACTGTGCGCGATCAGTCCGCGTCACGGACTAGGTATTTTCCGAGTTGAAATTTCTAAATTATTACGAGGGATTCCAATCAATCCCCCACCCCTCCTAAACTCTTTACATGATCTAATAAGATCATTTTGACATAAAAAGGGTCTAAAACCCCCCATTATAAGTCCTATTCGATAATCTAACAAGGCTAGGGCTTGAGGAAAGAGGAGAAGAGCTTGAGTTGAGAAATTTGAGGAGAAATCTTTGATGTGACGGATTGATGGTTGCATCCCAGGTATGTAAGGCTAAGCTAAGAACATGGGATTGTTCTCCCATGTGCCCCATAGATGGTCATAGATGAGTTAATGGTTTAAGAGTCTGTATGCATGAATATTCAATGGTTTGTCTTGAAAAATTGATTTACTTTACATGTTTTCCTATGTCGATAATCATCATACTAATTGTTTTCTTGAATTGAACATTTTCATGAGAATTTGCATAACCCTACATGACTAATTTAAAAGGCATGCATAATGATCTTGAGAATTGAGTCTAGAGCCTTGAGTTGAGATTTTTATTGTGATGAGAGAATGATGATGAGTTGATAGAGTTTGATTGTCTTACAAGTCTCTATAAATAAACTCTACCGATGTGTCTATTCAATTGCTTCCTAATGATTATTCTAAACCTTGAGTCATTGATGAGACTGATTGATGAAAGGGTTAAAGTCCCTATGAGATTGATTGATGAAAGGGTTAAAGTCGCTATGGGATTGATTGATGACAGAGTTAGAGTCCCTATGAGTTGAATGATGACAAGGTTCGAGTCTCTATCAAATACTAATTGTTGATGGAGTTCGAGTCCCTATGAGATTGGTTGAGATGGAGGTTTTATGAGCATTGAGTCATGGAAGGAGTATCGAGCATCAAAAGAGGGAAAGTTAGTCCAACTTAAACTCGTCAAACTATATCGCCAAACATAGGTGAGGCTTAGGACCATCACATATATTATGGTTCCCTCGTGAGTAATAGTCCCTGAAACAATAACGGACTTATTGACGATTAACTCCATATAAGGTGCGCTGATATGGTTTCGGATCGTTCCCTACCTGAAAAGTTTGGAACTACTGTGGCAACATCAGCGAGATTGTTGTACATTTACTAGCCATAAGTGATTGGTGTTGGATAAGAGAAACTCCAAAAATTTCCTACCTTGAGTACTATGAGATGAGATGAGATGAGAGGAGGTTAGCTCCTTTGAGATGAGTCCAAGACGATTGATGAGTTTGAGTTATTGACAGGTCACTTGTCTACTCTTTATTTTGCATAGATACACATTTGGCGATTTGATGATATTTGACAATTACTTTGAGTTCATGTTGTTTTCATATTATTCTACCTATTTTTGTTTCACTTAGCTATTTTACATACTAGTGCATTTCAAGTATTGATGTCCCTCTTGGAGTGCATTATTTTATGATGCAGAGGCAGGTGTTGGAGATCGTTAACAGGCGCTCCGTTGAAGATTTGAGATTTGCAGCTGACTTGGTGAGCCTCCCCTACTCCGGAGGATCCCCTATGATAATTTCATCTTGCTTTAAAGTTAGATTTTAGACTATTCTTTTATCTTGATTCGGGTAGCCATGGGTCTGTCATTGGCACCACATGATTAGTAATAGAGGCTTCATGGATGATGGTTGAACGTTGATGTTGAGATTGTGATCTAGCTCTTTTTACTAGCCTTCATTATTTTATATATTCTTTTGAGACTTTAGATGAGATGTGTCCACTACTTACTTATATTTTTCTCTATTTAGTAGAGTTTTATTTTATTGAACAATGTGATAAGGTTAAGTGGTTCCCTTGGGGACTAACAATAGTCTTTAGGTGTCGGTCATGTCAAGGGTACCCTCTCGGGGCGTGACAATGGATTTCTAGGTATTAATAATGCAATGCTTTTAATGCATGCATTAGCATGTTTAAAGACTCAATTGCTCCTCTGTAATGAACTTAACAGTCATTTTTCAAAAGTGCTTGAAAAATTATTGTCTTGTCCCTTCCCCTAGTGGCCCCGAGGCTTAAGTAGTTCATTCGTGAGGTTGGTTTTGGCATTTTATTCAAAAATTGAAAGATGTGGTACTTTTTGAATTATGAAAGCTCAAGTGTTTTAAAAGTTAGTTTTGGTACCATTTGGAGTTTCGGGTCTCAAAATAGAATTCTGACAGTTCTATCAGTTTTGAAATGTCGAAATTAGTCTATACGTGCCTTCGTTTTCAGATTTGAGGTCCGAAGCTAAAAGTTTAGTTAAAAACTAAAAAAGGCTTGACCTAGTGAATTATTATAATGTGGGTATGGATAGATTCCTTATGATATTATATTATATTTTTGATAGTGAGCTACCATTTTGGGAGTTGATTTTGTGATTTATTCATCCGGTTAAAGTGTTTGTGTGCGGTTCAGCCTTGAGGTAGATTTGACTAATCTTTCTTAGAATTGGGGTTGGATAATTGTATATTCATATGTGTTAGATTACAAGATGACATAGTGACATATTGGGTTGGGTGTAATATTATGATATCCATGAAATAGTTATATTTGTTAGCATACTTATTCGTGAAATTGATTTATACATATGATTATGACCTTTCTATTTCTTAACTGATACTATTGAGATACTCGTGGAATAAATTGAGAACTATGATGAAAGAGATTTATATTGAGGCATGTCATATCGAGGAAATGAGCTTTTAAGTTGAACTATAACTTGTGTCATATTTGTGAGGATTAAAAAGAGAAACCTTTTTACGATTGAGCTATAGAGACTTTATCACTAATATATATATGTGTATGAACTTTAAATTATTTATAGAATTTACTTATACTCACTCTCATGCATCTGTATTGTGGAGACTTGTTGTGGTAAAGTGCCATTTTTAAAGAAAATATGTCATCTTTAAAAATCCTTGTCCACGCGTGAGTGTCAAGGCGATAGATATATTAAGACTGTGTGTGATTTATATGATCTGCGAGATCCACCGGGTCTTCTCAGTCTCGAGTCGTACTAGACAGAGGTGTATACCACAAGTTGTGCAATAATATTGATTTCACCAGCATCATTCATGCATTGCATTACATACATTGTACCTACTGTACTGCTTGATTTTACCTTACTTGTTGTTTCTGAAACTATGTGTGTACTTTTATTCGCGCCATTCTATATAGGTTGGCAGCACGATACTGGACTAGGTTTTCCTATATGTAAGTGGAAGCATTCCTAATTTATTACATAGTTTACTTAATTTCTAATGTTCAGTATGTCAAACCTGTTGGGCACATATCATTTGTGCTCACTCTTACATCCCCCCCCCCCCTCCAGAATTAGGTTAGGTCTTCCCTCAAGGTAGTTGATTGATCGTGCAGTTGGCCCTTCTCTGATCTAGTAGTGAGACTCAGGGCTCCGAGTTTCCATTAGATGTTATCCTTAATTTTGTAGTCTCTATTTACTTATCCGAGACTAAGATGTACCTATTAAATCCAGTGTTATAATAGATGCTCGAAACTTTGACACTAGATTTGAGAATATGGATTGTCTTTTGTGACTTTAGCTGCTTATCTACTTATTTGCCTAGATTATCTTCTTTTGGATTTACTTTTATTATTTAGTCGAGTTTTCAGTCTCTCTTACTTATGACCCTATTTTTGGATCGTGAAAAAGTTGGTATTAGAGCTCTAGGTTTGTAGGTCTCACGAGTTAAAGAGTAGGGTGTCTAGTAGAATCTCGCAGATTAGTAGGTAGACATCTGTATCTATCTTGGAAAGGCTATAGGGGTACTTGTTAGGATGAACTTCTTTTGTTGGTTCCTTCAGTACATTTCTCTCATATCAAAATATTTGAATACCTCTAATCCACTCTTTCTATATTGTAACACCCCATAATTCCTTCGAGCTAACCTGGAGTGGATGTATATAGGATGCTGAGAAAAGACTGAGAAAAATTACAGGAGAAGATTCACGAAGGCCACTTATGACTCGTAGAATAGGTCTCGTAAACCCTCCCGATGACTTGGTGAAATTTCCTAAGTCTGAGGTCTATATATGAGACAGTATATGACCCATAAAATATTCTACGGCTCATAGACGAGGTTTCATGATAAATTCCAGTAACTCAAAATTCAGAACCCTTTATTTATGAGAGTTAGTTTACGATCCGTAAAACATTTTATAGCTTGTAGAAGAGGTCTCATGTCAATTTTTAGTAACTCATATTTTCAGACTTCTCATTCATGGGAGGGTGTCTACGGTCCGTAGAATGCTCTACGACCCGTAGACGGGGACTCGTTGACTCAGACGATAATTTTTAAGAGGGGTATTTTTGTCCATTCCAATCCCTACTTAATTAAATCCTTTGACGTTTTAGGCTTAAATAAAGCTTTAAAACAGAACCCTAGGTGTATTATTCACCATTATTCACATTTAAGGGTTTCTTGAGAGCACTAGAGGAAAAAGAAGAGTGTGGGTTCTAATTCAAGCACAAGGATCTACAAGAGTTTGATTGTACTTTTTTCTCTCAGGTATGTAAGGCTACCTAAAGCATTGGATTATGTTCATCCACGCGCCCCTTCGTCTCCTTGAGATAAGATTATGAGAATTAATTACGTATCCTCAATCTTGTGAATCTTGAGTCCCAAATTCTTGTACATGTCTGAGTATCATGAATATATTTGAGTTAAACTATGAATTTCATCATTATTACTATGAAATATGAATGTATGTCGAATTGTCCAGGCCCGATTTCTCGAACCCTGATGGCGTCTACTAACCCCATGTAGACAAGCCAAAATCCTACGGCCCGTAGCATACGCGGTGGGCCATACAACACTCACAATAATAATAATAAATAAAGGAGGAATAAATAAGAAATGTAGAAGCAAATCATGACATAAGTAGATACAAAAGCTAAATCCCGACCCAAGAATAGTGATGTGGCAAAAACAGGAGCTAATTAAATACAGTATCCAAAAGAGACCCAGACATATACAGATGATCAGACTGAATATAAATGGGTCTAAAGTCTGTCAAGAGATAAATGACAGAATAAACAACTCCTGAATAAAGGACTCGATCAGCGGGGCGGCAGGCTCACCGGATCCTCCCAAAATGTGACTCCTCAGTCCGCACGATCGCGATGCCTACGCTGACCCACACCTGGCTCTCCACCACGAGAAGGCACAACAAGTGTAGCATGAGTACCACAATAAAGTGATACCCAGTAGGCTAGGCCGACTAGGATCAATAAATATAACATAATAATAACGAGGTAAGTAAAACAGGCAATATCAGTGAGAAAACAAATACCAACATGACATAATGTAAATACCCAATGGACAATAATAGTAACAAACTTGGGCACCCCTATCCCGAATAATAAGAAAATCTCGAAGTCACCGCTAGGCAAATAATACCATACCTCTCTCACAGCCCGAACCAATATAGTATCGAATACCGAAACACAGGAATAATAAGCAAGTAAGTAAGTAAATGTGGAAAGTAAAAACGAATATAACAAGCAAAACTTACCTGGCGTCCCATACCATCGACAAGTACAAACAGTCAATGCAAAACCCACCGTGACTTCCCCCGTAAGCCCGGTGGACACAACAAGAATATAAGCAAGGAAATGGGGGCAGAAATTAAGTAAGTAGAACCAAATCCGTCAACTAAAACAACACCCGCTCGAGCGAAACACCCACCCCTAGGATGACGCGAGCCACAATCCATATAAACCAACCTCTATGGCAATATGCACGAACATGCTCAGTGTAGGTCGACCTCTACGACGACACGAGGAAAGGCTTAGCATAGCTCAATCTCTATGAAAAATGCGAGCTAAGTAGGACGTGGCGTCAACCGCTATGACCGCTATACAAAACAACATCAACAACATATCTCAAAAATATTGGAATCCTACTACTAAGGATCTCATGATGCAACTCTCACAATAGATTATATCCACACATCCCATACTCTACGTACCCCCCCTACGGCACCACAAGCCTACCGGACACAACTCAAATCGTCCCGTTTACGTCCCACGACGGGACCCCAAGTTCACTAGTGAGGGGTAACAATATAAATGAGGTCAAATCAACCTAAAGATCAATCCATTCACTAGCCACTATCATATTACATTTATTCAAACCAGTCTCACATTTGCTACGAGGTAAACCGAGCCTACCTGGGCGCCGACGATAGCCAAAATGAGCAAGAATAGCCCCAACGTTGCAAACCGGCTCACAAATCAACGAATACCTATCAAATATATATTCTAGACATCAATAGGAGCGTTTTGATACCCATATTGCAATACAAAAATTGCCGGGTCAAGCGGGCCTAAAAATGAGCCCTCGAGTCCGAAGCTCCGAAAAATATTTCGAACACACCGGGTCGTCCCTCATGATTTATGGGACTCATGGTTCGAATTTGAGCTCCAACGGACCACCAAAAGGTCCCCAAACGCTCAAATTACACAAACTAATTAGCGCAAATTGACAATACGGCGTTCAAAAATTTCGAGACTTACCCGCGGTGATCACCCTAGCTCCAAGACCAACAATCAATCCTCAAACACCCAAGAAGCTAGCAAAAATCATTGGGTTTAATTATAGTTAGTAAACACCCCCAAAATCACTAAAAACGAGCTAAGGGCGAAGAAATTACCTTAATAGCGCGATAACAATCGACCCCACACGTTCCAATATCAACATCCACGAATTTTCACTCAAAATCCACCAAGAAATCGCCACCCTAACCCTTATGTTCTTTCAAAAAATGAGATAATGAGACATGGGGGCTAAGGGGCTGTTTTGGAGGATTAAATAAGTTGGGCCCAATTGTTTACCCTTATTAATTAAAAAAGACACATATGGTATAAAGGAATCAGCAGCCCAAGTGGCCTTAGGCCAAACTATCCTCTAACATGGGCCAGGTTCGAACCCCACTAGCAGCGCCCCTTTATACTTATTTCGAAACTCAAACGGAGTCCGATTTTAACAAACTTTATATGCACTTATATGTTTTTCGACGTTCCGGATCCAACGGAACCATCTGTTTTTTCATACGACGCTCTGATATGGCTGAAATAGCAGAAAGACAGCAGCTGAAAATAGCTTTTTATCAATTTTCTTGGAATTCCGTCGGTTATTTCAAAACTCAAACGGAGTCCGATTTTAACAAACTTTATATGCACTTATATGTTTTTTGACGTTTTGGATCCAACGGAACCATCTGTTTTTTCATACGACGCTCCGATATGGCTGAAATAGCAAAAAGACAGCAGCTGGAAACAGCTTTTTATCAATTTTCTTGGAATTCCGTCGGTTATTTTAAAACTCAAACGGAGTCCGATTTTAACAAACTTTATATGCACTTATATGTTTTTCGACGTTTCGGACCCAACGAAATCGACGAAAGCGCGATCGGAGGTCGTTTGCTCAAAAAGAGTCATTGAGTTCCTTTAACGAATAAGGAACTCGGGGGGCCAAAATCACAACGAAAACCCCGGGAATCGAAATGACACCGCCCCTAGCCTAAAATCATCATTTAAAACTGTTAGGAATGGATGGAAATGCAATAGGACGCACTGTTTGACAGGAAATGCAATATGGCTCCACTTTTATCGGTAAACTTCAAAACTTACAAAATCGAGCCTAAAATCAAGCCGAACTCATCCGGAAGCAAACCAATAGTCTATCTTGACTATTTTCGACGTTACAGAGCTAATGGAAGTGATAAAAATGGGTTTTGATGCTCCGATCAATAAGTGGTCCCTTTTTGGGCCATTTCCTTAAGAACTAAATTTTCATATTTTAGCTCAAAATCTTCCGTGAGGTTCCAGGAACCAAACCGAGACTTCACCTAAGTCATATTGGATATTTCGGAGCTAACGGAACTGTCAGAGCTCGATTCTGACATCGTTTGCTAAGATTTCACTTTTTGGTGCACTTAACTTAAGCTTAAGTTCCAAAAATGAGGAAAATGAGATATTTATGAATTTAGTCACCGGGGCACCGGACTACCGGTCCTAGCAGGTCGTATATGACCTAGGGTAACTGTATATACGCTCTAAATATGAAAAAAATACATGAAAAATATAATTTTGGTCATACGGGTCATCACACGAATGCTTGATACCCTAACCCTAAACTTAGTATTTTCTTTGCTTACTAAATTGAAATTATGAACCAAACCTTCTAAACCAAGTAAGTTGAACCTGAAGTATGTTTCCTTGTTTCCTATATGCATGTAATGAATATCTATTATATCTTATATGCTGAGCATGGATGATATGATGTCTCTTGACTATAATTCGTGAGGGTCTTGCATGATGTGCGTCAGAGTTTTGAGTTGAATTGCATGAATCATGGTCCTAAGTTATTGAGTTGTTAAAAAAAATTGAGTTGAGTTACTGATAACTGAGTTGAGCTTGAGTAAATTTCATGAAATGTTGAAGTCTTGGAAGGAGTATTGAGCACCAAGTTGGGTGATTGGGGAGCACCTGAGAACTACGTTGCTCGCGTAGGATAGTCGTACAGTTAACTCTGGCAGCTCACGTCCCAATAGATGGACATTCTCTTTGGATCCAAGGGAGAGAGGTAGAGGTTGATGTCCTATTCCTTGGCAAGTTTAGGATGGGCGTGGCAATGACGTCGTTTCATTGTACATCACCAAAGCTCATGGTGGGGTGGAGCGGTATGTTGGTTAGAGAAACTTCCAATCAACACTTGAGTTTACCTATCATGATTTTCGAACTAAGTTGCATTACATATTAAGTCTAGTCCTGATTTCAAACTTTAACTTGCATCAATTACTTGAGTTGAGTTATGAGATGAGGAGTTGATTCGTTTGATTGAGTCTGACCCTTAATTATTTTTTGAGCTATTTTACACACCATACATTCCACGCACTGATACCACTCGATGTTGCATCATTTCATAATGTAGATATTGGTGACAGAGGACTTCAGCAGGTGCACCGTTGAGGTTCAGAGTTCTTGAGTTCCAGATTTTGTGAGCCCTCCTTGCCATTCGGAGAAGCCTTATTCATTTCGCTAGTATTTCTATTTTCTTTAAGTTGGGTAGCCATGGCTTGTCATGGTACCATCGAGACGTTTAGAGTAGAGGCTTCATAGACCTTGAGCAGAGTATTGTTGAGTATTTCATTTTCTAGACTTGATGTATTTTGGAGACTAATTATGAGATCTTTATCTTTCCTTTAATGCTTGTATTGAGTATTTCTTCCGTTGTAGAGTAAGATGTGACAATGAGGTCAGGTGGTTATCTTGAGGAATTAGCAATGGTTCTTTAAGTGTCGGCCATACCAAGGGTACTCGCCCGAGGTGTGACAAACTTGGGATCAAAGCACAGTGGTCCAATTGTATAAGAATAAGGGTAATATTTAAAACTGTAACAATTACAGGGGTATCAAGTTATTAAGTCACACTATGAAGGTCTGGGAGAGAGTGGTGGAGATGAGGATGAGAAAAGTAGTGTCTATCTCAGAGAATCAATTCAGATTCATGCCAGACGGTTGACTACTGAAGCAATTCACCTTGTTCGGAGATTAGCGGAGAAATATAGGGAAAGAAAAAAGGACCTTCATATGGTGTTCATTGATCTTGAAAAGGCCTATGACAAAGTTCTGAGGGATGTCCTATGGAGGTGTCTAGAGGGGAAAGGTTTCCCAATGGCATATATTAGGGTGATAAAGGACATGTACAACGGAGCCAAAACTCAAGTAAGAACAGTGGGAGGAAACTCAGAGTATTTTCCTGTTGAGATGGGACTTTATCAAGGATCTGTGTTGAGCCCTTTTCTATTTTCCCTGGTGATGGACGTGGTCTATCCAGGAGGAGGTCCCTTGGTGTATTCTATTTGCAGATGACATAGTATTGATTGATGAGACCCGAACTAAAGTTAATGATAGATTGGAGGTTTGAAGACACGTTTTGGAATCCAAAAGATTCAAATTGAGTAGAACCAAAATAGAATACATAGACTGTAATTTTAGTATTGCGAGGGATGAAGCAGACACTGATGTGAGGCTTGCCACTCAATCTATCCTCAAGAGAGATAACTTTAAGTATCTTGGTTCCATCATCTAAAGTAGTGGCTATATCGATGATAATGTCACACACCGTGTTGGGGCAGCATGGACGAAATGGAGGCTTGCCTCAGGAGTATTGTGTGATAAAAAGATACCACCTAAGCTCAAAGGCAAGTTTTTCAGAATGGTGGTTAGACCATCTTTTCTATATGGGGTGATGTGTTGGCCTATTAAAAATTCACATGTTCAGAAGATGCAGATTACGGAGATTAGGATGTTGAAGTGGATGTGTGGACATACCAGGAGTGATAGGATTAGGAATGAGATCATCCGGGAGAAGCTAGAGGTCGCTTCTGTGGCTGACAAGATGAGGAAAGCGGGACTGCGTTGGATTGGACATGTGTAGAGCAGGAGTATCGATGCTCCTATTAAGAGGTGCGAGAGGTTGGATTTAGGGGATACACGGAGGGGTAGAGGTAGGCCGAAGAAGTATTGGGGGGGAGGTGATCAGATAAAATGTGACGAAACTTCACCTCACCAAGGACATGGCTTCATAAAGAAAAGAATGGAGGTTGCGTATTAGAGTAGACGACAAATAGGTTAGTAGGAGTAGTGATGTCTTCACATCGTATGTTGCCATTATATTTGTTTACCTTTAGCATATTTACATTGTCTTTATATCTTGTGTTGTCAGTTTTCGTTTTGTTATGTTAAATTTATTGTATTTGCATACTATCATGTGTTTTCCCTGTCCTTTCCTTTTTTTTTATATCTAGTGTATTCTGCTTTTGGATTTTTGACTCGAGGATTCCCAGAAAATAGCATCTCTACCTCTATGAGTTAGTGCTGAGGTATGCGTACATTTCATCCTCCCTAGACCCACTTGTGAGATTCCACTGAATATGTTATTATTATTGTAAAACTTTGTTTTAACAAAAGCTGAAGCGGCAATTTTTGTTTTTGTAAAAACTTAAAGCGCCAATTTCTTTTTCTTTTTTTAAATCTCAACTTGCCCAAGTCCTCTTCAAAGCGCTTCTTTTTCACCTAAGCTCATCAGCTCCGGGAACACTCCAACAAACCTTCGAGAATCTGCAGGCCCACTTCACCAATTTCCTTCAAACCACTATACCCAAACTCAACACCCTTAATTCTTGTCCAAATTCACCCCCATGGGCTAAAATTGGCGTAAAAAAGCAACCTTTATCTACTGAAACCATCGAAGAGCGTTTGGGTGGAGTACTTGTTTATGACCTTGGCAATGTTTCTCAAGAATTCGTGTTGGTTTCGGATGTTAGTATTGGAAAAACTCTAGGATTGATTTGCTTTAGTGAAGCACTTCGTCAGCAGATGGAATGGATGAACCCCTCCATGCGAAACGGCTCTCGGGTTGTTCCTGTTGCTCTCAACAAGGTTAGCTTCAATTTGCCATTGTTGTGTACTGGGATATGCTTATTGTGTTAAGTTTTGGCTATGCTTGACTAACTGTTTGTTGGGTAAAGGATGGGAAACGAACAGTGAAATCTTAGCTGGTCAAAGTATTCCCGCTATTTTTCTTGTAGTGTGTCAATAACAAGTACATGGACTATTTATTTATTTTTCTTTTACAAATATTTATTGAGCATGATTGACATGCAACGCCAAATTTGCTTTTTATTCAATTGTGTGTCCTAATGATTTATGAGGAAGGTGATACCAATTAATGAAACAGGTGAAAAAAAAAAAAGAAATGAGTGAGGGAGTAGGTATTCAATGAAATAATTGAAGCACAAATAAATTAATTTGATAGGGTGTATAATGTTAAATAGAATGGATTAATAATGCTTGCATTAATTATAAAGAGATTTTTTATGCATTGTTTGATTTGGTGTATTAAAAATAATATGCATTTTATAAAATTTACAAAAACACCTTCCACAATATGATGGAAAAGATGTAAAAAAAATTAATATAAAATGC
Source organism: Solanum rostratum (assembly GCA_029948455.1). NCBI lineage: Eukaryota > Viridiplantae > Streptophyta > Magnoliopsida > Solanales > Solanaceae > Solanum > Solanum rostratum. The sequence goes on along the minus strand of CM057056.1, from coordinate 28,308,641 downwards.
ATTAGTTATATATAACATAAAAATAATGTACCAAACAAAGTACTATTAATGTATACATTATTTTTACTAATATACTCTCCAAATGATCTCTTTAGTGTGAAAAATTATAGAATAGATATGTTGATGAAACTAGTAAATGCGCCCAGTAAAACAATTAAAGTTTATATAAACTGGTTATTGACCAAAGTTTACCTATTGGGAAATAGCAAGTACCATATGAAATAATTGACGAATAAAAACTTATGTACATACAATATTTATATCTATAAATCTTGTCAATTTATTAATAATTAATTAATTCAATAAAGTAAGAACATGACTTAATTAATTGATCATAATCAAGTGAAAAGAATTTATATATAAATGTAATTATGTCTATTAATTAGCTGTAAATACGAATTCAAACTTTTTCCTAGTTAAGGTAGTGGGTGCTTTAAATTTTTCAATATAAAGTCGATCGTTCATTAGTACAAGTGTAAAGGTCAATAGAATACAATTGTGAAAAAAAATAATAAAGAGAAAGTTATGTTTAATATTAATATTAGAAAAGAAGATTTTGAATCACCAATTATAATATACTCAATGACTTTTTATATTTTTTAATTTAAATAAGTAATAATAACATTAATTACACTTGCGAATATCTTATCTTTTACCCAATAAATTGAACAATCTTATAAATATTTAAAAATTACTTGTTACATAGTTTGGATGAAAAATTTCATAAAGGAAAAATGGGCATTAATTAAAAAAAATTGTAATTAAAATAAATAAATTGTTAATTATAAACAACACCCGCTTACTAATTAATAAGCCAAATCCAAGGGGTGTGCTTATTTATTAATTATATACATTTTGCAGACAGATTGTTATTTTTGGCAGTATGTGGTTCCGCCCTTGAAAACAAGTTAGACGAGTAAATGGATCTCAAAATATTTTAGTTTTTGACAAACGCAGCTGAGAATGAATTTTCTATGGAAATTATTTTCTTCTTGTTATTGAAATACTTTTAATACTTAAATAGTTTTTGGATGAATTTTCTTTGAAAATGATTTTTTTTTCTTTTATTATTAAAATATTTTAAAATTAGTCAAATAGATTTTTTTTTCTTTCTTGTAATTTTAATGTTTTGTGACCCAAAACGCCAAATGAATAGGTTAATTAACTACATTGATAAGTGTATTATACTCTCGTTAAATTTTGGGTCATCGTTAAAAATGTGTCTAATATGACAATTTTTAAAGAAATTGAGTGTTCAATCGAAACAACGGTAACACATTGTTTGAATGGTTGTCACCGATCATAGAATATTGTATATATTGTTACATTAGAATATAATATTTGTTTTTTATTTTGATTTTATTATATTGAATTATTTTAATATGTCGTTAGATAATGACAAAAAGTTATATTTTATGTAATAATTAATTTGGTGTGATTGTACTATTATTTTAATATTTTTTCTTATTTTATCTTTAATTATTTTATTTTATTCTTTACATTACCTTCTTATAATATCAATATCCGTACCTTATTTTTTGACGGAAATGAAGAGAACAAGAAATGTGAAGAAAAATATTCTTTCTCTGATGTCATCTGTACAAATTACTCCTATTTATACATCTTTATGTAAAGAAAAGAAATAGAAAAGAAAATTTGTATAACACTTGTCTAATTTCTATTTGTCTATATTTAACAAGAAATAACAAATTATATTATTTTGTGTCCTACCCATATGACCTTACAACTTTGCATTTATGTAGCTGGATGGTGTAGATCATTGCCATTACATATTTGATCAAGTAGTCTTTAATTTGACACTTGACTTTCCTCTTTAAATATTGAGATGAAATTCCTAATTCCAGACATAGACTTAGGCTTCGTCTTCTCATAAAATTCTTTTGTTTTTCTTTTCTTCACTTCGTTTGTTCTTTCTTTCATTTCATCTTTTATATTTCTTCGTTGAACAATCTGTGTTAGGTTTTGCACACCCTATGGATTTGCCTAATCGTTGGAACAGGTTAGCCGACGTGTTTCAATGATGCAGAAACAGACTGGAACGCAGCAATTTTACGTGGAAAACCCCCGGCTCAAGAAGGGTGAAAAACCACGACCTGTACTCTACAGGATTTAACTTCAACTTCACGACTTCAAAAGAGCCTTCAACAAACGATTACAATTCCTAGTAATCTAAACTTCAAAACAACTTCCTAACTTCACATAAACCTCCCTAGGCTTATGTTACCAACGTCTTCGAGTTGCCCCCAACTTGAAGACTAGAATCTAATCTCAGTTATAGACTCTGAGAGATTACACAATTGTTCAGAATTACAAAGAGAAAACAAAACTGCCTAAGCTCTATGCTATGTCGCCACGTTTCTCTTCTTCTTCTTCTCTCCTTTTCTTTGTGTCTGAATCTCTCTTTTTCTCTCTACTTCTTTCTTTTTCTTGCACCAGCTTTTTGTTGTCATGTCCTCTAGCTTTATAGTTGCTGATTGGAGATTTAATTGCTCTCCATCTCTTTAAGGATAACACCAATTATTAGTGGAATCCTTTTTCCTTTAGAACTCCTTCTTCTAATCAACCTTCTCCTTTTTTTTCTCCTTCTTTTTCTCCTTCTTTTATGCATCTTGTTAGAGTTGAACTTGGAGTAGTATTCCTTTTTATATGCCTTATTTCCAGCACCCTTTATTCCATTTTTATTGTGTGCAGCGTGTGCAGTTTTGCCACAGAAACAGTACGTTGAAAGAACCAGGTAGTCCAACCTGTTTCATTATCTTTTGTCAGCCATCAAAACCTTACTGCTCCAACAAATTCCCCCTTTTTGATGATGACAAACTTTCTGAGTGTCAGGTCTATTCATCTTTTCTGATTTATTTTCAGCTTTCCATAGTTCCCCCTGACTGTGTGCCCTCTGCTTGTCCAGTGGATAGACCAGGTAGCCTGACTTGTTCCTCCGATCCAGCTTTCCATAGTTCCCCCTGACTGTGTGCCCTCTGCTTGTCCAGTGGATGGACCAGGTAGAGTGACTTGTTCCTCTGATCCAGCGCATAGTCATCCTGTCCTCCCTCTTTTTAAAAGGTGCAAGTGAAAGAAACTTGTACTTATAACCAGTCATGTGTCTTGAGCAAGCGTTATCCATGTACCAATGCTTGCTTTCTTTCACTGCAACCTGTAAGACAGATCAAGGGTTAGTTTTAGGAACCCAGACTAGCTTGGGTCCTTTCCAGTTGTAAAACGGATGAATGAGATCCCTTCTTGCCCAAGTAGGCAACATGTTCCTTGACCTGTTTCTTTTATTATCTTCATGCCTCCTTTTGTGCACATGATATGTGTTTCTACTCCTAACATTGTTTGCAATTGGACACTCAGTAGTTGGATGTCCAATTTTTCCACAGAGGTAGCACAAATCAGTAGTAGTAACATTCTCCTGAAAGAACCCTATTCCAGCTTTCTCATTGTGACTCCTGCTTCCTAGATGGTTCACTATTCTTGATGACTGAGTCCATCTTTTTGCCTTTTCTAAATCCAGTTTTAAAATGGAGTTTTCCTGGGTCAATTTTTTCACTTTTTCTTTCTCACAAAAAAACTCAATTTTGCATTCTTTCAACTCAGTTTCTACCTTCTGAAGCTCTTCACTCATCGTACTTTCACCCTTATCAGCAAGGGTTAACTTTTGGATTTCTGACTTTAGGTTCAACACAAGTGAATCAAGTTGTTTAACCTGTTTCTTCAACTTGTCATTTATTTCTTTTGCTTTATCCAGGCAGTTTTTTATCTCAAGATTTTCAAATTTTTGATCTGAAAAATCTTTAATTAGTTGATCCTTTCCATTTGCTACTTCTTCAAAATCGTCTATCAATCCATTCATTAGCAAGATTAGCTTCCTTTTTGAAAAGAGATGCAACTTTTCTTTCAATTCAGAAATACTTACCTCAGATCTATCATCTTCTTCTAGATCTAAATCTCCAGCAGCCATGAACGCAGTTTCATCAATCTCCTCTGTATCAGAATCTTCCAATCCCGATCCCCACGCGGCCATCATAGCATAGGTTTCCTTTTCCTTTTGCTTAGCAGCTTTCTCTTTAAGTTCTTTCTCAGCCCTTTCTTTTCTCCACTCAATTTCCCACTGGGGACATTGTTTGATATGGTGATCAGTCTTTCCACACTTGTAGCATCCAGAGTTGTTTCTGTCATTGGACCACTTTTTGTTACCTGTTTCATCAACTCCCCTCCTGTTACCTGTTTCTCTCTTGTCCTTGCCTTTCTTTTTCATGAATTTTTTAAAATGTTTTGCTAGAAAAGCCATCTGATCTTCATCCAAGTCTGACCCTTCATCATCTGAGGCTGCTTTGAGAGCGAGTGATTTTTCATACATTCCCACTTCTTCCTTTTGCTCTTCCATGTTCATCTCATATGTTCTGAGATTTCCAACCAGCTCATTCAATGTCATGGTTTCAATATCCTTAGCTTCCCTAATGGCAGTAACTTTTACATCCCACTTAGCTTTTGGTAAAATTCTCAGAACCTTGTCTACCTGTTCTTCAGAGGTAAGCACTTTTCCTAGAGAAGCCAGCTCATTAATAAGTAGTGTGAGCCTTGCCATCATCTCTTGCAATGTCTCATTCTCTTTCATCTTGAAGGTCTCATATTCAGTAAATAGCATGGCAACCCTGAACTTCCTAACCTGAGCAGTTCCCTCGTGAGCAATTGTAAGAGCATCCCAGATTTCTTTTGCAGTGGAGCAATTTGAAATTCTGTTATACTCTTCTGGACCAAGACCACAAATCAAAATATTTTTAGCTCTGGCATTTTTCCTCATGGCCAACAAATCCTTAGCGTTGAACTCCCTTCTCTCTTTCGGCACTTGTTGGTCCTCCACTTTTTTCATAGGAATAGTAGGCCCTATACTAATTCTATCCCAGAGTTCGTAGTCTTCTCCTTGAATGAAGTCCTCCATCCTAGCCTTCCACCAACCGAAATGTGTTCCATTGAAAAGAGGAGGTCTCACAGATGATTGTCCTTCTCCATGTCCAAAGGGTGGTGCAGTATTCATCTGGATCAATTCTTAGGTACTAGCCTTTAATAAGAAAACCTGCTCTGATACCACGTAAAATTAGGTCTTGGGCCTAACTCACACCCCAAAAGCTAGCTCAAAGGAAGGAGGATTGCCCAAGCCTTATAAAGAGTTCACCCATCTCATTATCTACCAATGTGGGACTTTTGTCATTCCTCAACACCCCACCTCACGCCTAGTAGCATCTAGTGCGTGGACAATTCGGGGGTCCAACATTGGGTGAGATGGGTCCTGCTCTGAAATCTGTGATCCAATATCCCCCTTCAAGTTGGAGGGGAGAGAAACGACACCCAACTTATCCGAGGCAGAGCTGTGAGAGATGTCGGAAAGAGGTTTGGTTAAAAAAATTGGTGAGCTAGTTAGCAGAAGGGACGGAAGCAAGGGAAACGAGATAAGAGACAATTGTTGTCGGACAAAGTGGCAATCTACACATGCTTAGTGCGTTCATGGAACACTGGATTGCGAGCGATATGAAGTGCCGACTGGCTGTCAGAATGAACAGGAATAGGTAAGGATGGTGAGACAGAAAGATCGGTAAGAAGGCGATATAACCAAGTGATTTCAGCCGTAACACGACGCATATATCTATATTCTGCCTCGACGGTAGATAAAGTCAGATGCCTGTTTCTTTGATTTCTAGGAAATAAGTGAACCTCCTAAGCTGATTCAAAACCAGAAATTGATCTATGAGAATGGGGACAAGAGGCCCAGTAAGCATCGCAAAATGCAAGGAGAGAAAAAGAAAAGTCAGAATTTAAAAGTAGACCCTGACCAAGACTTTTTTTTAGGTAATTAAGAATTCGGAGGGCAGCTGAATAGCGAACAAGTCTTGGAGATTGCAAATATTGACTTAGAAGAAAAACAGGGAAACAAAAATCAGGACGTGTATAGGTCAAATGGTTTAATTTCCCAACAAGACGCTTGTAGATAAAAGGATCATTAGAGGAGAGCCAGAATTAGAATCTAGCTTGATGAATGGATCGAGAGGAGAAGATGCTCTACCCTGATGAGAGCAATCGTACTCAGAGAGCATATCATGGGTAAATGTCCTTTAACCCATGATTAACCCTTATTTTTCCTGCAAAATTTCAATATCTAAAAAATAATGTAGAGTTCCCAGATCTTTAATGCAAAATTTTGAGTGTAAGAATAGTTTAATATCAGATATTTCATGTGAATGATTCCCTATTATGACAATATCATTCACATACACTGCCAGTAAAGTAACATGATTCCCTGAATGTTTGGTGAATAAGGAATAATCATTAAGTGAGGAAGAATAACCTTTGAAACTCAATGCCCCTACAAGTCGAGCATATCATTGCCATGAAGCTTGTTTTAAATCATAAATAGACATTTTGAGCCGACAAATGTGTTGAGGGCTTGGAGAAGGAATACCCATGGGAAACTTCATGTAAAACTCCTCCTGTAAATCCCTATGAAGAAAAGCATTATTCACATCTAACTAAAAAATAGGCCTTTTTTCTTTACTGTCACAATAAGAAGATATCGAATAGTAGTCATTTTAACCACGAGAGAAAATGTTGCATGATAGTCAACCCCTTCTCTTTGAACAACATCCCGAATAACAAGTCGAGCCTTGAGACCTTCCACACTACCATCTGAAAATGCTTCACCTTGTAAACCCATTTATAGTGTAATGCCTTCTTACCACTTGGCAAAACAACAACATTCCAAGTTTTTTTTTTGTTCTAATGCTGCATTTCTTTGTTCATGGCTTCCCTCCAACCAGGGTGATTAGCAGCTTGTGTATAACTAGTAGGTTCAGAAATTTGAAAAATGGAATTGAATATAGTTTGATTTTATAATGACAGGGCTGAGAAAGAGTAAGAAGAAGGATGAACAAATGTAATAAAACAAGCAGCAGAAACATTGGTAAAAATGAGATTACTGCAAATGTAATCATTTAAGTATTTTGATTTCTTAGAGACTCTTACAGATCTCCTAGGAGCTAAAACAGAAGGAGAAGTAGTGTCCAAGGGTGAAAAATTTGAAGGTATGGAGGAATGATAAAATGAAGGAAGTATAGGAGATGATATAGATGGTTCATGAAGAGAAAGAAAATCTGAAGGAGGATTTAAACTGAAAGGATCTGAAATATGAGATGTAGGTTAAGAGAATAAAACTAATCACTTTCAAAATCAGAGTGAGATTCATGAAAATATACATCCTTAGAGATAATAATTTTCCTAGTACTCTAATCCAAACATTTGAAACTCTTTTGAGCATCAGGATAACCTAGAAAGACACAAGACTTGGCTCTAAGTTCAAACTTACCCCTGTGAGAAGACAAAGTAGAAACGTAGACTAGGCATCCAAATACTTTCAACCTCTCATAAGCAGGCTTAGCTTGAAAAGAATCTCATAAGGAATCTGTCCATTCAAAACTATAGAAGGAATTTTATTGATAAGATGAGTGGACATGAGTAAACATTTACCCCAATATTCATAGGTACCTGGGACTAAAAAAAATAAAGCCCTGGAGATTTCTAATAAATGTGTATGTTCTCTTTCCTCATCATTTTGTTGTGGAGTAGAAACACAACTAGTTTGGTGAATAATACCTTCAAAGGATAAAAAAGCTAAGTTCTCAATGCTCTTTCTTAACTCAAAAGCATTATCAGGCCTGATAATCTTGACCTTCGCATTGAACTGTCTTTCCACCATAGACAAAAAATGCTTTATAACATGAAAAACATCACTCTTAGTCTTCAATAAATGAGTCCAAGTACCCCTACTAAAATCACCAACAACAGTGAGGAATTATCTAAAACTATTGTATGTAGGGTCTTTATAAGGACCCCAAGTATCTACATGAATAAGTTCAAAAATCCTTTTGGATTTAATGTGATTGATAGGAAAAGATAACTTAGACTGTCTTGCCAAAGGACAAACATCACAAGTGCATTCAAAAATAGAAAGAAATTTAATAGAACTAATGTATTTCATTGCATGAAAAGGCAAATACCCAAGTCTTTTGTGCCATAACATTACATCAATAGGAACTGATTTGACAGAAATAGGAACTGAAAAAGAAACTAAAATAGATTGATGATAATCTTTTGAAACTAGAACATTTTTTTTATCCCTAAAGTAAAGACAATGCTTAGTACTAGCAGGACGGAGTAAGTAAAGCCCATCCTTAGCTTCACCAAACACTTGAGCCCTCTTCAGAAAAGGGGCTTACAAAAGACATTCAATGGGAGTGAATAAAAGAATAGACTGAAATTGTTTAATAAATTTGTCTACTGATAGTACATTATACTTGAGAATATTTGTTGACACCCAATTTTTACCCTCCACAATACAAATTAATCATCGAGCTATTAATTTTAACGATTTGAATTAATTAGCTTTCAAAAATGCAAGAAATATTTTTTTCAAGTAACTTTAGGTTTGAATCTTTTAATTTCAATATTATTAGATTTATATATTGCTTATTATATATATTTATCTTAAAGTACTTTATTTCACTTTTTCGTATTACATTATTTTAATATTGTGTATTACTTTACTTTACTTTTTTTCGTATTATATATATTTTTATATTTATATATCGCGCATTATATAAATCTTTTAATTTTAGTTACGTCTAAAATATTTTCTTAAATAGATTCTATCTTTAAATACTTTACTTTGTTCTTAAGTCGTTAATATTTAAAAGCTCCTTAATTAATTCATATTAATTCATTTCGTGGTCGAATTAATCGATTAATTTCGAATTGGTCAAGTTTGTAATTTAATTGGCTAATTCTTAAATTTTTCCCTAATTCTTTTTAATTCTTTTTTTTTAATACCCCAAACCCCAGCCCAAAATCTTTTCCTGGCCCAATCCCATCCAGCCCAATCCCAAAACTCCTCCAGACCGGCCCTTTATTCCCTTTACCCCGACCCAATTCATTTTTAAATCCCTACCCACAAAACCGACCCGACCCGGTCCAAATGATAATTAAAAAACTCTCCCACATACGCAGCCCCCCTTTGTCTTCTTCTTCCCCTTTCTAAAACGAAAAACCAGAGATGAACAGCCAAGAATCAGCCATTTCAGGCTCCTAAAATGGCAAAATGCCAAAAACATTTACTCCCTCTCACGCTTTCTTCCCTTCCCCCCATAAACCCAAACCGAAACCGAAAAGAAAAAAAGAAATCAGCCGCGAAATCAGAAAAAGAGAAGCCGAAACAGTGGCCATTTTGGCCATTTTCGGTCAAATTCGTACTCCTCCCTTCTTCCCCTTATCCTTGCACGCCAGAGAGACCCCCGTACGTGTCTCACATCTAAACCATCGATTCAAATCGATGGTTGAGATGTGAGACTTGAAAAGTGGTCTCGAATTTTGAATTCGTTTGGAAGTTTTTCCCCTTTTGCCCCTGGTTTTCGGCTATATAATAAGTGTTCAACACTGATTGAAGGGATTTTTTGGTTCTGAAAAATTGGGAGGGATTTCGGCTTTCTTGACTTTCAGTGATAGTCTTCTTTTTTTTCTGAAAATTGTGAAAACAAATAGTTCACTGTGAAAAATATTTGAAAAAGCCTTCAATTTACTGGAAGCTTAGCTGAAACTTTTGAGCTCAAAGGTCTCGGAGTCCGTTTCTTGGTGATTCAGCTCGTTGTCGTCTCAGTCCGCTGCCCCGGAAAAGGTAATACTCGTTACTCTTCATCTCGAGTTAATATACGTGTTTGAATGCGAGTATTGAAACCATTTCGAAGTATGTTGTTAGTGTGACATTGTTGGTATACATATTTGTATATGTATATGTATATACAGATATATATGTTGTATAAAACTTGAAGAGTGGTTGAATATATGTGTTGGTTTTGGTGGCTGTTTGCTGTATATCTATGTATATGCAGCTGTATATACGCACATATACACGAATATCTACATGTATCTACAATTTGAATGTTGTCCGATTGTTTGTTGGGATGCCATATTTATGTATATATATACATATATGTGTATTACTACGTGTATGTATATAAAAGTACATAAGTCAAAGTTTGTTAGTTTGTTTGGTTATATGATGGTATTGCAATGTCTTTGTATTTATATATACGTATATACATGTATACACAAATGCATATATACCAATGTATTCTAGAACTTGAGAGTTTGTTGGGTTATATTGTCATATAACGTTGCTTGTGCTTCCATGTATACATATGTATATCTACATATATAATATACATGTGCATAAATAGCTCAAAGGATCTCTTTTACTTTGACAACATCTCAACATTGTGATATTGATAGTTTTCCTCTTTTAGTCTATGTCAAAAGATATATGCTTTAACTTGAACATGAAATACATGCTCTAGATACACATTACTTCTTTGTTTGAAACACCTTGAGTTGTGGGATAGTGTATTTGTCTTCTATGTTGAAAAGATTATTTAGTTAATCACATGCTACTTCATGGTGTCAATTTGATTTTTCTTTTCTTTGAGTAGTTGATTAATCCATGGTTTTTCTTTGCATGTAATGTTAATCCGAGTCTATTTTGGACTCCCCTTTGCATTCGTTGAGTGTCGGGTCAATCTCGACCTATGTCCAGCTACTCGGAACTGAGGTATTTTATTTTTGAAGCGGCAATGCATCTATATACACTGGTATACAGTTTCTGTATACGAAAATGTGATTTGGGTCGTAAACCCAAATATTTGTGCAAAACTATGGGCCAGAAGCCCAAATCCGGCAGCAGGGGCCCAAAGCCCAATGTCTTGTAGCAGGAGAATGGGCCAAAGGACCAATTGGCAGCAGCATCCTTTTAAGGGCTAGGCAGGGGCCCAACAATTGAAATTAATGCAGGCTTTGAGAATTGGGCCTGCCAAAGCCCAATTCTATTCTAATTTATCTTGTTCACTTATTGTTTATATTATTTGCTTGATATAATTATTTGATTATCTTTACCACTAACTTTAATTCATGTCATTTTGTTGTGTTTTAATCTAATTAAATTTCCCCAAGTTAGCCATCTATGTCATTTTATGATTTTAAATCTTGACTATAAGGACCACTTTTTTAGGAAATTAGGTTTTAAAATATTCCTTAAAATATTTCAAATACTTTTTTCCTTTAAAATATTTTTTGAAAAGTATATATACTTTTCTTCTTTTAAACATTTAGATTTTAGTAGATTAAAAATTCTAATTAATTGATTAAATTCATCAACTCCTTTAATTAAATAAAATTGGTTAGATTTCAATACTATATCTTATTGATTTTCTTTAACTAGTTCCCTTAATCAATTCTAATTGAATAAAATATAAGCAAAAAATCTAAATATCCTATTTGTCCTACTTTTAAAATATTTTAGTTAACCCTTTTAAAATTAATGATTCAAAATATATTATTTTCAAAGTTAGTCAAAATATTTAATCGTCGGATAACCGCACATTAGCGGATATTTCGGGTGCGTAAAACCTTTCCGAAATAGAAATATGAACCCGAACCCTTCTTTGGATTTTTAAAAGGATTTTTCTGTTAATTCTTTTAAAAATAATTTTTAAATCGGTTTTCTTGATTTTTCCTTAAAAAATTAAGTGGCGACTCTATTTTTTTTAAAGATTCGGTTTTACTTGAATTAATTAAGTCTTAATCGAATTTTTAAATCGAAAGTCATTTTTCGCAATAACAATATTTTCAAGGATCAAATCAGCAAAAATGGGCACATTCCCCCTATGAGTAATATTAATTTGAGACATGTCAGAATAATAAATGTAGGAGTAGGAAGCAGAGTTAAGGATGTGAAAACTTGAGGGTTGAAGCATATGTGCTCAGATGCTCTTGAATTTATAATCCAAGAGCTAGAGTTTTTATTAGCTAAACAAGTTAAAGAGTGTGTGTAAGATATACCAGTAGCTGCATTCACATTTCCTGAAACTCTTGCTTTAGGCTGCATCATAGAGGGTAAGTTGTCTGTCAATTTCTCTCCTCTATAGTATTGAAGAGCCTTTGAGTATTCTTCCTTAGTGGAAAACTGGTTCATGTTATCTCCCATATCTGAGTTATGAATGTTTCCTTCTTGATCCTCAGTTGATACTGCATTACTTTTAATAGTAGGTTGAATTTTCTTGGATTCGATATTAGTGAACTTAAAATCAGGAGGGAAACCTATCAATCTATAACAGTTTTGTCGGAAGTGATTAGTCTTTTTAGAGTAGGTACAGAACAATTTGGTTTGCTTAGCAGGTAATTGTTGTAAAGATCTATTTTCCCAAGCTCCTTGTCCAAAAAACTTAACCTTCTGATTTGCAAATGCTTAATTAGTTTTATATCCCTGAATCTCTCCCTGTCTGCCGGCCATAAAAAAAGAAGTACCAGTAGCAATATGTCCATTCACATCTCTCACTCTGATTTTCATCCTGCAAAAGGAGTGAGTAAGCATTGTTAAGATTAGGCAGAGGTTTTATCATGAGGATGTTACTCCTAGCTGGAGCATAGGTTTCATTTAACTACATGAGAAGCTTGATGAGTGTTTCATCCTCTAGAGATTATGAAGCTTTTGTTTTCCTCCACATATGCAATTGCAGGTGCACTTGTTATCTGCATTTAGTGAGTCCAGTTCGTCCCACAACCTCTTGATCTTAGTATAGTATCTTGCAACATCATTGTTCCCTTGGACCAGGTCACTAAGCTACTTTTGTAAGTGAAAGAGTTTGGCTTCATTAGACTGGCCAAACTTTTGTTCCAAATCTGTATAGAGATCTCAGACGATTTTTGAGTAAATAACACTTTCAGTTATATTTTTTGATAATGAATTCAGCAACCATGAAGTAACCATGTCATTACATCTACTCCATGCTTGATAATATGATGAATTTGAATCTAGGATTTTGTAGGTGCCACCAATAAAATCAAGTTTATTTTTAGCAGAAAGAGCTATAAGGATGGTTCTCCTCCATCCCTAAAAACCTCTTCCGTTAAAAATAAAGTTCACCAAACTCATCCAAGGTGAATCTGATGAGTGAACGTAAAGTGGATTATTGAGATCAATTTAAGAAGGATTTTCAGTAGTAGTTACAATATTCGAAGTTTGAACGACATTGGAGATGTCAGCCATTTTTAAGTAGAGAGAAACAAAGCAGGTAAAAAAATCTAGATGGATCTGATTGAAGAAAACTTTAACTGCTTTGATGCCATGATGGAAATGAAGAGAACAAGAAATGTGAAGAAAAGTATTTTTCTCTGATGTCATCTGTACAAACTACTCCTATTTATACATCTTTATGTAAAGAAAAGAAATAGAAAAGAAAATTTGTATAACATCTATCTAATTTCTATTTGTCTATATTTAACAAGAAATAACAAATTATATTCTTTTGTGTCCTACCCACGTGACCTTACTGCTTTGCATTTGTGTAGTTGGATGGTGCAGATCATTATCAGTACATATCTGATCAAGCGGTCTTTAATTTGACACCCGACTTTTTCCTCTTTAAATATTGAGATGAAAATTCCTAATTCCAGACATAGACTTAGGCTTCATCTCCTTGTAAAATTCTTCTGCTTTCTTTTTCTTCACTTTGTTTGTTCTTTCTTTCATTTCATCATCTATATTTCTTCATTGAACAATCTGTGATCTAATATTTTTCTTATAGAATCACAATCAATTCAAATATTGTAATCATTAAACTAATATAATATGATATAATATAATACATTATAAAATCATATGTAACAATTGTCCAAATAAAATGTAAATTTGAATGTTTTAGTGAATATCATGTTAATTTAGGTACAACCTTTAAAAAAAAAAAACTGATTTTCCTGTAATTTATGGATCAAATGACAACAAATTGGGAATAGAAGAGCCTTTGCACGCTAAGATTATCATAGGGAATTCTCTACAAATTATACTTTCTTTCCCTTAAATTTCTTAGGCCTACATTAATAACGACACTACCCTCAATATCTTTTTTCTTTCTACAAGTTAAATTTATCTTCAAGCAATAATTAATACTAACAACCATTTTATACCTAGTGTAATTTTTAATGCAGGCATGCACATAAGAAAGTAAGTAATTTTGCACCTAAAAAAATAATCCAGTGATTAATAAAGTGATTTAGAATTATGATTTTTAGATGTATGATTTAGTGATTAATAAAGTGGTTAAAAATTATAATATTTGGAAGTATGCAAACAACCGTGAACCAAAAAACACTATTGATTTATTGATATTGGGTTATTGAATTAATGATTTTTAAATGATTTTATAAAAAAGTTTATTGACTTATCGATTTGCTTTTATGATTTTTGTTAATGGTTAAATTGACAATCCAACAAGATTATACTAGTTTTACGATTTACTCCTTATTATATAACAATGACTTCAACAATTTAGCAATCCCAATTTTTAAATTTGAGTATTATTTATGTCCGTAGACAACATAAACTAGCATCACTCTCTCTCTCCATTGCGACACCTTCTCTTTTCTCGGCATAAACTAGTGGATTATTATCTTTTCTCTTAGTATCAGTTTTAGATTTGACTGTGAGATGACTAACGATTAAATTGTTTCCTCAATTTATTTCATGAGTCTTCGGGGGAAAATTGAATAATTATGTTTTAAACAAAAGTGGTCAATATGAAAATTTGTATTAGACTTTTATTCTTGTGTTATACTATTTTTATTTTATGAACATCATGTATATATGATTATATGAGTATTTTTTATAGGTTAAACTAAAAACTATTAAGAATAAAAAATCAATAATGAATATGTTAGTTGTTTGGTTATTGATGTAGCATGTTCACAAATTGAAAAATGATAAATTAAAATGCTAAGACGTAAAACTAAATCAAATCGACTGACTCTAGAGTTCAAATCTGAGCAGAAACAAAAAAAACATTAGGTGATTTTTTCCATCCGTCCTAGTCTTGATAAATAAAGTTGCCTAGTATCCTATGAAATTAGTCGAGGTGCCTAAAAGTTGGTCCGTACACTGTCATAAAAAAAAAAGCATTCTCTTTGTCTAAATTTATGACTCACTTTCCTTTTTCCTCATTTCCAAAAAGAATGACACAATTCTATATTTAGTAATAATTTAATTTTAAAATATTCATTTTATTCTTAATAAGATCATTCATAGCCACACAAACATCAATCATTTATTTAATAGGGAAAAGACATAAAAAAAAAAAACTCTCCAAACTTTGCAGCGAAACTTACTTTAGCACCTAAGTTACATGGACTTTTATATACCCCCGTAACAATTCAGAAGTGCATTTAATTCCACCATACACTACATAACCAGTCTCACAATGGAGAGGGTGCATTGCACGCGCGCCTCGTCAGGGCCAGGTGAGCACCACGTCGGCGCCATGTCAGCACCATAAATATATTTAAATTTATTTTTAAATTTTTAATTTTTATTTTGTTTATTATTGAAATATCTGTTTTCTCAACAATTATAAAACATCAAAGAGTAAGATTTTTGTTATTTTGTTTTTTGTTTATTAAACTTCTTCTCCAGTTTTTTTTTTTTAGATAAACTAAAGAGAGTAAAAAATGATGAAAATAAGGTAAAATCAATGATCAAAAGAAATTGATGAAATATTATTGGAAGCAATTAAGGTTGAAAATATAGAGAGATTATTAGTGAAGATTTATGATAATCAAAAAGTAAGAAGACATTAATGGAGGTGGAGGGTGGTGCGTCCATGGAAGAAGAAAGAAGGGAAGAAAAATCAAAATTTGCCATTGTTGAAAAAAAAAATTAACTTCAATTTTGGGGCAATTTCAATGATTTCTATGAAATTTTTACTATATTCAATTTATATAGGAAAAGCAAAAAAAAAAAAAAAAAAAGAGGTGAGGACGATGAGAGGAGGGGTGGTGGAAGAAGGAGAAATGACATCTGAGTGGTGCTAGTGTGTTGTGTGTGGGGCGTGGGGCGGCGAAGAGGGAGAAGTGAGATAGGGTATTTTGAAGAAGAAAAAAAGGGGTGGAGGGCTTTGAAAAAGAAGAGAAAGAAGTGAGGTTGGGTGGGTTTTTTATATAATATATTTAAATAAGATTAATTTTTTTCTAAAAATTAATATAACACACGCCTTTTTTTTGTCATGTTAGATTTTGGGTAGAATTAAATTCACTTGTGAATCGTTAAGGGGTATATGAATGTCCATGTAGTTTAAGTGCTAAAGTAACTTTTGCTGCCAAGTTTGGAGGGGAGAGGGTTTATGTATTTCCTCTTTTAAATACCATAAATTTCAAAAAATATGTTTCTTTGATTCTTAAATTTTCTATTGAGTCAAACTATATCATATAAAATAAAATAGAGTGAGTATTTAATTATTATTTTTTCGCACAATGAAAGTTATGAGATGTCAACTTAAACTTCAAGGAATGCGGGATTATGGTAATAGTTTTTTCCGTATGTTTATATGTGGAGGAGCATTTGGATTTTTAATTTTGTAGATGTTTTAAAAAGTTAAATGATTTTAAACACTCTATCTTTAGGCTAAAAAAAAAAATGAAAAATAGAATAGTTGGTAGTTATAAGTTACTTTTTATAATTTAATTCCAAGTGAAATGAATAAATCATATTTTTGGGTAACCGTATGATTCGGGTTGAAATGGAGTTGGAACGCATGTATTGTTTTCTTCTGTCCATTCATAAAACACAACAAAACAACACCAAACTCCACACCTAATTTCATTCCATTTTTTGTTTCTACACGGAATACAATTTTTTAAAAGTAATATATAGCACTTATTATTTTTCATAAATTAAATAAACAGTATGATATCATGCTAATATATATCTTAATCAAAACTTGTTGGTACACTAATATATTATATATTTTATTCAAATAACGATTCATGTTTTTTTAGCTACCCATTGCACCTCTCATACTCATTTAGCTTAGAGCACAATATTCTTGAAGATAATGGCACCTCAATTATAGAATATAAATCTGAATAAAATAGTCAAACAATATTTTTCTAATGAAAAATACAAAACGTAGTAACTAAACTTTACGCATGTGTACATAATTTTGAAAACAAACTTACATGCATCTATATTTATGGAAGGAGAACAAATATTGGAAATACAAGTAAATATATTACAAATATTTGTTGTTTTCCATGATAACATAAGAAGAAGAAGAAGAAGAAAGCTTCCTATTTATCCTCTCTCCTGTTTTAGCTTCAATACAAACTGGGGACCATCCTTTGAACCCTGACAAAAACCCATAACCGTTTCAAATTACTTTTTCTCTTCCTATTTTCCAAAACTTCACTAATTTTTATATTATTCCTTCTATTTCTCGCTTTTTTTTAAAAATTTATTTCAGAATCATTTGATCCGAAACTTGCTTCTAGAATCTTCAAATATTTTGAAATAAAATTTATATATTCATGAATTACATAAAAAAAATAAATTAAATTATAATGATTAATAATTTAAAAGATATAGTTATTTGAATTTTGAGCACGTAAATTGAAAATGTTGAGATTGTGGAAAAACACAGCCGAAACGAACAGAGGAAGAAGAAGTAAAGTAAAACACAACAAGTTACCTATTATTTGCGTGCCGGAGATTGGGATTTGAACTCCTTTAGGTAAGGCAGTCCCCTCCCTGATTTTGAGCACCGGCGTTGGAGAACTCGCCGCACCTTCGGCACCGACCAGTTTGGAGAATCTGACGGCAAGATGGGCATGAAGAGTGTGAACCAAGCCACGTGTCAATACACTGAACATGAAACCGATGGCCACACTGAGGTAGAACTTTAATCTCCTCTCCTCTGGTGTACTCAGACAGACAAATGGCGCACTCCGGCGAGCCAGTACTTGTTGACGAAGGGTCAAATCGGAACTTGGGCAGCGACTGCAAGACTTCCTTCTGCAATCCTTTGTTCGTCGACTCACATCCGGCACGTTGGAGCCAAGCGCACCGAGCTACAGATATGAGGCCGATGATGCATATGAGTGCGCAGAGCAGAGCTGCGATGATAATGACGTAGTCAGGCTCCACCAACGCAGTCGACGGAGGATCCGCCGGCTGTGGGGAAGATGAGGTGGTGCTTAACAGAAATCGAAGTACAGGACGCGGCATAATAGTTTCTGATAATTAACAGGGATTAAGAGTGAGGAGGAGAGATATAATTATGTGAAATGTCGGTTAACCGTGAATGAATGGATGTATATATTGCTCTCGCTCTTGGAAATTGGAAGATAGTGAAGATGCTCTATGCTCTATAAACATTGAGGTGGCAAAATAACTTGGTCACTTAAATATTTAAAAAATTATTTTTCTAATTTTTCTAAATTTAAGAAAATAACTTTCACACATTAAGTAACGCACTTTCTTTTTTTAAAAAAAAAAACATTTCATAAATTAAAAAGTATTTTTTAAAAAAAACATAAAAATATTTTTCTTTTATATCAGATACATCTTAAAAGAATAAGTTTTGTTTTTTTTATATGAAAATACTTATTTCTTTATAAAATATACGGATATCAGTATTATTTATTGGGCTTATTTGTTTTCATGGTTGGACAAGACTCCTCTCCATTTTCCCTCTCCTCATTTTTTTCGAGTTTCTATCTTGATAATTAATACATGATATAAATTAAATTTAATAGCTAAGATTTAATTGATCATTTCTCCTCTCTTCATTTAATGGCATATGTCAATTAAATCTTAGCCGTTAACTCTAACTTATGTTTTGTGTCAACCATCAAGATAGAAACTTGGGAAAAATGGAGAGAAAGCAAGTGGAGAAGAACCTTCTCCATTTTATATATACCAAATATAGGCCAGTTGGATATTTTATCCATTTTTACCTGAATTATGTTTTTGGAAAAAAATGCTTAACTATAGGCCTTTTTTAATCATATTTTCTTATTTTTCCTATCATTTCAAAAAATATAAAAAACTCTCTCTTTTGCTCCAATCATCCCCTTTTTCGGATACATCAATTCAATATCTCAATTACGGTTTTTTCTTTCTTTTTTTTTTTCACGCCACAAGTCTCTTCACAATTACACCTATTAATCTATTTTTGAATTTCAAATTTTTTCTCTTTTCATCTAATGTTTTTAAGTTATTCAAGAGGTAGATCACTTTCCATCACGTCACTTTGTTCTTTTGATCTTTTTAAACTTTTTATCTTAAAAAATTACTGATACATATGGATGAAGGTCGATCTTTCAATATTGAGCTTACCCAATAAGTCCAAGAAGGATGCATCTTCAACTTCTAGATTGATTGTGGAAAAAACACTTAAAAAAGGGAAAAGAAGATTGAGTCCATGATGACTCTAGTAAGGGCTTTGTATCGAGATTCAGGAGTGATGTCATTGTTGACAGTGAAAAAAAGATACAATAGTTGATACAGAGCAAAAGAGAAAGTGTAGGAGGATATTTATTTGTCTTTTTTTTTCCCCAAATGAGATTGTTCATTTTTCTGATACATATGGGTTCAAATTTTTAATGTATCTAGTTGATTTTGTTTTTTCAATTAATGTATAATGCCTTCATTTCTACATTATGATACATTATAATTTTATCATGCACAATGCATCATGTTTAAATATTAATTTTGATACATAATCTTAATTAGTTTTGGTACTTGATTAAAAAAATTCTACCAAATATATCATTTATCAGGTGTTGGTAAGTATCTTCTATCTTATCATCTTTACTGCACGATCCTTAGCACGCCATGTATCTAATACATATTCACTACAATACATTTGATACACATTAGTTGTAATATTTTATATTAATAGGTACTCCGTATTACATGTACTCGATTCACATTACTAGCCATGATACATTCATCTAAATTATTGTTACTTACTTATTCGTCGATAAAGATACATCCATAAAAAATAAATTTTTATTGTGTCTGATACTTAATATTGAACTTGAGAGTTGAGTCTAGAGCCTTGAATTGAGATTGTGATTGTTGATTATGATTGTGATTGTGATGAAAGAATGATGATGAGTTAATGGAGTTTGATTGTCTTATGAATCTCTATAAATGAACTCTATCGATGTGTCTATTCACTTGATTTTTAGTGATTGTTCTAAATCTTGAGCCATTGATGAGATTGATTGATGATAGGGTTAAAGTCCCTATGAGATTGATTGATGAGAGGGTTAAAGTCCCTATGAGATTGATTGATGAGAGGGTTAAAGTCCCTATGAGATTGATTGATGAGAGGGTTAAAGTCCCTATAAGCTTAATTGATGATAGGGTTAGAGTTCCAATGAGATAACGATCGTTGACGGGGTTAAAGTCCCTATGAGATTGGTTGAGATGGAGATTTTATGAGCATTGAGTCGGGAGAAGTCTCGAGCACCGAAATGAATAGGAGTGAGTCTCACTCGAACTCATTAACTACGTCACGAAGCGTAGAAGAGGTTTTCCTTTTGAGGTCCTTGAGAGCAATAGCGGACTTATTGAGTTTTTAGTCTCCATTTTGAATTTATCCATCATGGTTTCGATTTGTTCTCTACCTGGAAAGTATAAAATGGTTGTGGCAACACCGGGGGTATGTCGTACAATCACTGGCTCATAAATGATTGTTATCGGTTAAGAAAAACTCTCATAAATTTCCTATCTTGAGTACTCCGAGTCTAAATGAGATGAGAGGGGGTGAGCTCCTCTAAGATGAGATGAGATGAGATAAGAGGAGGTGAAATCCTTTGAGATGAGTCTGAGATGATTAATTGAGGATGAGTTATTGATGGATCACTTGTCTACTCTTATTTCTTGCATAGATAGACCTGTGATGAGTTGATGGTATATGGTGATTATTTGAGTTGATGTTCTTTCCATACTATTCTATCTGTTTATGTTTCACTCAGCTATTTTACATACAAGTACATTTCAAATACTGATGTCCCCTCTGGACTGCATCGTTTTATGATGTAGGGACAGGTACTAGAGATCGTCAACAGACGCTCCGTTGAAGATCTGAGACTTTGTAGCTGATTTGATGAGCCTTCCCTACTCCGGAGGGTCCCTTACATTTATTTCATCATGCTTTAGAGTTAGATTGAATTATCTTCTTTATTTTTTATTTGGGTAGCCATGGGTCTGTCATTGGCTCCACATGATTAGTAATTGAGGCTTCATAGACGATGCTCGAGCGTAGATGTTAAGACTTGTGAGCTAGTTCTTTCTATTAGTCTTCATTTTTATATATTTATTTTGAGACTTTAGAGGAGATGAGCCCATTTACTTTCTTATACTTTCTGATGTTCATTAGAGTGTATTGATTGAATGATGTGATGAGGTTAAGTGGTTCGCTTGAGGGCTAGCAATAGTCTCTGAGTATCGGCACGCCAAGGGTATCCTCCCGGGGCGTGACAAACTTGGTATCAGAGCACAAAGTTCAAGTATCTTAGGGAGCCTATGAAGCCATGTCTAGTAGAATCTTGTTTATGAGTGTGTTGTCTACCACATTTCATAAGCAGGAGGCTATAGGACATTAGGAATGGTTACACTTCTTTCTTATTCCAATTCATGTGATAGAGTTAAACTCTATGAAAACTCCCTTCTAATTCATGCTCGACGCGTGCAGAATTGATAACATGCCTCCCAGAAAAGCTGTCAGAGGAAAGGGACGTCCTACCAGGCAAGCTGTTAATCCACCTGAGCCTCAAGTACCCGAGGAGCCTGTGGATCAAGATGTCCCTATTGAGCGACCCCCTCAAGATGAGGTCTCCAATGCCGAGCTACACCAGGCTATTCGAGCTTTAGCCCAGGCTATTGCAGCACCTATTGTGAGACAAGGCGCAGGTAGACCAGATTCTCATGACACCTCTAGAATCCGAGAATTTTTTAAGATGAATCCGCCTGAGTTCACGGGGTTTGCATCTACTGAAGATCCTGAGAACTTTATGGAGGAACTTGAGAAAGTGTTCCAAGTGATGCACCAAGCTGATGCAAATAGGGTTGAACTGGCTGCTTACCAACTCAAGGGTGTGGCCAAACTGTGGTTCGACCAATGGAAGAAAGGTAGAAGGGATAATACTTCATGTTTGACTTGGGCAGTGTTTGAGGATGCCTTCTTGGGACACTTCTTCCCGAGAGAGAAAAAAGAAGCTAAGGTGAGGGAGTTCCTGAATCTAAAACAGGGCTCTATGACTGTGCAAGAGTATGGGTTGAAGTTCACGCAACTATCTCGCTATGCTTCAGAAAAGGTTGCTGACATGAGGGGAGGATGGGAATGTATGTTGATGGGTTGAATAGAGGACCCAAGAGATATGGGAGAGGAGCCATGCTTGTGAGTGACATGGGCATCAGCGGACTGATGACATTTGTGCAACAAGCTTATGAGGAGAGACAGCATGACAAAGAGGAGTTCAAGCATAAAAAAGCCAAAATATCTAGCCACGAGGTTGGAAGGAAAGGCAATGGTAACCAATTTCAAGCACCATCATCTGCTAGTGCACCTACGCCTAGAGGCGAGTATGATTAGAGACCTCAGAATATGGGGAATCATAGTCCTCGTTCACAAGCTAGTATGGCTCAAGGTTCACAGGGTAAACCACCGTGTGGTAAGTGTGGCAAATTACACTTGGGAAGATGTCGTGAGGGGGATAACGGATGCTACAAATGTGGCCAAGTGGATCACTATCAGAGAGAGTGTCGACAGTGGGCTGACTGGGCTCAATCTACTGCACCAGCCCCGCCAGTTAGAGGAAACCAGAGGGCCACTACATCAGGCGCAGGCGGAGCAACAAACCGCTTGTATGCCATGGGTAGTCGCCAAGATCAGAAGAACTCTCCAGATGTTATGACAGGTATGATTTGAGTCTTTACTTTTGATTTTTATATTTTGATGGATCTGGGTGCCACGTTGTCATTTGTATCTCCTTATGTGGCCAGTAGGTTTGATAGAACCCTTGAGAGTCTTCTTGAACCCTTTGATGTTTCTACTCCAGTGGGTGAGTCTATTCGAGCTGAGAGAATTTATAGATCTTGTGTAGTGTCCATCCATCGTCAAGATACTCTTGTTGATTTGGTTGAGTTGGAAATGATTGATTTTGATGTGTTCCTTGGCATGGATTGGCTTCACGCTTGTTTTGCCTCTGTTGATTGTAGATCCTGAACCGTTAAATTCCAATTTTCTAATGAACCGGTTCTAGAGTGGAAAGGTGATTTTGTTACACCTAGAGGAAAATTTATCTCATATCTTAGAGCTCGAAAGTTGATTTCCAAAGGTTGTATCTATCACCTTGTGCGAGTGCAATATGATGATATTCAGTCCCCAATTGTTGAGTCAGTTCCGATTGTTAATGAGTTTCTGAAAGTATTTTATGATGATCTGTCTGGAGTCCCTCCTGATAAGGAGATTGAGTTTGGGATTGATGTTCTTCCTGATACCCAAGTTATTTCGGTTCCACCTTATAGGATGGACCCCGCTAAGTTGAAGGAATTGACAGAGCAACTGAAAGATTTGCTAAAGAAGGGCTTCATTAGGCCAAGTGTTTCACCTTGGGGTGCTCCTATCTTATTCGTGTGAAAGAAATATGGGTCCCTCAGAATGTGTATTGACTATAGGCAATTGATCAAGGTCACGATAAAGAATAAATATCCTCTCCCAAGGATAGATGATTTGTTCAACCAACTTCAGGGCGCCTCTTGTTTCTCCAAGATAGACCTTAGATCTGGCTACCACTAGTTGAAGGTAAGGGAATGTGACATTCCAAAGAAAACCTTTAGGACTAGGTATGGACATTTTGAGTTCTTGGTCATGTCCTTTGGGTTGACGAACGCACTTGTCGCCTTTATGGACTTGATGAATAGAGTATTCGGACCATATCTTGATATGTTTGTGATTGTGTTCATTGACGACATCTTAGTGTATTCGAGAAATGAGGGGGAGCATGCTAACCATCTCAGAGTTGTCCTCCAAACTCTTAAGGGCCATGAGTTGTATGCAAAATTCTCGAAGTGTGAGTTCTGGCTTAAGTCAGCGACTTTCCTAGGCCATGTTGTTTCCGGCGATGGTATTCGAGTGGATACCCAAAAGATTGAAACGGTTAAGAACTGGCCCAGACCGGACACTTCGACTAACATTAGGAGTTTCTTGGGGTTGGCAGGCTACTACCGCAGATTTGTGAAGGGATTATCTTCCCTATCTACACCATTGACTAAATTGACTCGGAAAAAGGTCAAGTTTCAGCGGTTTGAGGAATGTGAGAAGAGTTTCCAAGAATTAAAAACGAGGTTGACTATTGCACCAGTCCTTACCTTGCCCGAGGGGACAGAGGACTTCGTGATTTACTGTGATGCTTCGAGAGTTGGACTGGGATGGTGTTGATGCAGAGAGGGAAGGTGATAGCCTATGCTTCCAGACAACTTAAGGTTCATGAAAGGAACTATCCAACCCATGATCTTGAGTTGGCAGCAGTAGTGTTTGCACTTAAAATCTGGTGCCACCACTTGTATGGAGTGCATGTGGATGTGTTCACTGACCACAAGAGCTTGTAGTATGTTTTCATTCAGAAAAAGCTCAACCTGCGATAGAGAAGATGGTTGAAGTTTCTCAAAGATTATGACATGAGCATTCAGTACCACCCAGGTAAGGCTAACATTGTTGCTGACGCTCTTAACAGGTTGTCAATGGGTAGCAGCCCATGTAGAGGAAGGAAGAAAGGAGCTAGCGAAGGAAGTGCATCGATTGGCTCGATTGAGAGTTCAACTTGAGGAGAATGATGAAGGAGTAATTAATGCTCAGGATGGGTCTGCTTTATCCTTAGTTGCATAGGTGAAGGAAAAGCAAGACTGAGATCCTGTCATACTCCAATTGAAGGAGGTTGCCACAAACAGAAAGTGATGGTCTTCTCCAAAGGGGGAGATGGAGTGTTGAGGTATCAAAGTAGGTTGTGTGTTCCAGACATTGATGGCATTCGAGACAAAATCATGGCAGAAGCCCACAACACTAGGTATTCCATCCATCCAAGCTCTACCAAGATGTACCATGACTTGAGGGAAGTCTATTGGTGGAGCGGAATGAAGAGGGATATTGCTGAGTTCGTATTGAAATGCCTAAATTTCCAACAAGTGAAGGTTGAGCAAAGGCCATGTGGATTGGCTCAGAACTTTGAAATCCCGGAATGGAAGTGGGAGATGATTAATATGGACTTTGTTACCGGTCTTCCAAGGTCTCGAAAGCAACATGATTCGATATGGGTGATCGTGGATAAAATGACTAAATCGGCTCACTTCTTGGCAGTTAAGACAACAAACACTGTGGAGGAGTACGTCAAGTTGTACATCCAAGAAATTGTGAGGTTGCATGGGGTTCCCTTGTCCATCATCTCGGACAGAAGAGCTTAATTTACCTCCCAGTTTTGGAGATCGTTCCAGAAAGGATTGGGTACTAAGGTGAACTTGAGTACAACCTTTCATCCACAGACAGATGGTTAGGCAGAGCGTACAATTCAAACACTTGAGGACATGTTGAGAGCTTGTGTTCTTGACTTCAAGGGAAATTGGGATGATCACCTACCATTGATTAAATTTGCATATAATAATAATTATCATCCAAGTATTCAAATGGCTCCTTACGAAGCCTTGTATGGGAGGAGATGTAGATCACTAATTGGGTGGTTTGAGGTTGGAGAGGCAGAGTTGTTTGGACCTAATCTCGTCCATCAAGCGATGAAGAAGGTCAATGTCATTAAAGAAAGGTTAACGACTGCCCAGAGTCGCCAAAAATCTAATACCAACGTGAGGAGAAGAAACTTAGAGTTTACGGTAGATGATTGGGTGTATTTGAAAGTGTCACCTATGAAGGGCGTTGTAAGATTTGGGAAGAAGGAAAAGTTGAGGCCACGCTATGTTGGACCATATCAGATTGTAAAGAGGATTGGGAAAGTTGCTTATGAATTGGAGTTACCTTCCGAATTAGATGGAGTACATCTAGTATTCCATGTGTCGATGTTGAAGAAATGCTTGGGAGACCCATCCCTGGTAATCCCTGCTGATAGCATTGGAGTGAAAGATAGCCTATCTTACGAAGAGGTTCCGGTGCAAATCCTTGATCATCAGATTCGTAAGTTGAGGAACGAAGAGATAGCCTCAGTCAAAGTCCTATGGAGGAATCAATTCGTTGAGGAAGCCACTTGGGAAGCTGAGGAAGAGATGAAGGTCAAATATCTGCACCTATTCGTGCCAAATGATGAGAGTGTTGAAGGTAAATTCCTTACCCTTCACTAAATTGATTGGTCTATTTTTTATGTGACTTTCTATACTAAGTAGAGAGTTTGATTGATTGAGTTGATGTGCGGAGGTGAGTCTTGAGTCTATTCGTGTCCTATTATCCACCTTTACTCATCATTTGAGGACGAATGATCCCAAGGGGGAGAGGATGTAACACCCGATAAAATTACCAAAATACCCCTAAAGTGAGGGTATGCGCATAACACATCTTCCAATGCTCATATGGTAAATCCGAGGCCAGATTTGTGATCAACACAAAAAATTGAGTGGGAAAATGGTCTTGGTCAATTTTTAGAGTGACTCGATCAAAAGATAATTTTTTAATTCGAAGCGCAAAACAATGTTAGGACGCGACAGGGGCCCGATGCGCACCCATCGCGGACCAACACTTATATTCTTTTGAAAATTTTCGACGAGATGGAGAAAACTCGTTCAAAAAATCTTTTCAAAAAATACATTGTTCGCGACCAGTCCGCATCGCGGACTATGTCTTTTCCAAATAAAAAATGTCTAAATCATTATGAGGGCCATTCCGATCAATTCTCCACCCTCCTAAACTCTATACACAATCTAATAAGGTCATTTCAATGTGAAAAGGGTCTAAAACCCCCACTCTAAGTCCTATCCCAATATATTACTAAGGCTAGGGCTTGAGGAGAGAAGAGAGGATCTTAAATTGAGAAATTCGAGAAGAGATCCTTGACGTGCTTGGTTGATAGTTGTATTCCAGGTATGTAAGGCTAAACTAAAAACATGGGATTGTTCTCTCATGTACCCCATAGAAGTCAAGATGAGTTGATGGTTGAAGAGTCTACATGCATGAATACTTGAGGGTTTTTCTTGCAAAAATTGATTTGAAATTACATGTTTTTTATGTTGATGATCATCATACTATTTGTTTTCTTAAATTGAAAATTTTCATGAGAATTTGCATAACCCTACATGACTAATTTGAAAAGCATGCATATTGAACTTGAGGGTTGAGTCTAGAGCTTTGAGTTGAGATTGTGATTGTTGATTATGATTGTGATTGTGATGAGAGAATGATGATGAGTTAATAGAGTTCGATTGTCTTATGAGTCTCTATAAATAAACTCTACAGATACGTCTATTCACATGATTTCTAATGATTATTCTAAATTTTGAGTCATTGATGAGCATGATTGATGATAGGGTTAGAGTCCTTATGAGATACCGATAGTTGACGGGGTTAAAGTCCCTACGAGATTGGTTAAGATAGAGGTTTTATGAGCATTGAGTCGGGAGGAGTATCGAGCACCAAAATGGGTAAGAGTGAGTCTCACTCGAACTCATTAACTACGTAGCCAAGCGTAAAAGAGGTTTTCCTCTTGAGTTTATGTCCCTGAAAGCAATAGCGGACTTATTGAGTTTTCTGTTTTCATTTTGGATTTATCCATTATAGTTTTGATTCATTCTCCACCTGGAAAGTATAGAACGACCGTGGCAACACCGGCGGGATGTTGTACAATCGCTGGCTCATAAGTGATTGTTGTCGGTTAAGAGAAACTTCCATAAATTTCCTACCTTGAGTACTCCGAGTCTAGATGACATGAGAGGGGGTAAGCTCCTCTGAGATGAAATGAGATGAGATGAGAGGAGGTGAGCTCCTTTGAGATGAGTTTGAGATGATTGATTGAGGATGAGTTATTGATGGATCACTTGTCTACTCTTATTTCTTGCATAGATAGACCTGTGATGAGTTGATGGTATATGGTGATTATTTGAGTTGATGTTGTTTCCATACTATTCTACCTGTTTCTGTTTCACTTAGCTATTTTACATACTAGTACATTCCAAGTACTGTTGTTCCCTATGGATTGCATCATTTTATGATGCAGGGACAGGCACTGAAGATCGTCAACAGACGCTCCGTTGAAGATCTGAGACTTTGCAGCTGATTTGGTGAGCCTCCCCTACTTCGGAGGGTCCTTTACATTTATTTCATCATGCTTTAGAGTTAGATTGAACTATTTTCTTTATTTTTGATTTGGGTAGCCTTGGGTCTCATTGGCACCACATGATTAGTAATAGAGGCTTCATAGACGATGGTCGAGCGTGGATGTTGAGACTTGTGAGCTAGTTCTTTCTACTAGCCTTCATTTTTATATATTTATTTTGAGACTATAGAGGAGATGAACCCATTTGCTTTCATATACTTTTCGTTGTTCATTAGAGTGTATTGATTGAATGATGTGATGAGGCTAAGTGGTTCACTTGGGAACTAGTAGTAGTCTCTAAGTGCCGGCCACGCCAAGGCTACCCTCCCGGGGCATGACAATCCCATCCAGAGATCCACTCGGGATGATTTTTTTCTAGTTTAATGAAGGTATATGGGTCATTTCCCTATGCAAGGTTGAATGTATTCAGATGATTTTTGAGCCTAAATACAAGTTTATTGACTACCCTGACCCGTCTAAACTCATTCATTCTAACCTAATTCCCAAATTACAAATCATCTCTCTAAAAATACTTGTAAGGTTCTCTTTTTCTCCAACTTGATTTCCATTGAAGATTCAAGAAATTTTCTCAAGTTTCAAGGTCAATTCCTTCCAAATTTCATATTTGACTTAAAGGTATGTGAGATTCCATCCAGAGGGTACTTTCACCCATGGATCCCAAAAGATCTTCCACTTTTCAATTAATTTCAAGTGTGAACTTTATACCTAATTCTCTATCAATTGCATGAATTATGTCTATATCTATGTTCATCTACCTAACTATGTATGAATTATTATGAATTGCATGATTTGATGATTTTAAAAGTTATTTCTCTATAAGGCTACTACGTTCATGAATGTACATTGTGGGTTCTTATGTTTATGACTCAAATTGATGCAATTTTTTATAATTATGCATGATCTTCATGAATTTCATGTTTTGAAGTTGTTTTGGCATTAAACCCATATGATTTATCCAATTCTTTAGTAAATCACGATCATAAATGACAAGGACTTCTTTTAAGGTCTATGAAAGCTATTCAATTATATTTTATAAAGTCCCTTCTATGAATGAGTGAATGATGAAAAAATGAACATCTGGTGAAAAGACAATGCTCATCTAATCATGGATTCATCTGTGAAAGGACAATTCTCACATTGATGAATCATCTAAGGTTTTATGAGAAACTCTTATGAATGATGATTTTTGATGACTCAAGGCTATAACTGATTTATGAATGACTATGATGCTATGATATACAATTTTGTGGGACTTGACTTAGCATCGAGAAGGCTTGAGGTGGGGTTCGGTTTGGTGAACGTTAAGGTTATCCACCAAAAGAATTCTTGTAATAATCTCTTGTCTAAAACTATGTTGCCCCCAGAGGTCGTCTTTTTAGGCTAGGCTAGTGGATCCATATTTAGCCCCTGACTATCAAATGAATGAATACACTATGATAGAGTCTACCTTAGCAAGTAGCCTCCCCCTTTTTCAATATAGGGATTACATTGAATTCCATGTTATAGCTTGCATGGTCTTACTGTCGATTATATTAATTTCTCATAAAAAGACTATGTTACTTTAATACTTATTATGATTTGATGCTTTGACCATACAACTTATGATCATATTTTACTTCAAGGTTTTACTCCATGCTTATGTTGTTGTGGTCTTGTATTCCACAACTCATGCATAATTCTAATTATGTTAAATGTACTTACATCTATATGTATCATGTATTGCTCATATACTTAGTATATTCCAACGTACTAACACGTATTTTGCTTATATTATTACAAATATGGGGTTGGACACTCATCACTCTTTTATGGCTAGTTGGATTGATAGCACCTCACTTAATTAGTAAGCCCTCATACTTCGGGGGCTTGCCTATTGTTGCTTCCCTAGCACACGCAAGTGTATGTGGTCAACCAAGTAATATAGTGGCTCTAAAAGAGTCAGGATATCGAACCCAAAGGAATTCAATTAGCTTTCAATTATTATCAAAATATGACTATGCAATGCGTGTTTTTCAAGAAAAGGTAATTATTAATTATTGCTATTAAAATATTAAAATTAACTCAAGTAAGATCAGATGATTGCTAGGTGATTATCAAATTAAGCGAGATTCCAAGACTGTAACCATTTCAACATATTCTCTAGCCTTAATTATTATGATTATTTCTGAGTTTTCTAATTATTGATTCAAATGGTTTAATTTATCAAGAAGGATTGCATGCCTCTACCGGCCTATTCTAACTGATACCCTAACTACATCATTGAGCGTGGATATACATGATCATTGAAAATGCGTTAAAGTCATCTTCCTGTATTTGAACTAAGAGAGATGGATGGGAAGGTGTCACAAATCTCCCGTACACGAATCGTCCTAGTCTCCCAGAACAAACAAGATACATATATCATGAATTCTATCCCCTCCAACATCTCTCGAGTTCAGAGCAGACAACAATTTTATTTCACGGTTGGCCAGACTATGAAGTATAGATAAAAGTAATATAGGAGTAATTATGCGAAAATTCATTCAAAAATCATAAAAATTTAAAGTCTAGAACATAGTATATGGCTACAATCCCAGAATATGAGAAATCAGTCACTCATTGTCCATCTCAAACATAGAAATAGTCTAAGAAACATTCAAGAATGGATTTAAAAGAGGGAAAAATAAAAAAATTAACCCTAGATGGAAGTTATTCATCTCTTCTTCAATTCCTAGCAATATCAGATACTAAAACTAATGACTAATGAATAAAAAATTGTATTTAAACCTAAAAATCCCATCTTTTTAAATTTTTCCCATATACGTCTTCAAAATCCGCGACACAGACTTGTCTTTCCGATGAGTATTTTGCAAATATTGCTCATCCGGCCAATTTTGGCTCTTCTGTTTTCAAGTCCACGATGCAGACTTGTGTCTCCATACGTGTTTCACACCTTTTCATCTCCCTTTTCAACCTATCAACCTTTTGCACTGGTCTGCGACACAGACTTTTTCAATTTTCTGAATTGGCTAACTTTTTTTGCTCCTTTGTGTGGTTACATCCTCCCTTCTTCTCTGGCTATGAATTCGGACATGCATATCTACTTTAAAACCTGAAAAACACAATAAAAAAGCGCTCTCGGCTAAGGATTACCGAGAAAAGATAAAATTGCAACCAAAACACCTAAACTTTATCAATTTATCCTCTAACTAGGTCATGGACATGGGTAAATTTGGCTAGTTGGGTGTATAAATACGCCTAAGATCACCACCTCATGCTTAGAGCTTTGTTCATCCTCGGACAAATTAACGACACATGTATGCGACCACTAGATAGTAATACTAAAGGATGAATATCACATATGGGCTTATCAAAACACTCCACGATCCAATTGACACACTCAAATGACACCACACCTTAAAATCAGAATCTATGATGCACATAGACTCATGCAGACTTATACTTTGAGTTATTATACTTTTCAGTCCTTCAATAATTATGTACCCTCATAAGAAGAATTGCCCATGTATACACATAATAATAACACCTGAAGGACAGTTACAATGGGTACAATCACAACTCTTGCTCTCCCAAAAGATATCTCATATTGCTTCTAATTACCATAGGTTTGCCCTAATGTAGGTCTGTACTAGAATAGAAATCTAACTCAAAGGATCACATATGTAATGAGCCCCAATTTAGGAGCCTTGAGTGTAGGGAAGTTGGCATGAAAATGACTTGTAGTCGAGTTTTACGGAGTGACTTATGGCCCGTAAGTTAACATATGGCCCCTAGGTTTCGTTCTTAAACATAGAACTTCAAGAAGGGAAACGTTTCCAAGTGTGGGGTGACCCACGGACCAAGTGACAGCTCGTAGGATGGACCACGGTCCGTAGATAAGGTCGTGAGTGAGTATCAGATATGAAAAAAATTTGGAGTTTGTTGAAAGGTGATTTATGTGTTATCAGACAGTCTGTAAACCAGGATACAGTTTGTAGGGTGCTTTGTGGAATGAGGCCAAGAAAAAAGTGAAAATGGCTGAGTGTAGAAGGACTCTACGAGTCTAACCACGACCCATAGGAGTTTATATGGCCCCTAACAAGGCTTCATAGCTTTGGGTGTAGCAAAGTCAATTTTCAAGAATTTTAGGTGTGTTATCAGAGGAGATATGGACTTATGGCCCGTGGATTGAATTACGGACCATAATCTGGGTTTCTAAGTTGAATTTGGTAGTTTTAATAAGGGGTAATTTGGTTGTTTTCGTCCTTTCTATTCTTAAACTATGTTGTTTTGGGGACGAAAAAGGAACCCTATATCAGCCTTTAAGCCCTATTCCCTCATTCAATCTCTCATTCAATCTCTCTAAATTTCTAAGGCAAGAAAGGCTCCCAAGAGCAAGATAAGGCAAGAACTAGAGTTTTCAAGTTCTTCCCCAAAGGATTCAAATTTGTTTCTCTCTAGTTTCCCTAAGGTATATGAGTTTATTTATGGGTATCCTTCCACCCATAAAGTTGCCTATCGAATATTTAACCTTCTCGTTATGTTCCTTAAGTTAATGTGCATGATTATGATGATTTCACAATATTTGTGTTATTAAATGCTATTTGTGATATTCTACAACTATTTTACTAAGTATATTTGCATGTGTGAACTAATGATGATGGCTCCATGATAGGTTGAGATGTCGATAAAGGTTAGGCATTTTTGATGTTCCATAAAAAGAGAAATTTCCTTATGACTTATGTGATTTATGATTGTTCCAAGATAAAAGTCTAGCCCACTTAGTTTTTAAGTAAAACTTTATATGATTTATGATTATGGTTAGGGCATTAAAGAAGAGTGTTAAAGCTAAGTTTGTCAAAGATATAAGCATGATGATAATTTCCCTAAAGATGTTACGATAGGTCCCCAAGATGAAGGGACAATCCTCACTTGGTGGTTCCTAAATTTTGAGCTACTCTTATTCGTTGCTACTTATGATTCTAATATATGTTTTAAAGATTTCGTGGGATGACTTAGCATCGAGAGGAATTGAGATTAGGACTCATTCCGTTAGTTGATGCATGATCCCCTTGAAGCTAAATCTCAATATCCCTAACTATATGCCACCTAGGAGCTTTGTAGGCTAGGCTAGTGGATCCACGTAGGCCCAAATGTTATGAAAGATGTAATTGCAAAGTTACTAAGTTTTGGATATCTACCTTGGAAAGTAGATTTCCCTTTTTCCAATGAAAGGAGTGCATTGGTCTTTTCTCAATGGAAGGAGTTCATTGGATTCCAAGTAGCTCACATGGTCTTATTGTCAGTTATAGTCTATTCCCACAAGTTTTATGATCTTATGTTATGTTTTCATTACACGTGCTTTCTTGTGCATTGAATCATATTCATCTTGGATCGTATTCCTTATGTGTGCTTAAGCTCACTTTAGTATATTTTATCTTATGTATACTCATATGTTATATTTAAGAATGATGGCATCATAATTTTATACATAGATTGCACCTCACATAGTTTGTACATTTAAACATACTAACGCATATTTTGCCTGCATGATTTAACTATGTAGGGACAGGTACTCTTCCACCGGCTCGTGGCTAGTAGTCGGCATTCAAGACTAGCTTTGTTATTTGTGGTGAGCCCTTAGTTCAGGACTCAACCATTTTCTCTTTCTAGCTTGTATTTTATTTTTGAACGATCTATATGTTGGCATGTTGAGGCTTTTACTTTCTATGTTCCCTTATTATTATGGATTCTTTTCTATTTGATGGAAATCAATTGTACCGATTTCATTCATTATGTATTAGTTGTATGCTTATGGACACAAAATGATTGTAGTTATTTTCACTACTTTTAGTGTTGCTTCACTGCCAAAATAACCGATAGTCCCTTTCCCTTAGTTTTCTACAAATTGTTTAGATTAAATGTTTATGAATGCTTAAGATGGCTTAGATGAGGTGTCTTTGGGTATTTCATTCGTCGTATGATGACTAAGCCCCTAGATTAGGTTGTCACAAACTTAGTATCAAAGCACGAGGTTTTAAATTGTTCCTCGAATTTCTGTGCATACCCCATAGCGTAGAGTCTCATTCAAGGTTTTGAAGCACGCCACTATCTTGATTGAAAGGATATGAGACGGTTTAGGAAAGTCTTCCCTTCTTTCTTATTCATGTCATGCCTTAGAGTTGGATAAGGTTTCCTGCTAACTAACGATGGGCTTTTGCTTATTTCTAGATCATGTTGCCACGAAGAGCTCCCATCAATGATGCACTCTGGAACAATAAGTCCCTCTACTCCAATAGGACGATGGAGTGTCTCATGCAGAGCTTAGAGCCGCATTCACCCTATTGGCCCAAGCATTGACCAATCAGGAGATAGCTATACATCCCTAAGTGCCTACTCCGGTCGCAAGAGCATGTGACTTTATGCGCATGAACTCGCCAAAATTTCATAGGTCTAAGACGGATGAGGACCCTATTAAGTACATTGAAGTGGCCTACCGGGTAGTGGTGGTGATGGGTATCCCATTGGAAGAAAAAGACGAGGTGGTGACTTACCAACTGAAGGGAGTCACCAAACCTTGGTTTGAACAATGGCCGACGAAAGAGTCCAAGGAGTGGGTCCTATTGGTTTGGAGGAATTTAAATGTGCTTTCCTGGACCGTTATTTCTCAATTGAGCTTAGGGAGGCGAAGCTCCAAGAATTTATCAACTTGAAACAAGGGTCCATAAGTAGGGGTGAGTTCGATTTTCGCGGTTCGATTTTTCCCTAAAATCAAAGATAGAACGGAAGG
This sequence comes from Solanum rostratum, assembly GCA_029948455.1. Taxonomy (NCBI): domain Eukaryota; kingdom Viridiplantae; phylum Streptophyta; class Magnoliopsida; order Solanales; family Solanaceae; genus Solanum; species Solanum rostratum. The sequence continues at coordinate 28,273,600 of CM057056.1, read as the reverse complement.
TAATTTGGCGGTTCAGTTCGGTTCGATTTTGCCAAAAAAAAGTAAACCATTGATTTTTTGGTTAATTTTTTTCGGTTCAATCTTCGATTTTTGTTCGATTTTTCGGTTTTTAAATTAAAAGGAAAAACACTAGATCTTTGAACAAATTTAACTGAAATCTCAAAGGAAGGGGGGTTTAAACTTCAAAAGCGGCATCAACGAGGCGAATTTTTTTTTAATGAACTCTCCTGTGTTATCTCGTCTCTAAAGATACCAAATTCTGGCAAATTCTTATCTTGATAGATAAGGTTTTATAGTTGTAATAGAAAAAAACGTTTATCTAGAAAGCAACAAGTAGACCTAATAGTAATCTCATGAAAGAGGGAAAAAAAAGAAGACGAATTTCTGCGATTTTCAAGCCTACCAACTTGCAGAATCAGCAAACTTGGTACAGAAACAAAAATCAGAACCTAAAAACTTCAACATAGAAAAAAGGGGTAAGCAGAAGATAAAGGAACTTACTGATTTTTGTACAAAATGGAGAAAAGGAAGTCGAGAGACACACTCTTTTAAAAAACATAACTTTTTTAACCAAAAGTTATGTTTAACCATAACCAAACATAACTGAGACACACAATTACACTTGGAGGCAATTCAACCAAAAGACATAACTTTTTTCTTCATCTTGGAACTCTTGGAGGCAATTTAGACCCTTCAACTCCACCACCATTTGCAATTTCTAAAGAAAAAGATTTAGAATGAATCAAATTTTGTTAGCAAATTAACGAATAAAAAAAATAAAAGAATAAATAATAGAACAAAGAAATTAACTTAAAAAGATTAATACTTTTCACCTTTCTCAAGCTCTTCATAAAATTCCATTTCTTCAATTGTTGGCTCATGATGTAAAGCAACGTTGGTACTCCGAAGCCAATTTTGTGTGCAAATTAAGGCCTCCATCATTTTGGGACTCAATGAGCTACGAAACGGATCAATCACCCGTCCACTAGTGCTAAAACATGATTCAGAAGCAATTGGAATACCAGAATCGCTAAAATATCTCTTGCAATGCATGCCAAAATTGGGTATTTAGAAACCCCGTTCACTCTCCACCAATTTAAAATGTCAAAACTTGAGTTATTATCCCCTTCAATTGCATCTAAAATATATCTATCCACATCGTTGCTTATAACACTAGCTTTTTGTGCTCTCCTTTTTTGCTCCTTTTCCGCCAACTTCCTCTCAACTTGTGTCATTGGTAAAATAGAAGTTACCTCATGTTATATTGGAGACTTGTCAACACCACTACAAGTATTTGTTTGAGTCGTATCGGAAGAGAAAGATCCACCTTATGCATATATATTATGTAGAGAAAGTAAAAACTCTTTCACCTCAACAATGGTGTCTTCAACCCTTTTATCAAACTCCCCATAAATCAACTCTAAATAATCACCAAGTTTCTCAAATTTATAACGTGGGTCAAGAACCATTCCGACCAAAATATAGTCATTCACCTTGGCGATATCTCCCCAATACTTGTCATATTTAGCTTGCATGGGTATTGCAATAAAAGATAAAAGTGTGCTTCCAGGTTCTTTCATGACACCTCCAATTTTAACCAAATCACCAAAGAGGTTTTGAATTGTTGGAGTGTTTGAACAACACACTCTTAATGTAACTTCATAAAAAGGTTTTAAATAATGTGCAAATACCTCAGCTTTTTCCCAATCATCAGTAGAAGGTGGTCCTTCCCTTGCCTTGTCTTGATTGTCACTTTTAAAATATCCCGCATAGTAACCATCATCCTCTTTCAATCTGTCAAAAGCTTTACGAAACTTCAAAGAAGATTGTAGCATTAAAAGTGTAGAGTTCCACCTAGTTGGAACATCCATTAGCACAAGCCACTTGCTCTCAACTTTAACTTTCTCCACACAAACTTTAAACATCTCTAATCTTTGAGGTGACGATCTTGTATATCTAACAGCATTACGAATGCTTTGAATTGACTTATTCAATAACCCCAAGCCATCATTCACAATCAGATTCAAAATATGTGCCACATATTTCATATGCAAATTCTTACCATTATGCAAAAGTGCATTGTTAATTTTCCAAGAACTTATTTTTTTAATGAGTTCTTTTAATCCAGTATCATCTGAAGAAGCATTATCAACAGTAACAGTCAATTTTTTTTCAATTTCCCATTCTAACAAACACTTTTCTAAAAGTCTTGCAATTGAGTCCCCGCTGTGGTTAGGAATCACACAAAAGTTTAAAATTCTTTTATGCAAAATCCAATTCTTATCAATGAAGTGTGCAGTAATAACCATGTAATTGATATTTTGAATAGACGTCCATGTATCAGTTGTAAGAGACACCCTATATCCATTCAAATCATTCTTCGGTTTACTTTTCTCAATGTAAAATAAGTTAAGCACATCTTTCGCCATAGTCTTACGACTTGGCACTCTCCAATAGAGGGATGCAACTCAACAAAAATAACGAAAACCTTCTCCTTCCACGAAACTAAAAGGTAACTCGTCTAGAATTATCATTTGGACACAAGCTTTAGTGATTTCATCTTGAGTACTTCCCCTTACCACCAAATCTTTTGATTTTTCAGAAGTCAATATTTTTTGTTTTTGACTCCACAAATCTTTATTCGGTGGGTACTCTCTACATTTGTCAATATGATTTTTCAAAGCAGTTATACCATCTAGTTTGGGGTGAGCAGCAAAACGTTTACGCTTTAAGTTTACCTGTCACAAACTTTTGAGTAAAATGCTCCCAAATATCTGCTCTTTCTTTAGCTTTCAAAGCTGCCAAGTACTCTTCTTCTGTCATTTCACCCAACTCTGTTGTGTCATTTGAATTTTTACTGCCCTCTGTACATTCCACATTACTATCATTTGTCGTTAATGCTTGAAAAGATGGTATTTCACTACTATTGTTTAGTGATTCTGTCTATTTCTGCAAGAATAATATGCAAGGTAGATGAAATTCTGTTAGCAATGTAGGTCATTACAATCTTAAGAGAAAACAAATTAAACTAAATAGATGATAACCTGACAATAAGAAGAAGTTTTGGGGACTTTAGGCTTCGCTGATGATGTTGAAGATAAATGCCTCTTCATGATTTCTAATATGCAAAACTATGATAACACACAAAAAGAAAGAAATTATTTAGTTTAGTAAATTATTTTTCACCAAGAACCATTATTAGTATGCTTCTTCTATTTCACTCCATCAATCACCAAGACAAAAAAATTGTGTTCTCAGGCTTTGCAAGACTAGAGTTCAATAGCTAACTTATAGGTAGTATTAGGGAGAAAGTTATTTTTAGGAAAATAAATTATTTTCATAAAGATAACTAATTAACTAGAATAATTCTGACCAGCCTAATAAATTAGGTTAGAAAACCCAGCCAAACCTTAGCAAATCTATTAGGCAACTAAAGAGATGAAGCCAACAAGACAGAACTGTGACGTTCATGAAAACACCTCGTCAAATCTTAACTTAGGCCAAGCTATTGAAGATTCACAACAATATGGTGTCCCCTTAACTTAGTCCATATAACAGGGGAATTATTATCAAGAGATGCAAGATTGCTATGTGCTTGGACTCTTCAAAAATATCTTGGATACTTCCAAAAAAAGTGCATTTTTTGGAGAATCTGATACTCATTCTGCAAAGGTTTTGGAACGTCTGAGCAACATAACAATATTGTACATATAACATGAGGTTATTATCCAAAGAAGCAAAATGTGTACAAAACATCCTTGTATAAATTGATTTAGTTCTATTGTGCTATTTATCTGACTAAAAAAATCTCAATATATTGAATGGAATCAAGATTGAAGACAATATATAAGATTTAAAATACTTAAAATGAATTAATGGACGTGTCCCCTCTCTAACCATTTAAGCTTTTAGAAGAGGAAGTTTCATATTATTCAACGTGGGATTAGAACAAGCAAACTGCAAAAGAGTTTTGATCAACATCAACCCCACCCCACCCCACTCACACAAAATTAACAAAAATATTTTTCATGTAGTTGATGCAAGAAAAAAACTTGGACTTATACATGAAGGAGCTTGTGACAGATCTATTATATGGAGATGTACAAGGTGAACTCAAACCAACCTAACATGCAATGCTGCTGCGGGCAAGCCAGCGAGGGGCGAGGGGGCAGGGGCGGAGGCGCGGGACGGCAGGAGGGAGCTTTCAGCTTTGCTGCAAAACTACAGTGCTGCTGCGGGTTGCGGCTGCATGCTGGGTTTTTGGGAATTGGGGGGATTAATTAAAGGGGCTAGGGTTTTTGGTTTATATAGGGGTGGGTTCGGCTTGTTACGGTTCGGTTCAGTTTTGTAAGACCAAAATCGAAATTGAACCGCACAGAATCGGTTTGATTCTTTTTTTGTGTTCGGTTTTGATTTTTTACGGTGCGTTTTTTTTTGTATTTTTTGATTGATTTCGTTTGATTTTTGATTTTCGATTTTATGGACCCACCCCTATCCATAAATGTGAGAGAGTATGCCCTTGAATTCATAAAGCTATCTAAGTATGCTCCTTTTATGGTCGCGAATTGAGGGCTCGAATAAGCAAGTCTATTTTTGGTGTCTCCGAGTTGGTCTCTAAGGAATGCAAAACGACCATATTAGTCAAGGAGATGGACATTTCTCGCTTGATGACATAGGTGGAGAAAATTGGAGAGGAGAAGCTTCGTGAAAGGGCAAGGGACTCCAAGAGGGGGCAAGGAGAAAGTGGGAGTTACTCTAACCAAAGGAGCGGTGATCATAAATTTCAAGGTGGCAAAAAGCAAAGTGGGCAAGGATGCACCAACACTCCTCCTCCCCAGAAGGACAAAAGGGTGGCTCCCAAGCCCTAAAGTCCCAATTGCCCTAGGTACGAGAGGCCTCATAAAAGAGAATTTCTAGCCGGGTCCAATACTTGCTTCACTTGTAGGAAGCCCGACCACCATACTAAGGATTGTAGGAGCAGAGGCACAAGACTCCAAGGGAAAAGGGGTCAAGTCCAAGGTGCCCAAAGAACCAACCAGTTTTATGCTCTTCATGGTTGCCAAGAGGTTGAAGAAGCTTCCGACGTGGTCACCAGTATGTTAAGAGTTTTTTGATTATGATGCATATTCACTTTTAGATCTGGGAGCAAATTTATCTTTTGTAATCTCTTTCCTTGCTTATAAGTTTCATGCATGTCCCCAAGTCCTCCATGATCCCTATGAGGTGAGTAACCCTGGAGGTGAGTCCATCCTAGCCTGAAGAGTATATAGAAGTTGTTCCATTTCTATCTTGCATAAAGTGATCCCATGTGACTTAGTTGAGCTTTCTATGATAAACTTCAATGTGATTCTTGGGATGAATTGGTTGCATGCTTCTTATGCTTCCATTGACTGTAGAACCCGTAGGGTCAAATTCCAATTCCCTAATGAGTCAATTCTTGAATGGTGAGTCCTCATGTTCTGTAGATGTGCTTATGGTCTACTTTTCTATTGGTTGTTCTTTCTTTCAGTTTATTTTAAACTTCAAGTTAGTTAGAGCATGTCGTAGCATCTCATTTATGATTTAAAGGCTTTTCAGATAAAATGTGTAAAGAGTCTATGTTGTCTTCCAAACTTTTCATTCCTATGCTCAAAGATATATTAGTTACCTTTGTATTCTTATTGTCTTTACTTACCTTATGTATGCTTGATCAAAAGAACAAAACCTAAAATGGATAGAGGTTTTGTCAACAGTACAGTACATCAAGGGGTTATCCGGAAAACAAATATGCATTAGGGACAACTTAGTGCATTTTTGGAGGTAATTGAAGTCAAAATTGGGCCTGAGTTATTTTAATGATATAAACAGGTAAGGAGACCTTGGATCTCCTTGCTTGAGTATTTTTTGGCCAGGAAATTAGGAATAACACTACCATTAATGAGCAGTGTGTAATTGACTATACTCACACATGTCATAATCATTTTCATAAGATTGATAGATAAGCCAAATTTCAATAGCACCATTTTTAAGAAATAACATTCTATAAAGTCATATGCTTTTTTGATATCCATCTTTATATCATGCACTAGCAAAGGCTTCTTTATTTTTGTGTGTGTATACCCCTTAATCAATTTATGAGTGATGATGATATTGTTCAAGATATCCCTTCATTTTATAAAAGATGGTTGAGATCTTTCCACCATGTCATCCATCACTAATTTCAACCTATTTATTAAAATATTAAAGATCAGTTTATAGATGATGTCCAAACAGACTATAGGTCATAATTCTTTCATATAAGTGGAGTTAGAAACTTTAGGCACTAAAGTTACTGTGGTACAAAATTTAATACTTTTAGAGGTTTATTTTTATCAAAATTTTATAAAAACAACTCTGGTTGATATGAATACCTAGAATTCTTCTTTAAAATAAATTGAATAAGGTAATCATACATATGTAGAGTGTGATTAGTTTCAGTTTCCCTTTTGTTACTGATAATATTATCTCTTGTTATTGAGCCATGGTCATGCAATATTCACATTCAAACAGTTCAATTCTAGTAATGAATGACCTAGTAGCTTTTGGAAGAAAGTAACAAATTCTTGCTGGATTTATCTAGGGTTAGTAGGTTTTATATTTTACTATATATGTATAGATGCATGTGATTTTGTTTCTGTCTTCAATTTTTTGAATTTCAACACCAAAAGAGTTTAGAATTTTGTGTCAACACACTCTCATGAACATTTGTGTATCTATTTCATGTTCAATCAAGTAGGAACTAAAGGAATCATCATTATATTCTTCAGGTTTTCTCTAATGCTGTTTAGCCTATTTTTCAGGCTTTTGTGTTGACCCCAAATGTAATGGAGAACTACCCCAGTATGATTTCATAGTCTGAACAGTTATGTCAGTATTTCATAAAAATAAGAGAACAGAGGATCTATGTAATAACGTTACCAAGAATACTGATTGCCAACACGCCGAACCCAAATCACACTTAAATATGTTCATGAGTGGAGTGAAAAATATGACTTGGATTGTTTATAAAAAAAAAAAAAATCAGTACAGTTAGGAGGTTGAAGTTTTTAAAATTATATTTTATACAAGTCTTTTAATTTCGCTATGTGATCTCACATCATTAAATTTAGATATTTTTTTAAACTTTGAATTATGTAACCAATAAAAATTTTGAATATAATAAATAGAGTATTTTGAAAAATGTAATAGAAAAATAACTAAATTAATGATAAAGATAAATTAAGTGTAAAATCATCTCTGATCTTCATAAAATGAACAAGTATTGTTGGATAAAAAAAAATTATTTGACAACAACAAGAATCATATATAGGGTTTGAGGGGCGCCATATTCGTATAGAAAATTTGTATCAAATAGGAGTCTGTTGAAAATCCAAGAAGCAATCGACTATATCTAGAAACATACACTTTAGTCTGTTGAAAATCCAAAAAAAGCAGCTTTTAGAATTGTTCCTTTACGTGAAATGAAATCCACAACACCCATATATATAAAGAGGAAATATCATTACTAGTTCTCGCAACCAAACACCAAAAATATTTCCACCACTAGTGCCATATCTTTGAATCGTTATTTAGCATAGGATTTTATATTTCATCAACAACTTCATGGCTAAAATTTGCTTCCTTCTACAATATCATAATGGAGCAAAACTGTAGGTAGTAACAAGACAAACAATAGTAGTGGATACAATAAATCATGTATATGTTTCCCCTATGGATTGTTAACTATACTTTGTACTACCACATTTCCTCTATAAACATAAAAGATAAAGTAACTCACTATTCGAATACCATGTGCATTTGTTACCTGCTTTCTTTTCACCTTTTAGGAGCAGGCTTCGCAAACGAAAAATCATCTTCATTCCCAGAGGATTCTCCATTTTGAGGAACATGCACTTGAAGTTCAGTATCATCATCAGCAACTTGTGTAGTTGAGTGGTCCTCCGCACGGATTATTGGTGTAGTTGGATCATTCTCGAGGTCAGATACTTCTAGATCGTCGTAGCCATTGAAACGTGTTGAATGACCGGTTGTTTTAAACCGATGAAGTGTAGGACCAACTGAGTGCAGAGGTGAACCTACAGAGGACCTCGGACTTCCACTGCCTAGTGTCCGGGTGGATTTGTCTCCCTTAGCCACATGTTTCTTCTTCACAGCCATATGCCACTTCTTTAATGCCTTCGACGTTTGTTCATCAAAAATGGATTTCTTCATATTGGAGCCCATCTGCATGACACATTACCATTACAGCAAGTTATTGGCTAAAACACTAAAAAGTCCATGTATAATATTGAACTGAGATGATCCTAAATGGAGCGACATGAACAATGAGGATTTATATAACCGACTCCAACTTCCTTGGGATTTGAGGCGTACTAGTTGTTATTCTTGTATGAAAAAAATGCATGTAGTTTCCCGGGGCACATTTTTCATCCTGCGTTTTAATACAATATATTTGCTTGTATCCTAGCAAAGTGATTGGCCAAAGCAAAATGGTGTCGAAAGAACCTAAACACACTTATTCTATCAGTTTGGGGGTGGGGTGGAGGGAGAAGAGACAACCACGACACGTGCAAACTTCCAATTAGTATTTGATAAAAGTACCTGAGTGATAAGGGCATAGAGTGGAAGAGTGATATAGCTGCATAGGAATAAAACTCCCACCCTGTAATGAGACAGGAAGGCAGATTCAGTAGAGTAATATAATCCACCCAATAAAGTGACTTTCTGTTGCAAGTAACATACCCCAAAGCAATTTTCGCAATGACGAAACCAAACTTGTCATGGAAGCAAGATTTTAGCCCATATTCATACTGCCAAATAAGTAATAAGATATCAATCAATATTTTCATGGTTGAACTGAAACATCTTGGAATGTTTTTACACAAGGGGAAGAAACATTACCCATATCCATAGGAAATATGTTATTTGGAAGGCATTCTGTCAAGTTGAAATGATAGTTTAGCATTAGTTACACATAAAGAGGAAACTTTTGTAAGCTATGTCAATAAATAGATGGATAAAAGTATTACAAGAAATAGATGGAGATTCAGATAAAGCAAACTATTATAATCCAAACCCCATCACCATCCCCCCTCTTTTTCATTTTCCAGCACACTTCCTCAACATGCAATGCACCGAGCAGCACACAAGATTCAACATTTACTTTCAAGTGTTAGCCACACATTTATCTCACACAAATCATTCATAGAAACAGATCTTTTTGGGACATATTTCTTGCTTTTGCTCTTTATTCGATTTAAAGGTAGTGATGAAGTTTAAGCCAATCTAAAAGTAATGGTCTTTAAAGTGAGCTTGAATAATCGTATTCACATCTACGCTCAGACAACTTTTAGAATACAATTGGTTATAGTACTATGGACCAGCAATGTTGAAAGTCAGTCATCTAATTTTCTAATACTAGCTTATGACATATATCTGAGGGACGTGTAGTACCTGAAATAAAGCAAAATGGATGAGGTGAAGAACCAACTGAGGCCGCCCAAACCAAAAATATTTGTCTGAGCCTTGTACAAGAGGGATTCCTTGGACTACTGCATGTCTCTCCGAGATTTCAAGAGCCATTCTTGTTAACACCGCCTGAAGCTTTGTTCCAACAGCTAAAATGATCTGAGAAAAATTAATCATCAGACTTCCCTGCAATGGAATCACGAAGGTGGAAAAGGCAGAAGAAACCTTACAATCAAAGGAATTAAGGATGCCCAGAACAATGCATGCCACCCTGAAATTTAACAAATGTTTCAGAAATATATTAATGTGATTGACAAATATGATTACTGAAAGCAGAATGGAAGGAATTAAAGAACTGCCCAAATATATTCCAGTTGCAGTATATGACTTACCACTAACATTTAGGAGCAAGAAAACGACAAACGATCCCCATAAAACTGGACTGCCAGTAGCAAAAATAAGTCAGTCGACATGATATAGGTTGCCCCCGCACACACGTACGATTCTTGTTTGTTAGGAAGATTGAGATAAAGAAAATAATACATCTCTCTACCTGACACCAACAACTACCTTGAAGTCATCCTCTAATGACCTTTTGATATACTTTTGGAAGTTAAATTTACTTCCAGGAGCCAAATGAACCTGTACAATAAGCATTATCTAAAACTTATATGGAAAACAGAGAAGAAAGGTATAACCAAAAAAACTAAAAGAACTAACAACACTTTCAGAAGCAAGCAGAAAAGGAAACTCACACTGATAAAGCCATTGCGGAGGGTCAAGTAATCTGACTTATTCACGGACCTGAAAAATTGTCTGAAGAAACATCCCTGGGAGAATAAGATTGCAACATTCATTGACCATTACTTTTCTTTTCAACGTGCTGAAGAACGACACAACTCTTATAGAAAATGAAAATAACAATATATCATACTTACAATGTAAAAGAAGATTGGAATGCTGGTCCAGAAACTTGTATGTGCTCTGACAAATGATGTCTCATGAGTAAGCCTAAATCTTGAAGGATCTAAAAGTTAAGTGGAAGAAATAGTCAATTCACAATGTAACAAAATGAGGACAATGAACATAGTTTACAAGGAAATCAGAAATTTCTACCATTTGTGCAGCAAACTATGACATACCATTTGAAAACTCATAGTTATGTGTTGAAGTCTCTTGTTCCCAGCGTTTCCAGCCACGAATCTGAAGAACGTAAGTTCAAGCATTAGACATTCTAAAACCTAAAATGGAGGGTAACGAATATAAAAAAAGAACAAAACCCTGAACCATGACCTGTCCCCCCTTGACCGAGTCACCAATCCTTTTTATAAAGTTCTTGACTGAATATCCAGAGTTCCACTCATTCGGATAATTGTGGAGGGTCAGGGTTTCACTCCCAGTAACAAATTTGGGTCTTGGTATCTGGTCAATGATCCTTAAGTTACGGTCTTCCTTTTTTTTCTTTTGCTGACCAAGAATTCTATCTGGGGCCAACCCATGGGACCAACTGCAGACTCCAAAATTTGGAAATACTGGACCCACCCCTCTACTTCTCTCTACTTGATTATTAGGTTTAGTTCAAATGGTGCATGAATTGAACGTGAACCTCCGTCGCAAGCACCTTAACCTTTTTCTTGATACAAAATAAGTAACAAGTTCCTCAACCTTTGCCACTTGAACTCAGCCTTGGCAGTGATCCTAAAGCTATGGGTGTAGCTACAACTATCTTAGGAAAATCATCAATCCAATATCCACCGAATCAATCTTCCCAATCACCCCAACACCATTTTAGCATGAAGATAAGGTTCATCAAGAGTGAACTTACCTAATTTATCATCCAAAACAAAAAATGCAAATAAAAAGTATAACAAGTTGGATGAAACACACAAAAAAATTTATCTTCAATAGCTTTTCTACCACATTTAACTTCAATGAAACGAGAAAAACTGACTCATTATTTACACTGAAAAACCCAGAAATCATCGAAAATACATGTAAACCAGACACCAAGGATTGTTTCATACACTTTCTGAATATTAGTTAAATTCATCAATTAAGAGCAAAAGAGAAAATGCAGCAGAAGTTATTAATGCAGCTATAATGATACTTATAGCAATGGGTCAGGTAAGGAAGTTAAAATCATATTCTGATGAGTAGGAGAGCATAGTGTTGACATTAAAAATGTCTTGAGCCTTTGGTATTGCAGTACGTTATACTTTTTATTAGATCATCTGAGGTCTTTGAAGGGCTGAAAGTATGGACCAGAGAAAACACCAAAAAATATAGAGCCAATAACAGGTCCCTGCTGAAGTTTCTCTAGATATTCTAAGAAGTGCTACACAAATGGCACAGCAGTTCAAGTATAATGTTGGAACTAATGAAAAGTATACTTTGAGTTACCTTGAGTTTTCCCAGCCACATGGTGATAGCACTGTATAGCACATGAAGGACCGCCAAAAAGAATATAAGGATGTGTATTTGATGCAGTGCATCGATAGAAATGAGAGAGACACGTCCCTGTTAGGTTATTCCAATTAGTTCAACAGAATGCTATAATTTAGTAATTCAGAGCAAGCACAACACGAAGATCCAAATGACAAAGGTAATTATTTAGTAGTTGAGCTAACTGTAACCGAAGTAACACTTATATGCAACGCATTGTTTTTTCTCCCAGAATAGCATTTTCAAACAGTAAGAAATTATATTAATCATGGCATAAATCCAACATCAAGAGAGTTCAGGTGTTATTGATAGAATGGAAAATCTCAAAACTACTTCCGGAAACTACTAAAACGTTACGGCATGATGTTTTCTGGTTACCTGATAGCTAACAGGATATTTAAACTTTAAAGGACACACAAATTCCATTCTAGTAGAGATTATAGCTGAGCTAGAGAACCTTCCACATTGCTTAGCAATTGCTATTTCACTAGTCCCTGGTGCTGACACAAGCAGAAAATTTGTGAGACAACTCTTCTACAGCTTTTGTAAACACCTAATTCTTGAGCGAGCAATACATAGTTCATACCAAATAAGCTTAGCATCCTCATCATCTTAAATAAATGGTCATCCAACAAGTGAATTAACGCTATACAAAGACAATCAAGTTCGCTAAACTTCCACTTAGTTATGGTCTCTCAACTTGCTGCTCATTTACTGCATAGCACTCTAATTTTAACATACTGACATTAATAACCCCATCCCTACTAGATTCAGCAGGAGGAACATACTACCAAAGTGTATATAAGTTGGAGCAAGGCAACCATTATCAAGTGGATCGTTTTTAAAAGATTATCCATATTAGCTGGATCCAATATATGGATCCTTCCAATCAATTTATGAATTGAACTAGTTATCTCATTTTTAAGCACTCTCCATTTTTTGAAAGAAAAAAAAAGATGCTTACTATTTTTTGAAGGCAGAAACTTAGTTTCAGGCTAAAGGCATGCAATAAAAATTACTTTTGATATGCCTGGATACTGGAATGAGAAGTGTAATTTTATTTGCAGCTTCTTCTTGACAGCTATAGTCATTTGTAATGCCAATCTTTAAAGGTTTTATGTGTAATAACTGATTGTGTCAGTAATAAAAACACAGAATAGTCTGCCACCTGACTAATTCAAGAAAACGGTAATTGACTGGATCAAAAAAATTCCTGCAAAGTCAGATTTTCTATCCCACATATTTATACAATTAAATTTATTATTATCTAGTCCACATACAACTTAATGACTTACATCCTTGCATTTAGGCTCTGCACCAGCCAAAATCCTGCGCTCATGCGATAAAAGCCTCCGACGATGTTCCTCCATTTTATCATCTTTGTTAACAGCAGGGCAAGGCAGCATAGTGTCAGCGACACTTGGAGGGATACAGATTCCAGCAATATAATACTGGCTGAATACAAGGGTTAATGAGATAAAACCAAGAATCATCAACTCTGCAACAATTAGAGAGAAGGAGCCCTTAATACATGCAGAAAACAAGAATATTCTTTAGGAAAATTGATAATAGAGAACAGAAAAGTTTACCAGCCTTAATCTTTTCCAGAGCCTCAAATAGAGCTTTCTTATGCCTGTCTGTGAGCCACTGGAAAAAGATTTTCATTTTGCAAGTAAGTTGCTAGTGAAATTAGGATCCATAGCAGCAATAAACTAAAAGTTAAATCACATGGACCCAAACAATCACCATAAATTGGTAGAAGTCATGCAACCATAAAGAAAACAAAATGAAACCACCAATGACTTTGTGCTTCAAAATGCCCCCAGACAAAGAAAAGGCAAGCCCAAACATCCAAATTAAAGAATGAGGAATGAATAACAAGTAGATATTCCCAACATACTATATCACCAGGCAATACGCTTTCTGCTGGACGAAAGGGAAGATTCAGTTCACAAAGCATCACACAGACAATAAAACCCCTTTTCTCCTCTAACCCTTAGTTGTTTAATTGATCATAAAACTCAAAACAGAAGCAGAAAAAAGGTGATTAAGGGTTGAAAGTAAATACCCGAAAAGGAACAGACTAATGGCCTCTTTTTTCTTCTTCTCCATCATTCAAAGTAACATATTATGTAAATTAATGTAGTACTAAATCTAATGAGTTAAACTTAAATAAAAGTCAAAAGAAAAATCACATAGCTATAATGTCCAAGAATCCAATTTGAGTAAAGAACTTACAGGTGCAAAATCCCTTCAACCAAAAGAAAAGGCACATTTCTTTTGAGGGTAAAGTAACAAGATAGTAAAAACAAATGTACACAACAACGTAAATTCAAACACTATAAAATACCTTAAGAGCTGGAAAAGGATTAGGACTAGCAAAATAGGAACATTTTCCAGTCTCCAGTAACAAAAAGGTATTGTTGTTGATGTAAGAATCTAAGAATCAAACAACAGATATAAAAATAACCGCAAAATCCTCAAAACCAAAACCAAGAAACAAGAAAGGCAATTTCTTCAAGCAACACTTGTTGTAATGCTGTTGACTAGGAGAAAGATCTTTGGGGAGCACAATAGAGACACCTTGTACATTAAAATCCAAGATTAATCAAGAAGCAGACAAGAAAGAAAACCCAGAATAAATAACCCTTACAACTTGAAGAAGAGCAAGGTAAAAAGAGTCAATCTTTATGTAACATACAGTGCCAAGTTTATGGATAATCTTCTCCAAGGCAATAGAAATGAGAATGATGACTGCACAAACACCAGCCACAGCCCAAGTAGGTGTCTGATCAAGCTGCCTTGTACCTTCTTCACCCCCACCACCAGCCATTGCCACCACTCACAAATCTTTCAGATGCAGAGGAAAAACAACTCCTAAAAATTAATGTTCAAGAAACACTTATTAGGATGTATTAAATGCATGCATTTATTTGCACTACTCCTTAAGAAGAAAACTGATATTCCAGTTTGTAGTCCACAGATGTGAGTAATGAAAAAGATGTTCCTTAATTAAGATAGACAACTACTTATATTATCCTAATTACAAGTACTAAACCCTTTACTTACATATAACAAGTACTATAGAAGAAGTCGACAGTTAAAGATTTAAGGTTGTTATTGTAACGCTAAATGGGGATTAGGGGTTTTACTTGGATAAAATTTGATTCTCCAACTTTGCAAATACTAAAGTATACTCCCATATTAATTTCATTTTTATTATTCAAAATGAATAAATAGTAGCTTTTATTCAGAAGTATTTTCTGTCTAAATTTATGTATTTCATTTCATATTTATTTGGAATAGATGTGAAAGTAATTATAGCAGCGTGACTGTCTGGAGAATTAGGAGGCGATGATCGCGTCAATTTGTCTCCTTTCCACAAAAAGGAAAATTCAAATTGGGAAATTAAAGAACAAATCACTTAGTGAAAAAAAAAAAATTCATTTGGCAACATATACTTATAGTTTCTTTTCATTTTCTCAAATATATATTTTTTCTAATTTAATAAACCTTTATATTATAGTTAAGAAATAAATTAGTAACAAAATTCACCAACTTTAATAACAAAATCTCGTTATCGCAAATTTTGATTCTCATTCATATCTTCACATTTATACTTTGTGAACTACTTTAACATATAAAATTGTACTCCATATATTTTATTTATTTTTGAGAAAATTATTAAAAAATACCCTTGAGTTTCATCTTCAAATTATTGGCAGTATTAAAAACACCTCTCTACTTGATTAATTTAACTAAAATATTCCTCCAAACTGTCGCAAGTGTTAAAAATACTCCTTAATTTGACAAAAATTTAGGAATGTACTTCACTCTTGTTACAAGATCAATGGTGAATTTAAGTTCAGCTAATCAAATAAGAAATATATTTAATACTATCAATAATATCGAAGATGAAACTAATAATTCATACCAAGTTTAGGAGTATTTTTAATACTTTTCTCTTTATTTTTTATTAAAATCTTGTAAACTTTTGTTAAGTATTTGTCGAATTCTCTTTGTCAGCTGAATTAAGCGTTGCAACCCAAAAATTCTTTCTTTGTAGAAAGGGTGGACTAAATATACTACTATCTCATTATTATTATAATAATATATATATATATATATAATTTAAAAAATGAATAAATTTACTCATAAATTAGGCAAACTGGAACAGATTTAAATTTGCCTTTCTTTTCAAACCATAGAAGCTTTGCAATTAATGAACAAACTTAACATTTCTTTCTAAGCTTTGAGTTTTTTAATTAATTGTAGAAAAAAAAGTTTTTAAAATTAGTTGGAGGTGTTCTAAAAACAACAACAACTTATCCACAAATAAGATTTGAAAAAGATAAAATATACGCAAATTTTATCACTATCTCAAAAAAATAAAAAAATTATTTTTACAAGTGCGACTTGGAGGTGTTGTAAACGTGTGAGAATTTAATGGAGACAGTGCAAGACCCACATGCATGGTAGATGGAAGATTTTGACTTGCTCAGCATTCAGTATTTTGGAGATTGGCTGTACCAAAAACTAAAAACAAAAAAGGAAACTATTGAGACAGGAAGACTCTTTAATTTTTGTCAAAAAGGAATAATTAAGTAATAAATCACTTCTTTCAATTTTCTAGTTCATGGACTACATATCTTCAATTATCGCACAAAAAAGAAATCATCTTTTTCTATAGTACAGCTCAATTATTATTTCTAAAGAAAAAGATTCTACCATAAGTTCCTTTCACACTAAAAATATTTTTAACTTTTAAGAATTCTCGCATTCAATTTTTTTTTTTTACAGTTTCAAACTATAAGTTTAGTTAGGCGCAAGACCTAATTTTTATATGGTATTAATGTAGCGCCCGGTAAAATTACCAAAATATCCCTAGAGTGAGGGTATGCGCGTAACGCGTCTTCCGATGCTCATATGGCAAATCCGAGGCCAGATTTGTGATCAGCATGAAAAATTGAGTGGGAAAATGGTCGGTCGATTTTTAGAGCGACCCGATCAAAAGATAATTTTTTGATCCAAAACGAAAGACAGTGGCGGTGCGCGACAGAGGCGCGTCGCACACCTGTCGCGGAGGGACACTTGTGTCTTTTTCAAATTTTTCGATGGGATGGAGAAAACACGTTCAAAAACTCTTTTCTGAAAATACACTATTCGCGACCAGTCCGCGTCGCGAACCGTGTCTGTTCCAAGCTGATAATTTTTAAATAATTATGAGGGGCATTTCGGTCAATTCCCCACCCCTCCTAAACTCTAATACACAGCTAATAAGGTCGTTTTGATGTGAAAAAGGTCTGACCCCCCCCCCCCTTCCTCACATTCTAAGTCCTATTCCATAATCTAACAAGGTTAGGGCTTGAGGAGAGAAGAGAAGGGCTTGCGTTGAGACATTCGAGAAAAGATCCTTGACATACTCGGTTGATAGCTGCATCCCAGGTATGTAAGGCTAAACTAAAAACATAGGATTGTTCTCTCATGTGCCCCATAGAGGTCATAGATGAGTTGATGATTGAAGAGTCTACATGCATGATTTACGTTGATGGTTCTTTCCTGAAAATTATATTCGAAATTACATGTTTCCTATGTTGATGATCATCATACAAAGTGTTTTCTTAAATTGAATATTTTCATGAGAATTTGCATAACCCTACATAACTATTTTGAAAAGCATGCATAATGAACTTGAGAGAATGATGAGTCTATAGTCTTGAGTTAAGATTGTGAGTGTTGATTGTGATTGTGATTTTGATGAGAGAATGGTGATGAGTTGATGGAGTTTGATTGTCTTATGAGTCTCTACAAACGAACTCTACCGACGTGTCTATTCACTTGATTCCTAATGATTGTTCTAAATCTTGAGTCTAATGAGATTGTTTGATGATAGGGTTAAGTCCCTATGAGATTGATTGATGAGAGGGGTTAAAGTCCCTATGAGATTGATTGATGATAGGGTTAAGGTCCCTATGAGATTGAATGATGAGAGGGTTAAAGTCCCTATGAGATTGATTGATGATAGGGTTAGAGTCCCTATGAGATACCGATCGTTGACGGGGTTAAAGTCCCTACGAGATTGGTTGAGATGGAGGTTTTATAAGTAATGAGTCGGGAGGAGTATCGAGCACCGAAATGGGTAAGAGTGAGTCCCACTCGAACTCATTAACTATGTCGCCAAGCGTAGGTGAGGCTTAGAACCATCACATGTATTGTGGTTCCCTCTTGATTAGAAGTCCCTGAAACAATAGAGGACTTATTGACGACTGACTCCTTATTGGGTGAGCTGATATGGTTTCGATTCGTTCCCTACCTGGCAAGTTTGGAACGGTTGTGGCAACATTAGCGTGATTTTTGTACATTCACTGGCTCATAAGTGATTGTTGTCGGATAAGAGAAATTCTCATAAACTTCCTACCTTGAGTACTCTGAATCTAGATGAGATGAGAGGGGGTGAGCCCCCCTGAGATGAGATGAGGGGAGGTGAGCTCCTCTGAGATAAGATGAGATGTGATGAGATGAGGGGAGGTGAGCTCCTCTGAGATGAGGTGAGATGAGATGAGATGTGATGAGATAAGAGGAGGTGAGCTCCTTTGAGATGAGTTTGAGATGATTGATGAGTTTTGAGTTATTGACGGGTCACTTGTCTACTTTTTATTCTTGCATAGATAGACATTTGACTAATGATGTAATTTGATGTTTATTTTGAGTTGATATTGTTTCTATATTATTCTACGTGCTTCTGTTTCATTCATGTTAGGTTTTGCACCCCCTACGGATTTGCCTAATCGTTGGAACAGGTTAATCGAACGTGTTTCAATGACGCAAAAATAAATAGGACGCAGCAGTTTTATGTGGAAAACCCCCGGCTCAAGAAGGGTGAAAAACCACGACCTGTACTCTACAGGATTTAACTTCAACGTCACTACTTCAAAAGAGCCTTCAACAACAATTACAACCTCAGTTAGATCTTTAGCTAGTTAGCTCTAAGATCCAACAATTCAAACTTCAACTCAACTTTCCTAGCCTATTTGCTACACATAAACCTCCCAAGGATTATGTTCCCAGTTTATAAGTACTGAGAGATTACAGTGTTCAACTATCAAGAACGAAAGAAAAAAACTATGCTGCAGAAAGAAACTTGTTAGCTCTAACAATTCTTCTTGTTGTAATTTCTACAGCGCCTCTGTTTTTTTCTTTTTTTTCTTCATCTGCGAATCTCTTTTTTTTCTCTCTGAATCTCTCTTTTTTCTGCGCCCTTCTTTCTTTTTTTTCTGCGCCCACTTGCTTCTGTGAATTCTTTCTGGTTTTATAGCTGCAGATAAGTCTTTCGCCAACTTCTTTTCGAATTCCTTTTCTAATCAGCGTCTCCCCTTTTTTCATGCTTCTTGAAAAATATTTCCTTCTTTGAAACCTTCTTCTTCTAGGAGTTCAACTTGGAATAATATTCCTTGTTATCCTCCTTATTTCCAGCACCAATTATTCCATTTTTATTGTGTGATGCGTGTGCAGTTTTGCCACGAAAACAGTACGCTGAAAGAACCGGGTAGTCCAACCTGTTTCATTATCTTTTGTCAGCCATCAAAACTTTACTGCTCCAACAATTCAGCTATTTTACATACCAATACATTCCAAGTATTGATGTCCTCTCTGGACTTCATCA
Source organism: Solanum rostratum (assembly GCA_029948455.1). NCBI lineage: Eukaryota > Viridiplantae > Streptophyta > Magnoliopsida > Solanales > Solanaceae > Solanum > Solanum rostratum. The sequence continues at coordinate 28,254,009 of CM057056.1, read as the reverse complement.
TTTTATGATGCAGAGGCAGGTACTAGAGATTGTCAACAGGCGCTCCGTTGGAGATCCGAGATTGCAGCTGATTTGGTGAGCCTTCCTTATTTCAAAGGACTCACCATGATATATTCATCTTGCTTTAGAGTCAGAGATTGAACTATTTCTTTTATTTTGATTTGGGTAGCCATGAATTTGTCATTGGCACCACCTGATTAGTGATAGAGGCAATTCATAGACGATGGTCGAGCATTGATGTTGAGATTGTGAGCTAGTTCTTTCTACTAGCCTTCATTATTATATATATTCTTTTGAAACTTTAAATGAGATGTGTCCATTGCATACTTATATTCTCTGTTGTTCAGTAGAGTTATTTGATTTAATGATGTGATGAGGCTAAGTGGTTTGCTCGGGGACTAGCGATAGTCTTTGAGTGCCGGCCACGCCAAGGGTACCCTCTCGGGGCGTGACAATTAAAGCAGGACTCATTTTATCCAATGTTGGGCCCTCAAAAATAAAAATTTGCCGTACAGCAGATGCTAAGCGCTGGGCGTGAGGTGGGATGTTGAAGAATGACAAAAGTCTCACGTTGGTGATTAATGAGATAGGTGGACTCCTTCTAATGCTAGACAATCTTCATTCCTTTGAGCTAGCTTTTGGAGTGTGAATTAGGCCCAAAACTTAATTTTATAAATAGTTCTGAAAAAGAAATTAAGCTTTAATTGTGTTTTAAAGCTGATAATTATTCACTTTAATTTGCTGTTCTCTCTTTGCATTCTCTATCTAATCATACCAACATTTAGAAGAAAACAAACAATACTGGCCAGTTCCTCAACCTTATCTCAACTAGCTACTTTTATGTAGTTTATTTTAACTAATAAAAATGACCGTTCTTTGTGTTTGCAAACTTTATCATAAGAAGATAATAATAGAGATATTAGAAATAGTAGTCGATAACAAGTTCACAGCTCAATATTAACAACAATAACAACATATTTAATAAAACTAAGTATTATAAGTGAGATATAGGAATATATATGATAATGAAATCTATTAGATGTGAACTTGTTGAGGAATGACAAAAGTCTCACATTGATAATTAATGAGATGGGTGGACTCCTTATAATGTTTGGGCAATCTTCCTCCCTTTGGCTAGCTTTTGGGATGTGAGTTAGGCCCAAGACCTAATTTTATATGGTATTACATGATATCAGAGCAGGATCCATCTCACCTAACGTTGGGTCCCCGAAAATTAAAATGTCCACGCACTAGATGCTAAGCCCTAGACGTGAGGTGGGGTGTTGAAGGATGAAAAAAGTCCCACATTGGTGATTAATGAGATGGGTGAATTCTTTATAAGACTTACGCAATCCTTAGCTTTTGAGGTGTGAGTTAAACTTAAGACCTAATTTTATACTATTCAACAAGATTAAACTGGGGACACTGTTGACACCCAATTTTGACCGACCTATACCCTTTTTAGATTGTCACTTTATTAAAATAGGTAGATTCGAAACTTTGTAAATAAACGCGTCTATTTTCAATCTTATTCAAATAATTGTGCTTTTTTTTATTTTATTCTAGATTTTCGAAAATTGTTCGTAAATTATTTTGTCATTTTTTTAACTACCTTTATTATTATTATTATTATTATTATTATTATTATTATTATTATTATTATTATTATTATTATTATTATTATTATTATTATTATTATTATTATTATTATTATTCTCGAAAAAAAATATTTTAGTGGTAATAGTAATAATACTATTTGATTATTTTTTATTATGTTACTTAGTATTATTTTAGCGGCATGATTTAGTATGATGCTTTATTTTGTCGACTCTTAATTTAAATATATATTGGCATAACTGATATATTGGCATAACTGATATTTTCATGAATTATATGACTGACACTTGTATACGAAATTATAATTGTGATATTTCCGGATTTTTACAACTCTTGTTATGGTAAAGTGATTATTGAAAATGGAAGAACAATTTTTTTTTGTTTCTTTTGATATTATTGTGATTTGTAATAATATTGACTTCCCTTAATTAGTTTTCTTCATTTAATCTAGAATTTTTTATTTTTTTTTGGTAAAAATCTCAATTAGTTTGTACTTGATTTTATTCTTTTTTTGGGTAAGTTTAAATTAAGTTGATTGATTTTATTTCCATATAGTACTTGGTTTCCTCTACTATATAAGTAGAGCTTCATAATCTCTCAAAAAAGACACTTCTCTACACACAAGACACACTACCCAAAAATTAATCCACAAACAATTCTTTCATAAGAAAGTTTAGAGACTCAATATTCTACAATTCTCCATCTTATAATTCTCTTACAACATTGTTCTACTTTGGTTTGCATCTCTCCGAAGTGCAAGATTAAAATTTCTAGTTTTCAAGCAATTGTTGGATTTAATTGTTTTGATAAGTGTTGCAGGTTCATTTTAAGTTTCTTTTACAATCCAAAGACACGAAGAGTTGTCGAGAACCTCAGGAGGATGGGCTGAGGAGTTTTTTTTTATGTTGTATTTTAATTTTTGCAAAGCTTATAATAAAATATAGTGGAATTGGGGATTAGTTAAAGGGGGAGGGGAATTACGTGCTACGTTTTTACTTATCCGCGTAACTCACCTAGGCAATCTCAACCTAGGATCTGAAAAATAAATAAAAGGGAGTCATGTGATTAGCATGTTTAACAACATTTTCTCTATTTGTCTCAACTAAAAAAAGGGGGGATATAATTGTGGATATCGTGCTCTAATTTGTTTGATAATAGTATGTTTAGATACCATATTTTAGGATTTGTTTACTAATTTAGAAATTGTCCATTCATATTGCTTTTTTTGGGGTATTTTAGTAGAATTGTTGATTTTTAAGTATTTGTTCTTTGCATGTGTTTGTTTTTTTATGCTTAAGTTATTTGTTTAGTCGTGTTTTAGGTTATTAATGGAAAATTGCATCTTTCATTATTTTATTCTCACATAAAGATTTTGTCCTTAGGTTATTTGTTGTGATAGAGATCATGCCTATAAAATTTTATTTTAAATATATTTAAATATTATTTTTAGAAATCATGCCTATAGGACTCAATTTAATTTTAACGTATATAACATAATTGTCTTTAATAAATCCTTTAATGATCTTTAGAAATTTTGTTTAAATCGTATAACTTGTTTTAAAATATTAACGTTTTTTCAAAAGAATTAAAATCTTTATTTAATTAACTAATCTTTGAAATATTCCACCTAATATTGATTTGAGACTTACTATTAGCATGCCACACATTTCACATGATTTACTTGTGTTTTTGAGGCTTACTTGAGATTTCCATGCTAAATGATCGTCTTGTTTGTTCTGTTTGACGCGGGGTCCTATAGGAAGCCTATATTCCTTTTAAGTCTAGAACCACCCTAAAATAGAAGTTCAATGCCTCTTGGACATTAGGAGGGACGCTAGTCATTTTAGGAAACGTTAGGCTTTTACTTTTCTTTTAGTACGCCTCTAAGTTAAATAATAAAATCAACTTAGGAGGGGTAGGGGTAAATAGGACCCTCAGAAATGATGAAATATAACTCGTGCTTAAAAAGGGACAAACCTTGGTTTTGTCCTTAGGCTTAAATAAGCCATGTGAAGCTAAATCCGGAAATAAGCCGAGTAACTGATCCGAGTAAATAATTTATTCAATTCTCATCTCGTTTCATTTATTGTTTTTAATTCATTCGTTTATTTAATTTTGTCATCTAGAGTAATTTAGAATTAATAAAATAGAGACCTTATTTGTTAGAGACCCCCACATAAAATACGAGACACGGTCGGGACCCGCCTTTGCTGACCTCAAAGGGTGCTTAACACCTTCCCTTCGAGGTAATTTGAGCCCTTACCCTCTCTCTGGTAACTTGACCTTAGGCTTAGACCTAGACTTAGAATGGTGTCCTAATGCACCTTAATTCATTAGGTGGCGACTCTACATTATTCAAAAATTCCAAACGAGTCATTGCCACGACGTCGCCCACGTTCTCGTTTTTCCGCGAGGAAAAATGGGGCGCGACAGACACTCTACAACAATTTGTTCTGATTATATATCGAGGAAAAAGTATTTTTATGTAATAGCAAAAAATATTTTTTTCTGTATATGCATTTTTTTGGAATCTTCACTAAGCACAAGTTGTTGTTCAAACATTTATAAAAGTATTTTTTTCGAATTGATTAATAGAACAAAAAAATAATATTATCAAAGAACTTATTGAGATTTTTTTTTTTTACAATAAGTAATTCTAAAAGCCTAATCAACCAAACATGGTATGTATTAAACTCGTCAAAGTTTTTAGTATTGGAACATTATATTTTAAAATTATGAGTTTAATTCTACTATTTATTACGTTTTAGTGAATTTTATATATAAGTCTATATTTTATATCAAAAATAGTGCATTTTAATGAATGCTGCTTTGGCCACCATGAGTAAGATTTCTATTTTTGAAAGACATTATGTTTCTTTACGTATGATTAATGCATAAAATTCTTTATTATAAAAAAGAAAAAAACATTGGCTCATTGGGGACACTTTTAAAAATCAAAAGACATACTTTTAGATTATAAATCAATTTAAAACCTACTACGCGCTTGAAATATACTTTTCCATCTAATAATTGAAAAGAATTCCATATTAATGAAACCAATCACTAACAATAATATTTTAAATCGTGTGATTGTTGAAATAAAATAAAAGTAGCAGCAGCTGATTAATACAAAACAAATTATAAAGACATAAAGGGATATTGGAAAAGTGAGTGCAGGCCAAAAAGGCAAAAGAAATGGATGGATAACAGATAATATTCATAGATTATTCTATATATAAATCCATAATCAATTATTGCAGTACGTATATTGCTGCATGTGCATGCTTGTCTCTATCACGCAACTTGCTAATATAACTATATTTTACTCCCTTCCTTTAAAATTTTAACATATATTTTAAGGTACAATTCAAATTTTGGATATATGGAGATTTTAGATTACTTATTACAAGTTAGGTATATACTTGTAAAGTATTAATAAAATAATAAAATTATTACGAGTTATGACATATTAATATTAGTTAATAATTATTTAATTTATTTCTTTTTTTAATTGATTTTTAAAAATGATTTGTTCCCCCTTTTTTCTGGAACAAGTTCCTATGTTTCACTTGGTCAGTTTCAAATGCATTATTCCCAAAATGCATTTATGTTTTGTTTCTCCACATTAAACATTTATTATTGAAGGAAAAGTGTCTTTCCAAGACTTTCAGACCTTACTCTCCTTTTTTTTTTTTCATGTTTGCTTTTTTCTTTTTTGCGCTAATAATTTATGCATTTTTCAATACCTTTTTTGTTGATTTTTTCTTTAGCGATTGTGGACTCTATATCTGAGCATTTGCTGAATTTATCACACGTCACACTCCCCTTTCAAAAGCAAGAATTTGATCTAAAATTTCAACGTCAAAGATATAGAGCACTTTTTTTAGAGTGCGTAACAGTCAAACTCAATGATAGTGCAAAAAGTAAAAGTGAGGTCACTGAGACGATTACAAGCAAATTTGGAGGTCCAAGCAATTCAAGAGGGCAAACAAAAGTATTGACAACGAAAATCCAAGTCAAGACTGAACAAGTAGTTTGTTAATTATCTTTTTGGTGGGGTACTTTGGTTTAAAACAGTCATTGTTTTGTAATGATGGACGTGTGAGAGTTTATATTTGTCTGATTTTTTAGTACAGTGAACAAGTAGGTTGGTAACTCTCTTGTTATGATGGATGTGGGAAGCTTATGGTTACTGATCTTTTATTTTTTGATTGAAATATTCAGTATATGATTGGGGCTTATATTTAGTATATTTTTCAATGATATCATTTTTGTGTGTACTTTGTTTTACAAGAATATAATTAGATTTACTTCGGGATCGGTCAAGTTCATATCTATAACCCAAATAAATATCACTTAATTACTCACTATCAAATGCAAACATAATGAAATTCTCAGTACAATATTGTTTTTTTTTCAGGTGATTTTCAACGGACATCATTTTCACGAGTATTTTACTATTTTAAAGATTTTTATTAGTTTTATTCTGGGGTAGGTCAGATTTTTACCAATAGATCAAATATATATCATTAAAAATCAAATATACTGATTTTATATATACCATTAAGGAGTATAGCAAGTTCCTACCAATATACGAACTATATATCAGTTAAACACCAAATATACATACAATATCTTTTGGTGTATTTTTTAAGTATAGTATTGATTTTAATTTAGGGTATGTCAAGTCCTTACCAATACACCAATTATATATCACTCAAACACCCAAAAATATATATACAAATATCTTTAGGTATTTTTTATAAAAGATTCTTATTGGTGTTATTCTGGGGTAGGTCAGGTTTTTACCTACAGACAAAATATATATCATTTTAAAAATCAAAGATATCGATATTACATATTATTCAGGAGTATGTCAAGTCCCTACTAAT